>CM053771.1:409562557-409606936 GCA_028658325.1 Potorous gilbertii | reverse complement strand
CTTTGACTCCTATGTCTTTACCTGATGGTAAGCAGATCTCTTCGTCATCAGAGAGGAATGGCACAATCATATGGTCACCAAGAAAATCACCTTCTATGGTCTTAGTTTTTTTTCCCTTTTCTGGGCATTTTCCCAGCCAGTTCCTTGACTTCTGAGAGTCCTCTCCACCCCAGCCTAGGTTAGCTTAGCCCAGCTAGTGCTTGGGGTCTGAGATTCAAATGCTGCTCCCCAGCCTCAGGGCTTTTGGTGGCAGGCCTGACTGCTCTTCAATGGGAGCTTATCTGCTGGTTCTCAGGTGGGGGCAGGGCCGCCTCTCAGGCTCAGTTCCCTCAGGGGGTTTACGCAGAGAACTTTTGTAATGGAGCTGCTGTGGAGCTCCTGCCTGCTCCGCAAGCCTCTGGCCGAGCTGCCTCAGCCTCTGCCGCAGCAGCGGCCTCCCGAGGGGTTCTGAGTCCCGGAGATACCCCGCTCCCCTGTCAGCCCGTCTCTCTCACTGACCTGTGCGTCTGTGGGTGGAGGGACCTTCGCGGCCACCGGAGATTACGGACTCTGAAGCCTGCTTGGGTCTGCTCGCTCCTCTCAGTGTGGTGTGGCCAGGGCAGGGGGAGGGGAGGGCTCCGCTCCCGTCTGGGGCTCGATGGACCCCTGGGGTCGGTTTTTCAGGGCTCTCTGCAACGGAAATCTCCTTCACTGTGTTTCTGTGCGGCTTCCACTGTTCCAGAATTTGTCAGGAGTTCTTTTTACAGGAAAACCATGGGTTCAGAGGTAGCAAATGTGAGTCTTTCTACTCCGCCATCTTGGCTCTGCCCCCTCTTACTTAATTTTCAAAATCCTTTTTGAGCTCTTCTGTGGCCTAAGACCAATTCATACTTTTCTTGGAGATTTTGGATGGAGGAGATTTGACTTTATTTTCTTCTGTTTGCATGATTTGGTCTTTCTTGTCAGTAAAGTAAGATTCAGTAGTCTGATTCTTTTTCTGATTTTTGCTCATTTCCCCAGCCATTTGCTGCTGTAGGTTCCTCCATCCCCTTATCCCTCTGCTCCCCTTGAGGTTTGGACCAGACCACTCCACTATCCCACACTGGTCCCACAGGTATTTTCCACTGACCTTTCAATTTGTCCTTGGTGTTTTGGAGTACTGTAGTCTGGAAACCAGCATGGGTGTGAGAGATGTGCCAATGAGGCCCACCATGGACTTTGTCCTACCCCCACTGTGGCATGATAGATGCTTCCCAGCGACAGGATATCTTGGGCTGGAGATTTGCTAAAGCCCATCATTCTGTGGGTTCTGCAGATCCAGAATTTGTTTAGAGCCACTTTTTACAGGCATTTGGCTGGGCTTGGTGGGAGCACTCTTAAAAGTCAGTGATGTTAGTCTTCCATCTTAGCTCCACCCCCTTCAGTTTTCTATAATCACTTCCATATACTGTAGATTTCACTCAATTTCAAATAAAGAGTAGTGTGCGTATGTACACTCACACAATTGCACATGATTATGAATACATACATATATACATGTGTATATCTTAGATTTTTTAACAAAGGTTTGTCAGTTTCATTAATTTTTCTCCATAAAACCAGCTCTTAGTTTTATTTATTAGTTCAATAGTTTTCTTAATTTCAATTTTATTAATTTCTCTTTGGTTTTCAGTATTTCTAATTTGGCATTTACTTGGGAATTTCTAATTTGTTCTTTTTCTAGTTTTTTTCAGTTGCATGCCCAATTTGCTGATCTCCTCTTTCTCTATTTTATTCATGTAGGCATTCATTGACATAAAACTTCCCATAAGAACTGCTTTTGCAGTGTCCCATAAGTTTTGGTGGGTTATCTCATTAGTGTCATTCTCTTGAATGAAGTTGTTGATTGTTTCTAGGATTTGTTGTTTAATCCACTCATTCTTTAGGACTAGATTATTTAATTTACAATTAATTTTTGGTTTATCTTTCTATGGCTTTTTATTACATATAATTTTTATTGCATTATGAACTAAGAAGGATGCATTGACTACCTCTGCCTTTCTTCACTGGATGTGAGATTCTTATGCCCTAGCACATGGCCAATTTGTGTATATGTGCCATGTACCACTGAGAAAAAGGTATATTCTTTTATATCCTCATGTAGTTTTCTCCAGAGAGCTATCATATCTATCTTATCCAGAATTTTATTCATCTCCTTAACTTCTTCCTTGTTTATTTTGAGGTTAGAATTATCAAGTACAGAGAGGGGGAGGTTAAGGTCCTCCACTAGTATAGTTTTGTTGTCTATTTCTTCCTGTAACTCCTTTAACTTCTCCTCTAAAAATTTGGATTCTATTCCACTTGGAGCACATATGTTTAGTAAAGATACTGCTTTGTTATCTATAGTGCCTTTTAGCAAGATATAGTTTCATTCTTTATCTCTTTTGATTAGTTCTATTTCTGCTTTTGCTTTGTCTGAGATTAGGATTGCTACCCTTGATTTTCTTACATAAGCTGAAGTACTATATATATATTACTCCAACCTTTTACCTTTACCCTGTGTGTATCCCCCCCATTTCAAATGTTTTCTTGTAAACAACATATTGTTGGATTATGGTTTTTAATCCATTCTTCTATCCTTCTCCATTTTATGGGAGAGTTTATTCCATTCACATTCACACTTATGATTGCTATCCATGTCTTTCCCTCCATCATCTTCCCCCCTTTTATGATTTTGTTCTCCCTTCTCCCTTCCCCTTCACAATAGAGTTTTAATTTTTGACCACCACCTACCTCAATCTTCCCTCCTTTCAGCTTTCCTAACTTTTACTCTCCTTTTCCTTTACTACTTCTTCCCTCCCTTTAGCTTCCTCTCCCTTTTCTTTCCCCTTTTCCCTCCTAGTGCCTATAGATTTCTATACTTAACTGAGTTTTTTGTTCCCTCCTTAAACCAAATCAGATGATATTAAGCCTCAAGCAATATTTATCTCCCTCCCCTCTTTCCCTCTACTGTAATACATTTTTGTGCCTCTTTCTGTGATGTAATTTACCTTTTTCTGCCTCCTCCTTTTCACATCTCTTGTTAAAATCCCTTCACATCTTTATATCACATTTTTATCATTACATAATTTACTTTTTATACCCATTCCCTCTGTGTATATCCCTTTTATATATCATAAGAAATATACAATTCTCAAGATTAACAAGTATCATCTTCCCTTATAGGGATGTAAACAGTTTGCCCATATTTAATTACAAGTTTTTTTTCCCCTGTTTACCTATTTATGCCCCTCTTGAGACTTGTGTTTGAAGATTAAATTTTCTATTGATTCTGTTCTTTTCATCAAGAAGGTCTGGAAATCCCTTATTCATTGAATGTCCACATCCTTGCTAAAATATTATACTCAGTTTTTCTGAGTAATTGCTCCTTGGGTGTAGTCCCAGCTCCTTTGCCTTATGGAATATTATATTCCAATTCCTCTGATCTTTTAATGTAGAAGCTACAAGGTCTTGTGTGATTCTAACTGTAGCTTCTCAGTATTTGAATTTTTTCTTTCTAGATGCCTTCAGAGTTTTTTCCTTCACTTGATAGTTCTTGAACTTGACAACAAAATTCCTTGATGTGTTCAATTTGGGATCCCTTTCAGGAGGTGAACAGTGGATTTTTTTTGCTGATAATTTTGTCCCCTGGATCTGGACTTCTGGGCAATTTCCTTTAATGATTACTTGGAAGATATTATCCAGGCTCTTCTTTCATCATGGCTTTCTGGTAGACCAATAATCCTTAGATTTTCTCTCCTAGATCTATTTGACATGTCAATTGTTTTTACAATTAGATACTTTACATTTTCTTTTATTTTCTCATTTTTTAGATACTGTTTGACTGATTCTTGATGTCTCATAGAGTCATTAGCTTCTACTTACCCATTTCTAATTTTTTATCAAATGGTTCTCCTCAATTAACTTTTACATCTCCTTTTTCATATGTCCAATTGTTCCTTTTAAGGAGTTATTTTCTCCAGTTACTCTTTGTACATCCTTTTCTATTTGTCCTATTTTTCCAATTAGGTTTTGTGCTTCTATTTCCATTAGTCCAATTTTCCTTTAAAATTCTCTTGATTTCTTTTTTCATATTTTAAAAATCATTGGTCAGTTTTTCTTCTACTTCCTTAATTTGACTTTTAAAATCCTTCTTGAGCTCTTTCAAGAATGCTCTTTGGACTTGAAATCAGTTCATATTCCCTTCTTAAGTTTCAGATAGGAGTACAGTGGCTGACCTCTTTGGTATTCCTGTTTTGGCCCTTGTCTCCATAGAAATAGTCTATGTTTTTATCTTTTCTGGCTTGCTTCTTGCTCATTATGATTGCCCTTTTTTTGGTTTTTGAAGAGGATCTCTGCTTCTGGGGCACAGGGGATTCTGTGCCAGCATTCTTGTGCTTAAAACTTGATGCTTGTGTATTGTGGCCTCTGATTCTTTAAGTTAGAAGCTAGAATGCTGTAGTTTACCTGATACTGAGCTGACTGGTGTGCCAAAGCAGAGACCTGGTGAAGTCTTTTTAAGTTTTCCCAGAGTTACCCTGGAGCTAGTTGCATTAAGTGTGGGGTAGGGGTGTTCTGGCCACAGGAGATCTCTCCTGAGCACAGGCAGGTTCAGTGGTTGGTGAACCATGTTTGTTCTGGTATCTTCCCTATTCCCTTTGCTGTGCTGAGGCATGCCTGGAGTCCTGATGTTGAAGATTGTGAGTTCCACCCCTTGGGGCTCAGGATCTCCTCACAGTTCACTGAAGTGGGGCTGTCTGAGACAGCTCCAGTCCTGCACTGATCCCCTTCAGCAAGAGGGAATTCCCTTTGTAATTTTCCTAGCCTCATGTGCTAAGAAACTCTTTACCTCTTCGATTGATCTTACTGTTCCAGGATTTTTTCCTGGGGAAATATTCTCTGAGTTTTTCAAGGTCAACAAAGGGAGGGGTAGAGCATTTACAGATCACTCCATCATCTTGACTCCCAGAAGTTCAAGTAGCTGACTTTTACAGGCTTTTAATCTGCTGGATGAAAGTTACAAGAGCAACTGCTGCAGTTACCTATGGTTTTGTGGTTCTCTCTCACTCAGTTCCACTGGACTCCCATTCTGAGCTGATATGTTTGAGATTCCACAGTGCTACTGCTGCTTCAGATTGTCTGGGGTTTCCTGATTGGCTTTGCTATTATGGGGTCTGCACTGAGACAACCTGTGCACTGTGTGCTTCTTCAGCCCCATGCAACACATCCTTGCTGTTGACCTTCCAGTCTGTCCTGGGCTGAAAATCTGCTACATTTTGTCTCCTATTGGATTCTGCCACTCTAAAATTTGTTCAGATTCTCTTTTTAGAGGTATCTGAAGGAATTTTCTAAGAGCATCAGTGAATAGTTGCTCTCACTCTGCCATCTTCAAGAGAATTTTTGAAAGGAAAAGGACCTATAGGTACAAAAATATTTGTAGCAGCTTTGGGGAAGGGCGTTGGCAACGAATTAAGGGGATGCTATTCATTTGGGGAATGACTGAACATGTTGTGGATATAATCATGTTGGAAATACTGTTGTACCATAAGAAATGATGAGCAGAATTCTCTAAAAAAACAAACCTGGAAAGACTTATATGAAATGATACAAAGTATAATAATAGAACCAGGAGAACATTGTACATAGTAGCAGCATTATTCTAAGATGGTCAGCTGTGAATGAGTTATTCTTAGCATAACAATGATCCAAGACAACTCTAAAGACTTGTGGTGAAAAATGCTATCCATCCCCAGAGGAAAAAACTGACAGCATCTGAATATAGAATGAAAGCATACTTTTTAAAATTTTCTTTGTTTCTCTTGGGGATTTTTGCCTGTTTTTTTTTTTCAACATAGCTAATATGGAAATATGTTTTGAATGACTTGACTATACATATATAACCTGTATCAAGTTATTTGCATTCTTAATGAGGGGAATGGGAGAGATTAAGGGAGGGAGAGAATTTGGAACTCAAAATTTATAAAAAAACAAATGTTAAAAATTGTTTTCATAGGTAATCAGAAGAAAAATGAAATAATAGGTGGTTCAGAGAAAAAAAGATAATTTCTACCATTCCCTCCAGCCATTAACCTATATATTTTCTCTCTTTCTCAGTTAAAATCCTAAAACTCATTGCTTCCATTATCTCTCCTCTAACTTCTCAAATCTTTGTAGTCCAAATTATAACTTCAGTAATGGACTGAAACTCCTTATTTGAAAGTCACCAGTGATATCTTAATTGCCAGATCTGAAAGTCTGATCTCTTAACTGTCAAATCTGAAATCCTTTTCTCCATTCTTATCATTCTTGACCTCTCTTCAGTATTTGATACTGCTGATCACACTCTACATCTGGACAATCTTTCTTCTCTGGGTTTTTGTGATAATGTTCTCTCTTGATTCTCTTAATGATTCAGTCTTCACTGTTGGATCATGGGTGTACACTAGACCTATGCCCTGGGTCATCTTCTTTTCTCTGTATATACTCTCTCTTTTACCTCATCAGCTTACATGGGTTTAAATATCACATACTGATGACTTCCAGCTATACATATTCAGATTTAATTTTTCTCCTTATCTCTATGACCACATCAACAACAACCTGTTAGTTATTTCAAATTAGATATCCTATGGGCATCTCAAACTCAGCACATCCAAAAACGAATTCATTCATCACCTATCATCTCCCTTCTCCCAACCCATCCTTCTTCTGAATTTTCCTATTTTTGTGAAAGCAGACACCTAAACATTCAGGTTCATTCCCTTCATGGTATGAATGACTCCTCCCTCTCCTTTATTACACATTTCCATTCAATTGAGAAATATTTTCATTTCTATATCCACATGATCTCATCACATCTGTCCTTATCTTTCCACTAAAATAGTCATCATCCTCTTAATTTTTTCCATGCCTCAAATCTTTCCCCAATATTATCCATCCTCCACATCACAGTCACAGTATTTTTTTCCTAAAATGAAACTCTATTTCATTTACTCTATAAACTACAGTGGCTCCGCATTACCTCTCAGATCAAATATAAATAGCTCTGTTGTTTAAAGTCCTAAATAAAAGAGCCACAATCTATCTTTCTAGTCTCATTGCATATTACTTCTCTCACATGTTCCACAGTCCAGCCAAAGTGCCTTCTCACTATTCCTCATACACAGTTATCCATTTTCAGTCTCCATATCTATTCTCTCCTTAGAATTCCTAGTTTCATTTAAAGCTCAGCTCAAATGCTACTCTGCATAAAGCCTTTCCATAGAATTGCAAAATCATAGGATCACGAATCTAGAGTCTAAAGGGACTATCTAGTCTATCTAATCAGAGGCTTGCTAGACTTTTGAATGCAGAAAGTCTCCATAGAGCAAATAAGTGTCTCAACCAACCTTATTGGGAGGATCAAATGACATAATATTTATAAAGTTCTCAGCCTGCCACATGGTGGGTGCTGAATAATGCTTGTTATCTCATTTAATACTCACATCAACTCTGGGAAGTAAGCGTTATTACCCCCAATGTGTAGTTGAGGCCCAGGGCCACATAGCAAATAAAGGTGTCCAAGGTCAGATCTCAAGAGAGGAACAAGGACAACTAAGGTCTTTTGAAAGTGTCCCTAGTTCTGGTTCTGTAACCACAATCAAAGACACTGCTGCATACCACATGATTTGCAGACCAGATCAGTAAAAAAATCTCTATGTATGATGCAAAACCTCTTCAAGGTACTTCCATTTTATGTCATCACAACTCTCCCCAGACTCTTCCATATGGAGATTTTCATCAGCAGATCACACTGATGACAATCCTTCCTTGCATGAACATTTCATCCTCTACGATCATGATAGTTGTGGTTTTTCTGTTGCTAGCAGCTTTACCTTTGCATCTCTTTCATTCTGTCTCTTTTTGGGTCCCTGATAATGAGACAATGTAATCATCCATTATTGACGAAAACAGCAATTTAGAGATAGAGTTGGACAATGTATATTAAGCAGGTGTGTTTCCCTTGAAATCAGCTTTCTAACTTCCATAGGAATTTTCTATTTGATCTGATATTTAACAATTTTTTATGTATTGCCTTTCCCAGAGAAAGACTAAGCTCTTTGAGAGGACAGACTGTCTTGATACTTAGGACAATGGTTGGCATAAGTGAATTGAATGCTTTTTCGTTCATTCCTTCCTTAATTCATTCATTCATGCCAGTTCTCTAGACGTTTTAAGGAAAGTGTTATCAAGAGATTGTTGTCATTTTTCAGACTTGAGCAGGTTAAGATAAACATTTTACAAAGAGAAAAACTACAGGAGACAACTTTACTAACAACAGATGCGATAGTCTGACAGTGAATAAAACTGGAAAAAAACAAGCAAGCAACAATCTCAAAGAGATTGTTGTTCCTTCTCTATGTCACAGAAGAATATAAGCAGGTCACCATATATTTAACATCTCAAATGCCTTTCATATTTTACCAATTTAGCAAACATTTATTAAAAATCAACCTTGTGCAGAATTCCCAGTGCTAGTTAGTAAAGAAAGTCTGCAACTTTCATAAGATATCACCCTTACCAGGATGGAGCCAAGATGGCAGAGAAGAAAGACAGACCTGTAGAAGCTTTCCCTCCATAGCCCATATAATATCTGTAAAAAATAACTGTAAGCAAATTCTAGAGCAGCAGAAGCCACAAAACAACAGAGTGAAAGATATTTCCAGCCCAAGATGCCTGGAAGGCTGACAAGAAAGGTCTATCACACCGGGCTCAGAGTGGAGCACAGTCCAGCCTTGGTATGTGGCACAGACAAGACTGGAGCAAGCTTCAGGGCATAGAATCTAGGGTAGCAGCTGCTGTTCCCAGATTTCTCAACCCACAAACACAAAAAAAGAGTTTCAGAGGTCAGTAAGAAAGCTCTTTCACTTGGGTGACAGGGGAGCAAGGTCTGGCTCCAGCCCTGGGCACAGGGCAGCAATAACCACTGCAGCAGCAGCAGCATCCATTTTTGGAGCCCTCTGCCTAAAGACCCTGAGGGAATCAAGTGGTTGATCTGGATCTCAGTTCTGAGTGGCGGTTTTGGGGTGGGGAAGAGCACTGGTATGGTAGAGCTGTTGGTGACTATGGAGAGGGAATCCTACTCGCAGATCCTGGACAGATAAGAATGCTTGTGGTTACTCTCAGACCAGAGAGCAGGCCAGGAGAGGAATAAACTCCTTTCCCTTGATTGTGCCACATTAGAGGAACTGAGAACTTGCAAGTTCCTAGAGTATACTCTTACTTGACAAATGACTCAAAATTCAAGTAATTGAATGGGAAAATGCACCACAAAAGGGAAAGAAATAAAACTACAGAAGGTTACTTTTTTTGGTGAACAGGTATTTTCTTCCATCCTTTCAGATGAGGAAAACTAAAGCATATCATCAGAGGAAGGTACAAAAGTCAAGGCTTCTACATCCAAAACCTGAAAAAAGAATGCAATGGTCTCAGGCCGTGGAAGAGCTCAACAAGGATTTTGAAAATTAAGTAAGAGAGGTGGAGGAAAAATTGGGAAGAAAAATCAGAGCAATGCAAGAAAATCATGAAAAGCAAGCCAACAGCTTGCTAAAGAAAACTCAAAAAAAATGCTGAAGAAAATACCACTTTTAAAAGTAAACTAATTCAAATGGCAAAAGAGGTTCAAAAAGCAAATGAAAAGAAGAATACTTTAAAAAGCAGAATTGAACACATGGGAAAGGAGGCTCAAAAACTCATGGAAGAAAATAGTTCTTTAAAAATTAGAGTGGAGCAGATGGAAGTTAATGACTTTATGAGAAACCAAGAAATTATAAAAAAAAAAACCCAAAAGAATGAAAAAATAGAAGATATTGTGAAATATCTCATTAGAAAAACAACTGACCTGAAAAATAGATCCAGGAGAGATAATTTTAATATTATTGGTCTACCTGAAAACTATGATCAAAAAAAGAGCCTAGACATCATCTTCTAAGAAATTATCAATGAAAACTAACATGATATCCTAGAACCAGAGGGTAAAATGGAAATAGAAAAAAATTCAACGATCACCTCTTGAAAGAGATCCCAAAAGGAAAACTACTAGGAATATTGTAGCTAAACTCCATGGTTCCCAGGTCAAGGAGAAAATATTACAAGCAGCCATAAAAAAAAGCAATTCAAGCATTGTGGAAATACAATCAGGATAATACAGTATTTAGCAGCTTCTGCACTAAGGGATCAAATGGTTTGGAATATGATATTCCAGAGGTCAAAGGAGATACGATTAAAACCAAGAATCACTACCCAGCAAGACTGAGTCTAATACTTCAGGGGAAAATGGAATTTCAATGAAATAGAGGTCTTCCAAGAATTCTTGTTGAAAGACCAGAGCTGAATAGAAAATTTGACTTTCATATATCAGAATCAAGAGAAACATGAAAAGGTAAACAGGAAAGAGAAGCCTTAAGGAACTCATTAAAGTTGAATTGTTTACATTCCTACATGAAAAGATATTTTTTGTAACTCATGTGACATTTTTCTGTATTAGGGTAGTTAGAGGGAATATATGTATATAGATGTGTATGAGTAGGTATGTATGTGTATATTATATATGTGTAGGTATGTATATGTACATGGATGTATGTGAATATATGTAAATATATGTGTGTATATGTGTATGCATATGTGTATAGATATAGGCAGAGGGCACAGGGTGAGCTGAATATAAGGGAGAATACCTAAAAAAATGAAATTTATTGTTGAATGGAATATACTAGGAGTAAGAGAAAGGGAGAGGCAGAATGTAGTAAATCATCTCACATAAAAGAGGGAAAAATGAGCTTTTACAATGGAGAGGATGAGAGGGGAGATGAAAGGAAATAATTGGGCCTTACTTTCATGAGATTGGCTTAAGGAGGGAATAGCATGCACTCAATTGGATATGGAAGTCTATTTTACCCTGCAGGAAGGCAAGGAGGAAGGAGATAGGAGACGGAACGCAATAGAAGGGACAGCAAATTGGGGAAAGGGATACTCAGAAACGAACACTATTGTGAGAGCACAGGTCAAGGGAGAGAATGGAATAAGTGGAGGGTAGGATGGGACAGAGGGGAATGTGGTTAGTCTTTTACAACATCAACATTATGGAAGTGCTTTGCATCGTTACACATGTATGACCTATATTCAATTGCTTGTTTTCTCATTGAGGAGAGGGAGGGAGGGAGGGAGAGAATATGGAACTCAAAGCTTTAAGAATGAAGGTCAAAAACTTTTAACATGCAACTGGAAATTATGCTATACAGGCAATGGAGTATAGAAATCTATATTTCCTTACAGGAAAAACAGAGGGAAATGGGGATGGAAGAAGGGTGGGCAATAGAAGGGAAGACAGACTGGAGGATGGAGTCGATGGGGTGCATGCTATCTTGCGGTAGGGGTAGGAAGAGATGGGGAAAAAATTTTGAATTCAAATTCTTGTGGAAGTAAATGTTAAGAACTGAAAAATAAATAAATTATGTATTTAAAAATGATATCCTCCTTACCATGATGGAGATTGCAGTCTAGAAAGAGAATAGGACACATATAGCCATAATTATCTTTGCATGACAGCCATGCTACAAAGTTGCAAAACACAGTGGTACAAGAATTTCAAAGAGGAAAAACTCATTACAAACCAGGAGAAGCAACAGAGGTTTTGTGGAGGAGGCAATTCAGTTAGGCTTTAAAGGGTGGTAGAAATTCAGCACGTGAAGAAGAGGAAGCAAACATATTACCATAGTTCTAGGATGAGAAGAAACTTCAAAGTTCTAGTTAACAACCCCCTTCCCTCATTTCATAGATGAATTAACTATAGATCAGGAGGCTATCCTTTGCCCAATGACACAGTTACTGGAAAGGGAAAGATGTTAACGAGCAATGTTTGAAGAAGCAGAGAAAATGGAAATATGTAAGGCACATCCAGAGGCCAGAAGCCACTCCAGTTTGGTTGCAGTATCATTTATACGCAGGGTAGTAATATGAGATAAGGCTGGAAAAGTATAAAGTTGCCAGAATATAGAACTTGAATATCAAGCCAAGAAATCTGAACATTATTAAGTAAGCAAGGAGAAGTCTCTAGAGATTTCTCAAAAGATTGGAATGAGCAGATCTATAAATAAAGGAGATTATTCTAGAAATGTTACGAAGGATAGATTGGAGTATAACAGTTCAGAGATAAGAAAACCTGTTAGGATGTTAATGCATGTGCCTGGTAATAGGGGCTAGTGTTAGGTTGGTATCATCAACACCAAGAAATAGAGAAGGGGAAATACTTTTTAAAGGAGTTGCAGAGGTGGAGTTAAATCGATCAACAAGCATTTATTGAGTACCCACTGTAAGCCAGACACTATGTATTAGGCCTTAGAGGCACAAAGAATAAAACATTTCTACACTCAAGAAGCTTTTATTCTAATGGAGAAGACATTATATGTGTGTATATGTACAAATATATAGTATATACACATATTTTTATATGTGTTTATACATAATTTAATGTTTACAGACTAAAACACATAAATATAAAATGGCAAAAAAAAAAAGGCAAGTAGGTGGTATAGTGGATACAGTTTGGGGTCTTGCAGTCAGAAAAAGTAGTTCAAATGTGACCTCAGACAGTGAGCAGCTGTGTGACTGTGGGCACTTCACTCATTTTCCTTATCTATAGATGGGGGATAATTTCACCTCTAACCCAAGCTTGTTGTGAGTATCATATGAGATATTTGTAGAGCACTTCATATTTAACTTACTTTAATAATTTTAAATCTCACAGTTCTCTTACTAGTCTAAGAAGTGCAAAGAATTAATACAAACAAAACAGAGAACTGTAATATTAATTTGATTTGGTTACTTTTTGCAGATGTATATAGAAGAATGCCAAAGAATTCCATAATCCATATCGCATAGCAATCCTCATAGTGTCATTCTCTACATAGTAGGACAGAAAGCTTCTTGCCAATAGGTTCTATGACTGGAACCTGGAAGGAATATGCAAGGTAAACCACTTCTATCTAACTGTGGCTATCGATTCAACAAAAAATTGCCCTGGCATGTACTAGGTGTTATATAAATGCTAGCTAATATTTTTATTAATAGTAATATTTTGAGAGTGGAATTGTATAGATGATTTTTGAGTTGAATCTTTAAAGAAGAAAGGGATTTTATGAGACAGAGAAGAGGAATTCTTGGCATGAGAGATAAGTAGAAAGTCATAGAGATAGGGATGGGAGACCATTTTGGCTGGATCATGAAATAAAGGAATAACATAATGAGTCTGGAAAGATAGGTTGTGGCCTGGTTGTAGAGACCTTTAAAAAGATAAACAGAGGATTTTTTATTTTAGCCTAGAACAGGTGTTCTCAACCTAGGGTAAACAGACCCCTGTATGGTCTATGGAAAATTTCAGACCACAGGAAACTTGAAAGGGGAAAAAAAGTTACACTTTCATTTTCACTAACTTCTAAATGAAATCTAACATTTTTTTCCATTATTTTAAAATGCTATTCTGAGGAGTCCATATACTTTGTCAGACTACCAAAGGGACACACAAAAAAAGATTAAAAGCCCCTAACCTAGACAGAATGGATTCCCAGTGGAATTGTTTGAATAGGAGAGTAACATGATCAGATTGGCTCTTGAGGAAAATGACTTTGGAAGGTATATGTAGGATGGAGTAGAGTGGCCCGGTGTATAAACATAAAGACCAATTAAGAGATCATTGTAATATTCTAGGTGAAAGGTCTGTTAGTCCTGAATTAAGGTGGTAGCTGCTTCAGTAGATAGAATCAGATGTGAGAAATAATTGTGGAAGTAGAAGGAGCTCCACTTTACAATTGTTAATGCGGCAAAGGAGGGTGAGTTGTTGAAGGTAATACTGAGAAATAAGAATAATGGTAGCACCCTCAGCAGAAATAGGGGGTTTGGGGAAAGGGATAAGTTTAAGAGAAAGCTAATACGTTCTCTTTCGTACATGTTGAGTTTGAGATTTTTATAGGACATCCAGTTTGAAATGTCCATTAAGCAAATTAGTGATATGGGCATGTGATTAAGCTTGGACGATGGTCTGGGTCACCATATATACATCTTGATAGATAGATGGAGACAGAGAGAGACAGACAGGTACAGAAAAGTAGAGGAGAGAGAAGGAAAGATCTCGCACCCAATATTGAGCCTGGGGGCATGCAAGGATGTGAAATAGATAATTGGCCAGAAAAAAGACTAAGAAAGAAGTCAGACAGGTTGGAAGAAAACCTAGAGATATGGTAAAGCCATGAAGACTCAGAGAGGAGAAACTATTAAGGAAGAATATGATCATGGTATTAAATGCTGTACATAAAGTTCAAGAAGAATGATAGCTGAGATAAAAGGAATTGACAGATATTGGTTACTGAGAAGTGATGGAGATGAAAATTTCAAGTGTAACCCTTAGGTTTTCACATGGGAGACATGAATGCATAGATTATTTTAAAGTGGTAAAGTAAAAAAAGGAGCAGATTTAGGGGGAAAGGTCAGGGTTCAAGGACGCTTCCAGCTCTAGAGCCACAATCCTGGGCAATGTTGTTAATGCTGGGAAACTTTGGTTGTTTTTAGGACTTTTAATAAGGATTCTCAAGAATTCCAAGTCCAGGGTTCTCTCAAAGAGGTTAGTTAGCTTTTAGTATATGTGTGCTATGTATTTTCTTGTTTATTTCTTACAAGATTGTATACAGCATTTTATATTTGTGTTCTTTCTTATGTCATATATCATGTCACTTTTCTTTTTTCTTCAGTGTCAGTTTCTTTAATTACTTGTATCCACTCTTCCTAGGATCAGGACAAAGACAAATAAAGTATTGGATTCTACTGTCACAATACCTCTCCTATCTGTCCCCTACTTTATACTCCCACTGCAGCTGTTCTAGTTCTGACCCTTACCTTTTCTTTATATTGTTTTGTGTGTACTGTAAAAGAATATTTTTTTTAATGTAACTGTGTTCCTTCCTTTCGTGTTCAGGTGACAGAAAAGCAATGGGTGAAGTAATTCCAGAAGGGCCCAGTGAACTCATGGAAACTTAGTCTGGGCAAAAGAAAGCTTTGGAGTGGGATATAAAAGCTGTTTTCAAAATGTTTGAAAGCCTTTCATGTGACAAAAGGATGAGCCTTTATCCTACATAGTTCCATAAGGCTGAACTGTCACTGCTGCAGCTGCAGAACTAGTAGGAGGAGGTTAGAAAGAAAACAGGATGATGCAGATTACACTCAGTGTAAGGAAAATATTTCTAATAATTAAAGCAGTTTTAAATGGAATGAACTCCTTTGCAAAATTATGCATAGATAGATCCTCTTCATCACAGGAGATGTTGAAGTAGAGACTGGATGGTTACCTAGTAGGGATATCCTAGAGAGAACTCTTAAAGTTGAATAGGATGTGGGATCCTTCCTGTTCTTCAGTCTAGAATTCTTGTTTCAACTATTGAAAAGGCCTTCTATCTGACCTTTCTGCTTCCATTTTCTAATTCATCCTTCACATTGGGGGTCAAATGATCTAAATATATTTGCTTTGACTATTTGTTCCCAATAGAATTTTTACCTGGCACCTATTATAATCTCCTGCTGCTTGAATTTAAGGCCATCCATGGGGAAAAGTCATGAGAATGTAGGGAGGAGTGCTGGGTTAGGAATCATAGGACCATGTTTTGATCATGCCTCTTTCCATTTATTCTATCAGTTAACCTTTACATTCAGTGACTTCATCTGTAACATCAGATTTCACTAGATGACTTCGAAGCTTTAATGAAAATCTAAATGGGTAATAATGCATATCATTTTGGCATTGATGAGTTCCATGGGAAGGTTGTTCTTCATTTGGTCTTGCTAAACTCCACACAGTCATCTAGGTGGCAACAATGGTTAGAGTGCCGGACCTGGAGTCAGGAAGCGCAGGAGTGCAGGAAGAAGAGTCTTCCTGAGTCCAACTCTGGCCTCAGACACTTACTAGCTGTGTGACCCTGGGCAAGCAACTTAACCCTGTTAGCCTCAGTTTCCAAATGTGTGTTTGCATACATATATATGTAAATTAACGTATCTATATAAATTTATCTAAAATATATTACTTTTGGGCATACATATATATGTAAATTAATATATCTATATAAGTATATCTAAAATATATCCCTTTAGACAAGTCACTTAACTATTTTGTGCTTCTGTTTCTTCATTTACAAAACGAGAAGGTTGGACTCAATGACTTCTAAGATCCATTCCAGCTCTATGTCCGTGATCCTATGATGTTCTGTTTGCGGAGTGATGTGATGGGGAATGGGGTGGTGATTTTACACATGAAAGATCACTAAGACCCTAGCCCCTGACCTCAAAGAGCTTGCTAGGAAAGCATATACATAGGATCATGTTACTAAGAACATCCCTAGAAGACTGTGCAAAAAAGCTGGAATGAAGGAGTTAAATACCATTTCCGTCATTATTAAATACACAGAGTATTTAGCTCACTTTTAAAAATTCAGACAGTCAATCATTTCTGCCTTTCTAGGATTTCTCTTCTATAAACCACTTTATTCTGCACCCAACCTCTAAAATAATTTCCTCTGCTTATTCCTTCAATCATGCTTTGGTGCTTCTGACTCTGAAGATGCTCATCAGACTTAGAAGCAAAAACAACCTCTTATAGTACACCTGGGAGACAGGCTACCTGAAGGCTTTCCTTTCCCTCCAGTCCCCTCTTATGTCTTTACCACTGACTTTCCCTGGGAGCAATCAAGACTGCAGGATTTGTCTGGGAAGCAGGGAATGTTCCTGGTCCATCACACCAAAGTTCTATTCTATTGTTTAATCTGCAGTCTTCTTATTTGTAACTTCCTCTGACCTATGGTCAACAAATCCCAACTTTATGATCCCTAATCCATGTCATTCAGAACTACCACATGCCTTGAACTCTCCTCTATATTCCTCTCTCTCTCTAATTCAGTTCTTCTTTCTCTTATCTTCTGCCCATCGTTTTCATTGTACCCCCTGGCATTCATGATCTTTCACCCTTTATCTGTTTTGCACTTTTTCTACCTCCTTGTAATAACTAAACTTTCTAACTTATCACTAAAATTTTTAATGAAGACACTCATCATTTTACCAACCCTTGCAATTCCACTCTCTCCATTGCTGACCAATCATTTCAATCGTGGCCTTCCCCTTCATTATAAAGAGGACGAGGAGGATAGGTTGCCACACTTCTTACTCCGGAGACAACCACTTCCAGATACTGATTGCTGTCAGCACTTTAGCAATCTTGAAGAAATTCATATAAAATAATTATTAAAATTACAATCAGAATCACAATAGCTAGAACATATAACATAGAAGTGCTTACCATGCGCTAGATACTGCACTAAGTGCCTATTACTTAGTGTAAATAATTTCCCTTGCTATCTACTGATCTCCAGGATATTTTCCCACCCTACATTTCAATAATTCCCTCTTGAATTCTTGCTCCCTTGTCTTTTTTTCAATTCTGCAATTCATTGCCTTTCTCCAACCTCTTCCTCCTCAATTTTTCCAAGATTACTTTTTCTTTATCTCTCTTTTGCACCCATTATATTTTACCTTGAACAATGCATATCTGTATATGTGTAATTGATTTCCACTCACCCCACCTCCAAAGTGTAAACTCTATACCATAAAAGAGTTATTTTTTTGTTTCATTTTTCATATTCTTAGTACATATGGGAACTTGAAGAAAGTAGAGAAAATTTGAAATGATTTCTATGGAGCGTGTGATAGACAATCAGAGATGGATGGAAGGATTGTAGTGCATTGTTAAAGCAGATGCTGACGTGGGACTGATTCCATTCAGCAAATGTTTGCTAAGTGCCAACTATGTACAAAGTATTCTCTGCTTCTTTCCAGCTATAATTTCATGGTAGATGATAGATTGAAGTTCTCTGTCATGAGTTCTTTCACCTTGCCTCTTCAATCAGTCAAAAAAACACATCTTGCTATATCATCACTTCCATTTTCAATAGATAAAGGGGCTCCCTTCCTTTCCAAGGATTGTTTATACTCTTGACCCTATCCCCTCCTGTACTCTCAAGGGCCTTAGTTGCTCATCCTCTCACAGAATCACATCATTTTAGAGTTGAAAGGGCCTTCATTGGTGATATATTCTAATTGATATCTGCTAGTCAACAAATATTTATGATGCACCTACTTCCTCTCTCAGTCCTTTCCATCTTGTCTGTAAGTATGTTGTTTACATGTTGTCTTCCCCAATTAAATGTAAACTTGTTGTGGGCCAGCATCCCCTTTCTTTATATCCCAAGTCACTATTCTACATTCTTGGGATACAAAGAAAGGCAAAATATATTGTCCTCAAAAGAAGCTTATACTCAGATAGGTAAGACAACATGTAACCAAGATAGATACAGATAAAATAGAAGGAACTCATAGGGGAAAGTCATGCTCCAACAAGAATGCCCTCCACAGCTTAATAAATGACTATTCAACCTTTGTTCTAAGATCTCCAATGAAAGGGATCCATATTTTCCCAAGGCAGGTCTTCCCATTTTTAGATAACGCAATTAGTCTCACATTTTCTAGCTCTTCATGGAAATGTACATTTTTTGACAAAGCATATGTTTCCCCTTCTATTTCTCCTCCCCTCACTCCCAGAGAACCATCTCTTATAATTACAAGACAAAAACATACTACAAAACCAAATAACATATTTTAAAATTTTGATTTTATATGCAGCGCTCCACTCCCATAGTTTTCCATTTCTCCAAAAAGATAAAGGAAGACATCTTGCTACGTCTCCTCTTCGGTACTAAGCTTAGTCATTACACTTTTACAGGATTCAGGTTGGATTATTTTGTTGCTGTTACTTTTTAATTTATAGCAATACAGTATTATATATATAAATATATACTATATACGTAAAGGTTGTTCAATAGTTTCAGTTGTATCCAACTCTGTCACCCCATTTTTTGTTCTTACTGCTTTTTGGCAAAGATAATGGGAGTGCTTTACCAAATTCTTCATACATGGGTGTGTATGTATTATAGTATAGGTATTATATGCATGTATATGCATGCATGCATGTGTACTTATGTATATCCATGTGTATATATGTATATACATGTGTATAAAATCTAGTTCTGCCTGCTTAGCTTTGTATCAATTCATATATGTCCCTCCATTCTTCTCCAGATTCATGTTTGTAATTTCTCATAGCATAGAGATATTCCTATAACATAATTTTTTTAGCCATTCCCCAATTAATGAGCATTTACCTTGCTTCCAGTTCTTTGACACCACAAAAAGTGTTTCTGTAACTATTTTTATGTGTATTGAACTCTTATTAAATTTATTAAATATTTTATTATTTTCTTTGCAAAATTCCAGATTATTTTCCAGAATGGCTGTACTCATTAATACCTTCACCAATGAAGTATTGGTGTGTTTATCTTTCTAAAACTCTTCCAGTATCAACTAAATATTTTCTCATCTTTGTCCAGTTTTGGGGTGTGAATTGAAGCCTCAGTGATGCTTTGTTTTGAATTTCTTTTATTATAAGTGATTTGGAGCATTCCTTCATATGACTTTTCATAATTTGCAATTATTTTGACCCTTTATCCTTTGACTTTTTATTTATGGGGAATAACCTTTCATCATATATTTATGTTAGTGTTCTACATAGCTTAGGGATCAGACTCTTGGAGACATTTAATACAAACTTCCCCTGCCCTAAAATCAACCACTTCCCTTTATATCCTAAATGTGTTCATTTGTTCTTATAAAAGTTGTTCAATTTATGTAATAATTTCTTTAATTTTAGTATTTGCTTTTATCCCTTATTTATTTAAAATTTCATGCCTCACTACAGCTATGAGATATGCATGATTTACTTCTTTTCTGCTTTTTTTTCCATGGGACCATCTTTAATATTCAGGTCATGTATCCAATTTGAACTTATTGTAGAATATGGTATAAGATATTGCTCTAAATCTTCCATATGCCAGACAGCTTTCCAGCTTTCCCAGCATATCTCTTATCAGATAGGAAATTCTTTCCAGATAATTTATGCTTTTGTGTTCGTTGAACACTGAATTATTGAATTCAGTCATTTCTGATTCTTCCTTGTCTAGCTGTTTCCATTGATATTTTCTATTTTTAATCAGAATCAAATTTTTTCATGATTCTCTTAAAATGTAGTTTGAAACCTAGAAGTGCTATTCCCCTTTCATTCTAACCATTTTCATTATTTCTTTGAATATTCTGGATGTCTTCTTCCCCAAAATAAATTTAGTGATTGTCTTGTCTATCTCTCCTTTTCTATTGTCTATAATGGCTGCAAGTGCTTAGGTTTCCCCTACCCTAAGCAAAACAAAACAATACAAAACAAAAACACATGACCTCCCTTGACATTGATATCTCTTCAAGTAAACATCATCTGCCTTGGCTTCCTTTCAGTGCCAAAGTTCTAGAATGATTTATCTGTAATCCTTGCCTCTACTTCCTCCCTGTCTACTTAGCCCTTAGCCCTTGCAATCTGTCTCAACTACTACAACCACCAGCTACCACCACCTCTTAACTGAAATGATTATGTCAAAGGTCAGGGCACCAGTGTCCTTGATTACCAATCAAAATAACAGTTTCTTATTTTTCATTTGTCATGACTTCCTACAGTCTTTGACACATTTGACCACAACTTGATTCCTGATTCTCTCTGCTCTCTTGGTTTCAATGACAATGTTCTCCCCTTGATTTTCTCTAACTTGGTGATTCCTATTCAGTCTACTTCTCAGCTCTATTTTCCTTCTCCTACTTTCTAAGTGTGGGCATTCCTCTTGCCCTTCATGCCTCCTTTTCTTTCCTTTAAATTCTCCCCACTTTTAAACTCTTAATAACCACCTTATATGTACAAGGTATTGTGCTAGCTGTTAGATATAAAAAAAAGTTTCTGTCCTCAAGGAGCTTAAATTTTACTGAAGGGATAGATGGATAGATAGACAGACAAATATAGAGAAATATACAGGTCAGTAGAGAGATAGATAGATGATAGCTAAATAGATTAAAAGCATATAAAACACCAAGTAATAGTGGGAAGCATTGAGTACATTAGGGGGACCATAAATGACCTCATTTAAAATCAGCTCTTTGAAGGCAACTAGAGATTACAAGAGATAGATGAGAAGGGAGAGCGTTTTAGATACGGACCAAGCTGGATAGTGAATTATTATGAATGACACATCTAGTATTCCAGTTGGCATGGAAAATAGTATATGAATGGGAGAAATATGAAATGACTGGAATAATAGGTTAGACTTATCTGAAAGACTTTTAAGTCCTAAAAACAAATGAATTTGTGTTTTATCCCACAGTAATTACAGTCTTGAACCTTTCTGAACAATATAGTGACGTGACAATATTTATATTTAGGAATAATATCTTTTCATATGGATTCAATTATCATCTTCATGTAGATAATTCCAACATCTTCATATTTAGGTTTGGTCTCCACAACCTTTCTTAATTCTGTCTCCCTGATTCTGGTGCTTCATTTTTAGTTCCTTCCTAGAAATGACTTGCAGTTATCAATGACACCAAAACCCCAATATATCTAAAAATAAACCCATCATCTTTCCCCAAGTTACCTCTCTTCTCAGATTCCATAGATATGCTGATGTCATACTCTTAGATATGTAAGTTTGTCAATTCAGTAATCTTTGTATCTCTCTTCTCTCAACTCGTAATCTATCAAATCTTACTTTGGAATATCTCTCACTAGTATTCCCTACTCTCCACACAAAGTGGCACCAGGCTAATTCAGATCTTCATTACTTCTTGCCCTGAGATAATTCATATAAAGTTCTTGAAAAATCTTAAAGGGTCATGGATATGAAGGCTGTCATTATATTACAATTCATTTTTAAAATAAAAGATTATTTTGCTGATGCAAAAGTACCCCAAATGTCCTACTAGGACACTTCATCTTGATTTTGCCTGCTCAAAAATATTAAATGACTACAAACTACAAAAGTCCTCAACCTAGCAATCAATGTACAGTTATTCCCTCAACATTGTGATTTTCCCCCATAACTGTTTTGATGTATCATGAGTTGGCATAAGAAATTAAATGGGAATTTGGGGGAAGTTAGGGGAAGCTGTAGACAACATTCTAAAGCCAGTAGATGACACAGAGTCTATGACCAAATACTTAACCCAAATTTTATAAGAAGTTACTATAACTACCCAACAAAAGAAAAAGAAAAAAAATCAGACTTCTTCTCTGCTATGAAGGGAGGGCCAAAACTTTTACTTGGATTTTTCTGATTACAGGAGCACCATGCCCCTAACCCCAGTGATGTGGAAGGGATAACTGTATGCCCTAGTTTCTCTTCAACCTACATTTACAATGTTGTTTCACCTCAGTCTCCTCTATTCAATTTACATTTCAGGTGACCAAGATTCCTCAATGCATTTACAGAGGTTGTCCCCTGTGTGTAAGGTACTCCCTCTCCTTATCTCTTCTCTTAAAATCTATTTCTTCTTTAAAGTTCATCTCAAGTGACAATTCTTCCATGGAGCTTTCCCTGGCAATCACTTTTCCCAATCCCCACTGAAAGTAATTTCTCTTTCCTCCAGTTTTCTAAGAGCTCTCTGAATTATACCTTTGCCCTTATCAAATCTTACTTTGAAAATTATTTACAAATCAAAGACCTAGGGCTAAAAGAGACGTCAGAGGTTATTTAATCTAACCATTTAATTTAAAAAAAATGTGTAAAGAAACCAAAAAAAAAAGAAAAAAGAATCTGAAGGAGGTTAAATGATTTTCCCAAGTTTACACATATGGTAAGAATCAGAGGTGAGATTTGATTCTATCTCCTCAAACTCTAGACAGAAGCTCTGATCTTTCTACTGTACAATGCTCATTCTTAGCATACAAACCATATTTCTACACACACACACATACACACACACATATGCACACACCTTCAAGTTTTGTACTTAAACTCTTCAAAGGCAGGAATTAATGTTTTCTCTTGTTAGCATCTCTAGTTCCTTAGACATGGGTGAGAAGCATGTGGTCAGGAACAGACTCATGATTTCACTAAGACAGGGAATTTCTGGATAAAAAAAACTGCTTTTATTCATGCAGGAGGCAGTTTTTCTCCCATGTATCATTGTAGAGAGCTACTTAGAGTACTGAAAGATTAAATGATTTGCCTGGATTTATGCAAGCTCATGTCAGAGACCAGACTTGAACTTAGGTCTTCTGGCTCTAAGGTCAGATCTCCATTCATTAATATTTGCTGACTTGAGCTGAATTCTGGACATCACCATTCAAACCCTTATCCTATATGCTCTGAAATACTACTGTTCTAATATACCACACCCTCCCAAAACATTACAGCTCCTCCCCATTAGAAACTGCTTTCTAAGAAAGCTGAAACTGACCAAGAAAGGACTCTATAACATGTCTGGTCTGCTTGGCCAATTTTTTCACCTCAAACTCCTTTGTTGTTGCTGTTGGTTGATTGCTGTTTAGTCGTTTTTCAGTCATGTCTGACTCTTTGCAAGCCCTTTTGGGATTTTCTTGGCAAAGATGCTGGAGTGGTTTGCCATTTCCTCATCCAGCTCATTTTGTAGATGAAGAAACTGAGGCAAACAGGACTAAATGACTTGCCCAGTGTCACACAGATAGTAAGCATCTGAGCCTACCTTTGAACTCAGATCTTCCTGATTCCAGGTCTGGCACTCTCCCCACAGCATCATCTAGCTCCCTGACACTGTTTGGAGTGATGATCAAATCAGCTCACCCTAAGTAGGGAATGTCCTGGCTAAGCAGATCCTTTGGAGAATGACTTTTGAATGGATTTTGATAATATGTTTTGAACAGTAGAAGGCTTATGTTCAAATTTTAAACCAAGCTGTAGGTTTTATGAGAAAATGTGGATACATCATTAAAATGAAAATCACATGCTCAGGGAGATTTGGAGAAAAAGTAAGTAGTTATTTTCCTGCATAGCCTCTGGCAAGGGAGGAGAAGGTAGAAAAATAGTTAATCTCAATGGGACACAGACTTACCTACTATACTGCAACTCATATAATTAGATGATTACTAGATTTAGAGCAGGTGGCTGTCATTTTGCCTTCTGATAGCAGTGAACACCAAAACCACCCAAGTATAACTCACTAAGTTTATGACATCTCACAAAGCCCTAGATGCAATTTATATCCCCATTATCCAGGATTGCCTATTACAGGCATATAGTTGTCTCAGGGAATTTCTAGATCTAAAATCTTAGCATCAATGTCCTCATTTTTAAGATGGAGATGTAACATTGTCATTATTTACTTCATCGGTGATGGTATGTGTGTGTGTGTGCATGTGGGTAGGGAGAGGAAAACAACATTGAATAGAAAGAATCCTGGTCTAAGAATTAAAAAAAAAACTGAGTTAAAGTCTATATATGTGCCTCTAGGTAAATCACTTAACTACTCTGAGCTTCAAATTATTAACTTATTAAAAATGGTAAGAGTTACCCTACTGAGCAGGTAACAAAAAAAAACAGAATTTCTAGCCTAGAGTCAAGACAGTGTTATTATTTAGTCATTTTTTTAGTCATATCCAGCTCTTCATGATTCCTTTTAGGGTTTTCTTGGAAAAGATACAGGAGGGATCTGCCATTTCCTTCTCCAGCTCCTTTTACAGATGAGGAAACTGAGGCAAATAGAATTAAATATTTTGCTCAAGGTCATACACTTAGGAGGTATCTGAATTCTGACTTGAATTTAGATCTTCCTGATTCCAAGTCCAGTGCTCCATCTGTTGCACGATCTAGAAAATGATCTCTGACTTTTATTAACTGTATTACTTTGGGCGATCCATTTAACCTTTGTCTCTGTTTCCTCATCTGCAAAATGGAGCTAATAGTATTAATAATATCACCTACTTCCTAGAGTTATTGTGAGGATTAGATGAAATAATAATGAAAAAGTACTTGGCCCGTCCTAAATGCTACATAGATGTTAGTTGCAGCTGCCTATCCTGAAAACACTCGATATATATGAGCCCTGCTCATTGTCATTCAATTAACTTTTTCTTTTTATATTGTAAATTATAAACCCAGTCACTGCAGAATAACCAAAAAGTATTAGAATAAAATAGGGAGGAAGGCTAGGGAGTAGATCTATGATTTCATTCATATAGGGAATTCTGTTAAGGCAACTTCCTCTTTCAGGGTAGCAATTTATATTCTTAGAGAAATTAAGTCAATTGCCCTGGCTCATACAGTTAGTATATGTGTCTGAGGACTTGAACCCATGTAGGTCTTCCCTGTTACAAAGCTGATTTTCTTTCCTGTCTTTCTCTCCCTCCTATTGTACTGATTGCATACACACACACACACACACACACACATACATATATAATATACATGTGTGTATATAGATATACATATGTATATATATATACTTATATATATATATGGTTAGTCTGGTTTTGTTTTGCACTTTTTTGCCTTTCTTTCCTAATATACTTAATATTCTTCATATTTGTTACTTTTAATATTACCTTAATATTATATCAATCAATCAACCAATTATTTATTAAGCATGACTAAGTGCCCTGCTCTGGGGATTCAAGCATCAGAAATGAAACAAGCTCTATTATAAGTGAGTCTATATTCTAATAGGGCAGATAAATGTGATTGAAATATAAATAGTTTAAACACAAAGTGAATAAATAAAGATCTATACAAAGTAGCTAAATTCAAAATAGTTTGGGAGGGTGGGCATTCTAGAACTCAGAGGAATCGGAGAAGATGGTGCCTGAACTGCCTCTTAAAGGAAAAGAGAGATTTTCTGAGGCAGAGGAATGCGTTCCAAGCATAACAAAAGCAGGGAGGTAAAACAGGGTGTGTTATGAGTAAGGAACAGGGAGAAGGCCAGTTTGACTATGTCAAATAGCGTAAGAGAAATGTGCAAAGATGCAAGAAACATAGGTCCATACTAGGTTGTAAAAGGCTTTAAAAACCAAACAGACTAGTTTATTTTTTACCCTTGAGGAAACCACTGAACAGGGTTGAATAAGGGAGTCAGATCTATACTTAAGGAAAATGAGTTTGGAAGTAATGTGAGAATGAAGATGCTATCTATGAGTAGAGATAAAGAGTTGGAATGGAGAGATGCTGTAAAGGTGGAAATAGCAAAATGTGGTGATAGATTGGATGTGTGAACTGAAGCAGAGTAAGGAAGACACTCACTAGAAGTATGGCAATGCCTTTGATGCTGAAGAAACAACAGAAGAGGGGAAAATTTAAATGGAAAATTGAATTCATTTTTAAACATGTTGAATTTAAAATGTCTATGGGACATTCAGTTTGAAACGTTCAATAGGCAATTGGCAATATGAACTGAAGTTTGTGAGAATAAAAGGATTAGATAGGTCTGAGATAGGTCCTTCACAGGGATGTTATAGTTAAATGCATGAGACCTGATGGGCTACTGAGACAGATCATAGGGAGAAAAGAGAAGGGGTTCCAGGAAAGAGCTCTAAGGATCACCTATACTTAGACTATATGATATGGATGATGAACCAACCAAGGAGACTGAGAAGAAGTAATGAGACGGGCAGGTGAATATAGCATTAGAAAAACACAGATAGGAGAGACTATCCTTAAGGAATGTGGTCAACAGTGTCAGATGTAGCAAATAAGTCGAGAAGGATTAGGGTTGAGAAAAAAATTCAGTTTTCTCCTTTAAGATATCATTGGTAACTTCAGAAAGAGCATTTGCAGTTGAGTGATGAAGCCGAACGCCAGACTGCAGAGTTGTGGAGTGAATGAGAGAAGAAATGGAACCAGTGATCACAGTAGAATTTTCTACTTTCCTGTTGTCTGAGAAGGGGAGGAGAGCTAGAGGGTGATAGTAACTAGCGAAGATTTTTTCCCCCTCAAAGGATTTTATGTAAATATAGACCATAATTTAAATATTATCCATTTGTTAGACCTGTAAATTATTTTTTTGTCATAATAAATAAAGCAGCTATAGTTGGGGGGCGGGGAGCAGCTAGGTGATATAGTGGATAGAGTTCTGGGTCTAGAGTCAGGAAGATTCATCTTTCTGAGTTCAAATTTAGTCTAAGAAGTGCATTAGCTGTGTGACCCTGGGCAAGTCACTTAACCCTCTTGGCCTCATTTTTTCTCATCATCTGTAAAATGAGCTGGAAAAGGAAACTGCAACTCATTCCAATATCTTTGCCAAGAAAACCTGAAATGAGGTCTCCAAGAATCAGGCACAACTGGATAACAACAACAAATGAGTATCTTTGTATGGCAGCATCTGCTATCCTCCTTTTAAAAAGTAAAGTCCTAGCAATGTAATATGTGGAAATGCATGATCAGTTTCAGCACTCTGATATCATATGGTTCTACAACTGTCTACACCATTCTCCAGTTCCGTTAACAGTATGGCAGGGTTGTTTTGCTTTTTTCTTCAAAGTCCCAGCGATATTATATTTTATCATTTTATTTTATTTTCCTTACCATTGGTGAATATAAAAGATTATATTAAAATATTCCTTATTTTGATTTCAGTGATAATTAGGGAATTTCACTGTCTTTTCATGGTGCTATTAATATGTATTTTTCTTCCTCAACTTATTATTTCTTCACCTTGTACTATATATATATATATATTACCTTATATAAAAACAATAAATTTATAAGTAACATAATTATGTACAAATCTACATATATACGTGTCTATGTACATAGGCATTCCTCATTTTATTGTACTTTGCTGTATTGCAGTTTGAAAATATTGTTGTTTTTTTTAATAAATTGAAGGTTTCCTTCCTTCAAAATTCAACTCAAATCCCTTCTTCTATTGGAAGGTTTTTCTAATCCTCTGGGCTGCTAGTGTCTTTCCCTCTGAATTATCTTCCATCTTTATGTATGTGTCATGCATGTTACCTAGTTGTTTGTACTCCATTATTAGAACATGAGCTCCTTTTTTACTTTTCTTTGTATCATTTGGGCTTTAACAGAGATCTTGGCATATAGAAAATGATTAATAAATGTTTTTGACTGAATGCCTAGCCAGATTCTATGTAGTGTGAAACTGTCTCCACTGTCAGGATCACCACTAGATCAGTAATTCTAAACTTTTTTGGATTTGTGACATCCGTGACTTATTATTTGGTTTGATGTTCCTCTTTCCTTCTTCTGCTCCCACAAAATACTGTATAACATATAGTCCTTTTTTTAAAAAAAAAATAAATTCATTGAAATGAAAGGAACCAAGAGAGGAAATAAAATAATGACACCCATGAGTGGAATAATTGACTCTACATGTAGTTTCTTGAAATTAAGCTTGAAAGTTATTGATGGAAGAAATATTTCGGTCAGAACATTAAATCAACCACCTTCAAGAGTTAACCGTATTTTCTCATTGTGTCAGAAGAGTGATAGATTTGGAGTGCAGACAGTCTGAGTTCTAATCCGAAATCAGATGCTTACTAGATTTCTGATGTCAGGGGAGTTTTATAAATTCAGTCTCAGTTTCTTTATCTGTAAAAAGGGAATTTTGTGAGGATCAAATGAGAAATTATTTGTCCTTTGCAGACCTTAAAGTGGTATTTGTGTGTGCACATATATAAGTATATATGTGTGTGTGAGCTTGTGTGTGTGTGTATGAGAGTGCGTATGTGTAGGAAGGGTGTGTTGATGCTTGACTCTGAAAAAATACACTTGGCATATTTTTAGATTTAATCTGCATTGTGGATATTTTCTCCATCACTTTCTCATGTCTAGACAACCAACAAATCTAGAAAATCAACAAGTTAGGTCTTAATTTGTAACATTTGCCGATTTCCACCAAGTAAATACTCATACTGAAAATTTAACCATCAGTTCTGGTGATATAGACAAGAGGGCTCCAACACATCCCTGGTTGTCCCTATCATCATCGCTGTCATCATTTTTTTGTTGTTGTTAGTAGCAGCAGTGGCCCAAGGGGCTTTTCCCACTATTGGGTGACAGCAATCTGCTTTCTGAATTCAAGTTTGAAGGAATGAGGCAGTAACCTCCTCCTCCCATTTTATCCACTTTAGCTTGATGGTTTACTCAAAACTTTGTGGAGTGCCATCAAACCCACCTCATGACCAATTCCATGAAAGTATGAACATACTGCAAAATTATCTCCCTAGACTTCATACACTGAGTGTACCAAGCAGCATTTACTGTTAACTACTCCTTTCATTTTCTCAAAATCATCTTGACACTGTCTCATTTAATGGTCTGCACACGTGTATCCTAGCTCAAAGTCATTTAATAAATCAGGGTTATGAGTATTATACTTGGACATGGCTTGTTTGGAGCATCACCCTCCTGTTTCCTGTCAAGCTCACTCTACTTCAGCATGGAAACATGAAATAAATACCCTGAAAGACTTAATTATTAAAACAGGAGCTGTGTGATTGAGTCTTTTTTCCCCTAACACTGCAAACATAATTGAAACTGACTGTGCCCAGGCAGCTTATGTAACCTTTCCACAATGTGTTCATTATAAAATTGAAAGAAAGGAAGCTTCCCCCCTTTTATCTTTGTAAAGAAAAGCTATTGTGTTTGCAAAGTGTAATGTATGTGGGGGGGAGGTGAGTAGGGGGAGGTTGGAATATTTCATGGTCTACATGTGTTAGGTTCCATATGATCATTGATAAAGTTCAAATAGTATTGAAGAGAGGTTATGCAAATGCTGATCCAAGGCTCTCAAAGAACCCATGCAAACACTATTGAGGGAGGAGAAGGAAAGGCCCTACGCTGAGTCTTCGAATGCTTTCAAAGTAATTGCCACCAGTGATGCTCTTAGCAACATGACTGCTGGACGTTAATATTAGAAATTAATGCTAGGTGGAAAATGCTGAAAATTTTGAGACAAAGAGAGGGCAAGATTTATTGAGCGATATGGAGGCATTCCATGTGAGTCACTCTATGCCTCACTTTCCCCATGTTTAATGCTTCAGTTCTACTTTTGTGTAAAATGAGAATGACATTACCAGAAATCTTTTTCAAAGACAAAAACAACAGCAACAAATGTTTTGAATATTATATGCTCTAGTTAGAACATGACTCTGGCTATTTGAACTGTTTTAATGGCTGCCTTAATTTTATAAATGCCATCGTTAGGGAAATTAACTCACTTGTAGAATGATTTAAGAACTGCAAAGCATTTTTTCTTTACATATGGTCAGACAACTATTGGGATATATTATCAAGATATCTTAAAGATAGGATGTTTCCAGTGGCTTATTATGGTGAAAAAAACATGACTAAGAAAATATAAATACAATTAACTCCCCCATCTCTACATAGTCCTTATGAGAGTAATCCACAAATAACATTTATAGCACACATGAAAAAGCACTAGAAAAATAAGGCTTTCTGAAAGAGTTATTCCATAATACTTAATACATTTAAACTATATAATTCAATGAAATATATAAAAAATGCAAGATTATACTGTATTTAAGGTTTTTTAACTATTAAAAAACCATTTGAATCAGTAGAGAAAAACGCTTTCTTAAAAATTCTTTTCCGGGAAATTGTAGCCAAAACAGATACCAAAATCATGCAAGATTTCTTGAAATATGTAATAAGAGAGATAACCTGGTTCAGCAACTCTTTAATTACTGTGATCAAGTGAGGCAGAAAACGGGAAAATATGCTTGCCAAAGAGTATTCACCATCTGGCAATGCCAATGTCCAGCCTTGAGTCCAAATGGAAGAAGGTTCCTCTATATGTCAGGAGTTCTTAAACTGAAGTGACTGGATTTTCTTTAACATTTTGAAGACTATATTTCAATATAATTGATCTCCTTTGAATTCCTATGTATTTTATTCATTTAAAAATCATTTTTATTATAAGGAGTCTGCAGACTTCATCAGATTGCCAAAGGGGGTCCACACACACACACACACACACACACACACACACACACACACACACAAAGTAAACAATTGCTGAGGGCCTCTAGATTCTATTTGTGAACATCCTTGAGCTCTTTTCATCAAACTTTAATAGTGTCTCCTCAGTGAGGTCCATAATTGTTCAAAATACTTTGATTGAAGTATGCTTAGAGGACAGCTAGGTCCCAGCTAGGTGATGCAGTCAATAGAGCACTGAGATGGGAATGAGGAAGACATATTTCTGAGTTCAAATCTGGCTTTAGAAACTAGTTGAGTGACCCTGGGCAAGTAATTTAACTTGGTTTGTCCCCGTTTTCTCATCTGTAAAAAGAACTGGAGAAGGAAATGGCAAACCATTCCAGTATCTGTGACAAGAAAACCTCACATGGGGTCACAGAGAACCAAACATGGCTAAACAATAAGTATCCACCCATAGAAGAAAAATCAAGTGGATTAAAAATGCATGGTATAGTGGATAGAATGCTGGGTATACAATCAGGAAAATCAAAGTTCAAATCTGACCTATACCACTTATTAGCTGTGAGAACATGTTGTTGTAGGGTTGTTTTTCAATAGCATCTGACTTTCCATTACCCCATTTGGGGTTTTCTTTCAAAAAGATACTGGAATGGTTTGTCTTTTTTTTTTCCTTCTCCAGCTCATTTTTACAGATGAAGAGCCTGAGGCAAATAGGGTTAAGTCACACATGGTCACACAGCTAGTAAGTATCTAAGGCCAGATTTGAATGTGTGAAGATGAATTTTAGAGTCCTCCTTATTCAAACCCTGATACTGTACCCTGTACCATGCAGCTACCCTGTGAGACCACAAGAAAATCAAAACCTGAAAGCCTCAGTTTCCTCATCTATAAAGGACAGGTATTGGATCTGATGAACTCTGATCTCTCTTTCATCTCCTTATATATTGCCTAAGTACTGTGCATATCATTAACTGTATCACTAATTCTACATTTACCTCTGAGTATATTATCTATAAGGCAGCTTGTTAGTGTAGTGATTAACATGCTAGACAGAGTGAGAAATAGTCGTAGTAGTGGTAGTAATACTAGTAGCAGTAGTAGTAATACTAGTAGTAGTAACAGTAGTAGTAGTAGTAGTAGTAGTAGTAGTAGTTAGTAGTAGTAGTAAAGCAAATAAACACATAAACACTTATTTCTTAAAATTTGTTTTATTTTTAATTTATGGAATAAAATAAGTATTTCCAAAACATAGTACAATAAAAGAGATAATTGCACATGAAAGTACAAATCTACTATGTACAACTTGCTGTTCCTTCAAATATACAACAAAACAATCATGTAAATTTCTTTTTTGTATTTTTTCTTACCTTCCCCTTTCCTTCCCCCTGCCCTAGAGAAGGCTACCATTAGACACAAACAAGTGTGTGTGTGTGTACATATATATATGTATATATATATATATATATATACATATATATATGTAAATTTTACTAAGGTAGCTTGAAAGAAAGGAATAAGCACTTATATAATACCTATCATGTACCATAAATATGTGTTAGGTGCTATCATCATCATTTTACAATTGATGAAATTGAGGCAAAAGACAGGTTAAGTGACATGCCCAGGGTGACACCCATGGCACGTGTCTGAGGTCTGATTTGAACTCAGGTTTTGCTGACCCTAGATCTAGTACTTTCTCCTAGTTCAAATCCTGCCTCAATTATCTAATAGTTGTGTGAACCGAACCTAGAAAAATCACCTAACTCTCTAAGTCTCGGTTTATTTACTTGTAAAGTTAAGTTAATAATAACATCTACCTCACAGGGATGTTGAAAAGAAAAAATGAAATTATAGATAGATTGATAAGATTAATAAATAGATATATTGCTGTGTAAACATTAAAGTGATATATATGTATATACATATATTAGCTAATATAATAATTAATCTGTAAAGGTATATTATCCAGATTAAGCTATGAAATTTGATGAACAGCTAATAGAGATGATTCATCAATACATAAAGCCTGAAGAGACACTATGGATGGACAGTCAAGTAGACCCAATGTTGAAATGGAAGAGGATAGAAGATTGAATTGCCTTTGGGGAATTGTGCAGTGATTTGATGACCACAAGCTTCTCCCTAAAACAAAAGCCTATCCTTTGAATATTCTTCTAGCCATATATCATGTTTTTAAAGACTTATATTTCAGATCACCCAAAAGTCAAAGAAAGACACAGTAGTCACAAGTAGGCTGCAGCATTTTACCAATGAGGAGTTAGGCAGAAGAGGTGAAACAGATGTTAACAGACATATGTATGACTAGCAAAGGAGTTGGGCTACTCATATAATAGGAGTAAAGGCTAACCAGCGGATCACTTATGTGCTCCTTTGGGTTCTACATATTGCCAAGAGATCTAGGGAAAAAGGTACTTAATACATGATATAGATACTCTATGGAAGATTTATAGGAGAAAATGAAAAAGAATCATATACGATGAGAAATTTGATTGAGTTGCAATCCACTTCACTGAAGGTACTATCCACATCAGTGACATCCAAGATGCATTGAAATATTGAAGTATTATCTCCATTTTACAGATGTGAAAACTGAAGCTGAGAGGGGCAACTGGTAGGTAATTAATATCAGAGCCAGGAACAAAACTCAGTTCTCTTCAAGTATACCCATTTGCCCTCCCTACCACACTGCTTCTACATGGTCTAGTCTAGGTAGCATTGTTGTTATAAGATTTTATTGGTTATTTTAATGGTTGATGTCTGTAGGGCAGCTAGGTGGCGAAGTGGATAGTGTTTTTCCTGGAGTCAGAAAGACTCATTTTCCAGAGTTCAAATCAAGCCTAGCTGTGTAACAAGTCACCTAACACTTTTTGCCTCAGTTTTCTCATCAGTAAAAATAAACTGGAGAAGGAAATGACAAACTATTCAGTATCTTTGCCAAAGAAAACCTCAAATAGGGTCATATGGAGTCAGAAATGACTGAAAACTACTGAACAACAATGAAAATTGACTATTAAACTTGGTTGTGAACATTATAATGTAGTGTTCTTGTAGGAACTAAGTTGAATCTATTCTCTCCAGAGACTGAGGTGAGAGGTAAAGAGTATGTCCTTGAAGTATTAGAGAAATGTTGTTTGTTCTTGCTACAGATTAAAAGTAAATATCCCTTTATAAAAGTTATTTGATATTTACTGTAACTGGGGGCTAGTCACTGGTCATAATGCTGGGGACAATACAGTCACTGATGGCTTTGTTTCAAGAAAAGACAGAGATCCAATTCCTGAGCACCCTAGAACAAAGGTGTCAAACATGCCTCCTCAAGTGTCTCAGAAAATAGACTAAAATGAGATTGAGAAATAGTTAACAAAATAAAAATACAATAGAACATAGATAACATTAGTATGTGGTTTTCTAAGTCAATATGTGACCTGCAGAGATCCTTTTGAGACCTTATTCTGTTTCAATTTGACACCACTGCCTTAGAACTTCGACAGACAGATGTAGCAGTCTGGCTGTGAGATGAGTTCCAGAACACACTTACTACCATAATCAAATAGATTTGGGACTACTTCAATAATTGAACCCCAAAGGGATGTTCTTTAAGGGTTCTATTTCAATTTAGAAAGACATATCCAGTGGTGTCCTCAAGAATCTGTGGTTGACTTTATTCTATTTATTATTTTACCAAAAATGGAGCTTTTGAGTTCCTAAAATAGCTCGAAGAAATTACAACAACCTTCCTGGGGAGATAAATCAGTGAGATATTTTGACATTAAACATTTAATGGGAAGATTTTGCTTTCCCAGCAACCTCTAAAGTCTGCTTATCTTCTGGGGCAGCCTAAATTAGGAGGCATTACAAGTCTGGATGAGATTGTGCATGACCTCGTGGGAGAAAGGAATTTTACTGATTTTTCAGAGTTTTGACCTAATCATATTTCCAGGTTCAGGATAAAAGGAAGAAATGTAAAGTCTCACACTGGGGTTCAAAAAACAGACTGACCAAGCTAGAGATAAGAGGGATAGTTAGACGAACCTTTGTCTGAAAATAATTTTGTATTTTTAGTAGATTGTACGGTCAATTTGGGTCAAAACTATCATATAACAGCCCCCAAAACATCTAATGTGAGTTAGAACTGTGATAAAAGAAACAAAACTTCCAGGAACAAGGTGAGAGCACTGTTGTATTGTGATCATATCTATTGTCTTTTTTCTATTTAGTTCTGTTTGCCAAAATTTAGAAGAAACTCTCATTCACTAAAGACTATCTATTGGAGAGCAATCAGATGATGAATGGCTATTGAGTTCATGTAGTATGAAGACCATTTGAAGGAACTGAGCCCAGAAAAGAGAAAAATAAAGGCTGACATGACAATTGTCTTTAAGAGCCTGAAGGCTATGATATGGAAGAAGGTACTGACTTTTTCTGTTCATCTCCTGAAGACATGGTTAGAAGCAACAAATGAAAGTTAAAAGGTAGAAAATTTGGGCTTGAGGTTAGGAAAAGTTCCTAGAAACTGAAGCCATCTCTGACTGTAACAAATTATCTTGACACAGTAAATCTCTTCACCCCAACTTCTTTGGAGATCTTCAAGAAAAAATGGCTGGGCATGGGGAGTCCTTTTCTAGTACAGATTGGAAGAAGTGGCCCATCTTCAAAATAATTTGATCATGGGGGCAGCTAGGTGGAACAATGGATAGAGTATTAGCCCTGAAATCAAGAGAGCCTGAGTTCAAATGTGAACTCAGACACTTGCTAGCTTATGGTCCTATGCAATTCACCTAAATCTGATTGCCTAACATATATATATATATATATATATATATATATATATATATACATGTACATATTATATATATGTATATGTACACATATATGCATGCATATATATGCATACACACATAGGTACGATATATATGTATATATATATATACTTACATACCTTGATCATTTTGTGTCTGACTCCCTCAAAGACAGTTTGTGAAGGAAAGTGAAAAAAAAAAGAAAATATACTAAAATACTAAAGATGGTATGGAGATTCAGGAGTGCTGAATCACTGAATTTCTTGGGAGAACAAAGTTTCCCAAAGCCATGATATTCCTGTTGTTAACATGATTTATATGAGCTTTCAAATGTTATTTTGGACATGGTCTATTAAGCCAACTCAAAAAATATGATGACTTTCAAATAGAGGAGATACCATTCCACTTGAAGTAGCCTTGCCCAGAATTAGCATGCCACCACAGAGAATCTTCTACGAAAGTCCTGTTCTGGTGCCTCATGGTAGCATGGAGATCACTCCAAGTTTATTAAGGCCATCTTTAATGGAACTCAAGTTTTGACAGATGCTACAATTGAAAAGTCTTCCAGTACAGATCTAGTAACAGTCGATAAAATGAGCTTGTCTTAATTTGAAGGGTTTTGTCATCATAAAGTTGCCACCAACTATATATCAACTATAAATATTTTTCTTTTCTGATACTCATAGAGGCAATCTACTCCAGCATAACATTCTACTCCATTCAGTCTATGACAGCTGGACATATTGGACAAAGAACTGGCCTCAGAATTAGGAAGACCTGGATTCAAGTTCCACTCCTCACTCTATGACTATGGATAGATTATTTCACTTCTCAGTGCCTAGGATAACTCTCTCTAAGCTATTGAGAAGCTGCCAACCTACACTGGAAATAGGGTAGTTAGGTGGTATAATGGAAAGAGGACAGGCCTGGAGTCAGGAAGTTGTTCAGTCATTTTCCAGTTATGTCTGACTCTCAGTGACCTCATTTGGGTTTTTGTTAATTTTTTTTGGCAGAGATACTGGAGTGGTCTGCCATTTCCTTCTGTAGCTCATTTTACAGATGAGGAAATTGAAACAAACAGGATTAAGTGACTTGTCCAGGGTCACACAGCTTGTACTTGTCTGAGGCCAGATTTGAACTCAGGAAAATGAGTTTTTCCTGACTTCAAGCCCAGCAGAAATAGGGTAGCTAGGTGGCACAGTGCATAGAGTTCTGGGTTTAAATCAGGAAGACCTAAGTTCAAATTTGGTCTTAGACACTTACTGTGTCATCCTGAGCAAGTCACTTAACTCTGTCTCAGTTCCTTCATCTACAAAATGAGTTGGAGAAGGACAAGGCAAACCAAGCCAATATCTCTGCCAAGAAAACCCCAAATGGGGTCTCAAAGAATCAGACATGACTGAAACAATTGAATGACAACATTAGAAAAGCAAATATCCCTCTGAGTATTCCCTACATGAAATCACAGGTCAAACAAAACAAAAACATTACTATCACAGAGTTCAGTCAAGGCAAGTACAGGAGAAACAGGAGAATATAAATCACCTCAATTCCCAGTTTTGTCTAGGAATACTGCAGTATAAATGCACTAACAATAATTCTCCCTATCCAGTAATTTTTTGGAAGGTGGGAGGTACAGGGAGATAACAGAGCTGTAATTTCATTTGCATAAGGAACTCCAAGGAAACAGATTCTACCAAGGCAGATTAGTATCTTCTCTCTAAACCTTAGGCTGAGAGAGATTCTGGTTTAGAGTCTCTGAGGGGTTAAGTGACCTTCCCCAAATCACACAACTATTGTATTTCAGAAGCAGTATTTGTACCTAGATCTTCCTGATTCTGACTGACTTCCATTCATCCATTTATTCATTAAGCTGCCACTTCAGTGAAAATTAGGGATGATGATTGGATCTGAGATTTCACTGATATGTAGGATTTCCCAGTGATGAAATTCCCTCCAGTTGGCACCTTCTCAACAACTTATAGATTTAGAGCACAAGTTCTTAACTTTTTGGGAGTCATAGATCCCTTTGACAGTTTAGTGAAGACTTTGGATCCCATCTTAGAATAACATTTTTAAATGCGTAAAACTGGATCACAAAGGAAATAAATTTCATTTTAACACAACTATCAAAATGTTATTTTAAATAAGTTCATATATTATCTTAGAGGCAATGCTTAGAGTTTCCTAGAGCACAGAAAGGTTAAATTATATTTGACCAGGGTCCTATAGCCAGTAGTATGTTTCAGAGGTAGGGGGTGAATTTGATGTTAAGACTAGCTGTCTATTTCAATCCTTTATTCCATATTGTTTCTCTTATTTTTTTTTTTAGCATATGATCTTTAGTAGATAGTGAGGAATTAGGTCTACAAAATAATGTGGCCACAATTTAAACAATAATCAACAATACAGCACAAACTCCCTTTTGGTAATCCACTGGTTTATGCCAGCTTTTTTGTTTTCATGTTTGCAACTAAGATAATTAATGTTTCTTCATGTGGACAGCAGTTTTGCCAGCTCTTTGACATCAGTCCATTGATGGTTAATAGCTTGTGATTGAAAATAATTTTTTCTTGGAATGGCATGACATAATAATGACATCCAAACTACTCAGAGAAATCACAAACAGGTGCAGCCAGTGGCAGTTTCCGTGTGCGTAGTTGATGAGACATCTCCTCGTCACTGTTCCCAATGTGCAGGGCACTCTAGAAAACACAACTCATGTGAAATTCAGATTGTCAGCATGAAAATAAAGTTGGCAGAACACAGGGATCTGTTGCTTAGCAATCCATGGCAATGAAACACATGCTCGTCGTAGCACTGATGACACCATGGGGAGAGGGAAGATTTTTGACTGGATGGAAATCCTTGATTTCAGAAGCAAAAGCGTATGGTGGAAAGAAAGAGTAAAAAGGAAGGAGTCCCAATCCTGGGGGACGCTGGGTTCTTTTGCTTAGGAAGTATATGTATAGCTGTTTTACATGGGATTATTGTAACTGGAAAGGGAGACTCTAAAATCAATAAATATGGAAAAACTGCCATTCAGTAATTAGAGCAGCATGCACATGTTGATTGGAATATGGATTTCCCCACTTAGTTGGGCTCTTATTTAGTTTTTGAAATTGGGAGAGAGATGACTCATATTAGCCTTAATTTATCAGTGTCTAAAATAGGTATTTATAAATGACCATAGGCACACGTAGGCAACATTTGTATGGGTTGAAAAGAGTCACAACAAATGAATGGATTATAATGTCTTTTTATCTGCTGGAGGGAGAATAAGATAGGTGATAGGGACTGGACCTATGATAATATTGGTATAGGGAACTCCCAGATGAGGAATCTCTTACTAAAAATGCATGTCAGCACATTTTCTGGAGTTTGTTTTCTTAAAGAGCTGTCCAGATCATTGAGATGTTAAATGACTTGCCCTGGTTATCCAAGGTGAGACTTAAACCCAGGTCTTCCTAATTCCAAACCCTCTATAGCCTATATCTCATTTGAGGAGAGTGGACTGATAATTACTTTAAAGCATTTCACATCTCAAATAGCTTTTAAAGATCAACTGCCTCATTTTATAGATGCAGAAAACTGGTGAACAGAGAGAATTAGATGATTTGCCAATGGTAATAGAGCAATACAGGGGATGGAATTTGGGGCATAGAATTAGGAAGCATTGAGTTCAACCCCTTCAGTCTTTGAGGTTTTAATTTATTGACTATATTTTCTCAGATATATCAAATTTCATCTAATTTTTCACAATTGGAGGAGGAGTATGATGGTTGACTAGACTCTGACCGGTATTCAGAATGATGGAAAGAGCCTGTAAAATATTATGCTGAATCTCAGAAATTCACATGAATATTCAACTTAAAGAGCTCAATAATTAATTAATACAGTCTACATCCACATCAAGGCTCATATTAGCAGAGAGCTCAGTACATGTATACACTATGCTGACTTAATATGACAATTTATTTAACCCTCAGAATTAACATCACTAAAGTTAAATTGTTAAATAATAGAATTTAGATTAGCAGTAGCTTGAAAGCTTAGCATCTTTTATATAGCTATAATGAAATCTCTGACTTACCTAGACTCTTTGCCTTTCAAGGTGGATTGATCTTTCATCAGAGATGAAGGCTTACTAACTTGGAAATGTCTTAGAGTTCCAGTTGCAAAGAAGAAGGGATCTTAAATATCTCTCCAATTTATACTGATGTTTATAAAACCAGACTGAAAGTGATCCCAACCAATCTGAATAACATGATTGGGCAAAAGTAAATTGACTTCTCTGTGCCTCAGTTTCCACACCTGGAAAATAAGCATGTTTGGTTGAATCAAATAACTTCTAAAATCCCTTCCATTTCTAGATTTATGATCCTATGACATTTTGCAAAGCTATAACTGGAAAGTAAGATGTTGCAGTGTTTTATCTTAAGTCAACTGTGGCATTTCAAGCAAAGGTGTCTAGTGATTCCATTATCACCAGAATCATGGGTTTGCTGTTTTTGAAAAAGATACAAGTGAAATTTAATGAACAGTTACCATAGCCAATTTCTCATTTCAAAATTGGAATGTGGCTATCGCTTGGTAGCTAAAACAGCCTAATCACTGATAAATGATTATCTAACAATGCCTCCATTTTACAAAAAAAAAATTTCTTGAAAAGGTTATTGCATTTTAAAATACAAATAGTCTGGATTGAAAATCAATTGCTTCATTGTATAGTCATTGGAATTTAGGTGAATTCTTGTGTCCTATTTTTTTTTTGGCATGGTAGTAAGCAAAGATTTGGTTAAATGTACTGAATAACAACATTTCCAGATAACAGTGTTGTGGAAAGAGTACTGGGTCAAGAATCAGGAGATATGAGTTCTAGTCTCAGCGTTGTTTAAATAGTTATGCAATGTTAGGTAAATCAATTTCTCAATCTGACTTTCTGTTTCCTCAGCTACAGCATGAGAAGCTTTGGTCTAGGTCTTCTCTAAGTTTCCTCCCAGAAATAAAATCCAGTGATTTTCGTCAGCTCCATGTCCATTCACTTCACATCAATTTGTGTTCTTTGAGTCTACTACAATACTGCATAGGGGAGGGAGAGAGCTACATAAGAGTGGAGGGATCTAATTAGAGAGACAGATGAAACAATTAGGGAACAACACGAGACAATATATCATTAAGCCTTAGACTATATGTGCAGGCAGTAAGTCTAATCATGTTGGTTGAACTTCACAAATCTGCACCTACAGAAATCATCTAATTAAGAGATTTTTCTGAACACATGTTCAATACATAAACCAATATTAAAGCAAAATTAGATGTGCTCACTTTATTAACAAAAAAACTCAAAGAACATAGAGTAATCACATCATCTGTGAGGTAGGGAAATAACAAATACTGCACTAGATCTGATGATGAGCAACCAGAGTGATCCATTCTATGACTTTTGGACCATTCAAATTGAATCTGAAACACTGCAGAGTTTCAAAAAACTTTCTCGCTTGTCAAGCAAGTCAGTGCCTAAGAGGGAATTAGCAAAATTTAAAGACTTATGGAATAGTCTTTAGTTAAAACTCAATGCCTTAAAATTGCCCTTTGGATTAAAAACCAAGTAGAGTGTTATTTAGATGCACAGAAAGAAAAATATGCTTAGTTCCAGATTTTAAAAACTGGCTTTGAGATAAATAAACATTAAAAGATACATAACCTTTTGCAAATGACTTGGCCAATAGGAAGATATCCTTATTTGGTAACACTGTGTCCCTTTGTCCTAAAGTTATTTTATATAGTATTTTGTGTGCGAGAGGGAAAGTTTCTAAGCAACCTTCTTCTCGGTTGATTATGTAACCGTAGTCAAATAAGTGTGTTCTTCTTTAGGACTATGCATCTATTTCTTAGGAACCAGGTTCCTCAAGTGTGTGCTGTTCCCTTTTTGTCACTGTTTGGGGACTGATAGGGCTTTTGACATGGATGTTGCACAGGTGGGTGGAAAGATAAAGCTTTGGGATAATGAATAGACAGGGACTAGATTGTTTTTCCTCCTAACTCCCAATGCAATACAGCTTACTCCTGGTTAATCCCTTATTCTTGCCACCAAAATGCCACCAAATAGAAAAATCAAACGAGTTTTCTGTTTTCATCCAGCCAACCTACTGATTGATGTGATGATAAACTGCAAGGCTTATGACCTGTAATGATAGATACTGAATATGTCTTAAGCAATCCTATCTTTCACCAGGAAAAATGTATCTTAAAATAAGGGTAAGAAAGACAATCACTTTTCACTTACCTTCTTATACATTGCTGAGCAAAGGACTTTTTTTACCTTCCATTGGAGCTAGTTTTCTCTCTTGGATCAGTGAACTAAGTTAAATTATTCTAAATGCTGCATCTTAATGTACGTTCTACCTGACAGATAACCTCTAGTTGCCTTTCAGAGTAGCAGCTTTCAATTCACCATATAATCCTTGCAACATAGCTTTAGAAGCTGGATATGGTAGTTGTCATGGAATTCTCATCATCCCAGTAAAGCAGTTTCATTTCTTCAGAACCAATTTGACAAGAAAGAAAACAGGTAATTAAATGGTGGGTCTTTTAGATGTAGAGGATCACAAACCTGATACCTTCCAAAGTTCCCCATGGATGGGGAAAGACATTGACTGATATCGATTTTAGTTTGATATTTGACAAGAAAATGAATATAGAGTCTTAATTGCAGAAATCCTTCCTGCAAATTTAAGCATGGACAGATTAGGTTTGCCTTTGTACTAAGTCGCCCCCGCTGCCACCACCCTCCCTGTTGTTTTAGAATTGAAAATATTGTGATAGAAGATGCTCCAGGTTGGAAAGTTTTTTCCTACAATTCTGTAGGGTGTGTGTGAGTCATGGGTATCTGATTCAGTAAAGAAAGTACAGTTGGTGCTGTAGGGGAAAAGATTTGTCAAGGGGGCCTATGTCACTATTTTATGAAGATTCAAGATTTGCCAAGAGGCAATTGTTTTAAAGCAAATCCCTGCCAAATATTATATTCTGCAATACAATCCTTTAAAAACTATGGCAATATTTGTGGTTAATTCTTCATTTATATTCTAAATCTAGTGAAGTGGAGAATTTGTCTTTTATCCAGTAAATCTGGGTCTCATACACCCAATACATGTATTGTTTATGACCGTAGAACTGTGTTTGAGATGGCTAATAAAGTCATTTTAGTGACCCTTTATAATTGATGATATAGACAAGTTGAATGTCTAAAGTTCCATGTTTATCATCAAAATGATACTCAACTGAGTAGACCAGTTAATGCCTGTCAGATCACAGGAGTTTGAGCTGAAAGAGACCACAGTAGTCATCTAACCCAATGGTATTATTTTCATATGAAGAAAATGATTCCCAAGGAGTTTTGGCATGCCCTAGTGAAGTGCAAGAACTAGAATGCTAACTCATGTCTTCCGATTCCAAATTCAATATTTTTTCCATGACACTATATGCTCATCATTGGGCAGCTAGATGGTGCAGTGGATAGGTTGCTGGGTCTGAAGTCAGGAAGACTTGTCTTCTTGAATTCAAATTTGTCCTCTGACACTTTCTAGCTGTGTGACCCTGGGCAAGCTATTTAACCTTCTTTGGTTCAGTTTCCTCATCTATAAAATGAGCTAGAGAAGGAAATGGTAAACCACTCAAATATCTTTGCCAAGAAAACCCATAAAAAGGATCATGAAGAGTTGAACATGACTACAAAAGTGACTAAACAACAATAGTTTGGTTGTAGAACCATCCCCATCATCCCATCTTCATTAGGATGAAAATAATATTATTTCCTTCCTGAAATATCAGACATTGTATTACTGTTCCCTCCATATAGCCTATGTGGGACAAGCCTTTGATCTGTTATATTGTTATATATAACAATATGATATTAAATTGGCTTTTCTTGTTTACTGTTTGCTGTTATGGAAGTTCCCACTTTATTTCCTTCATAATAATTCTTGAATTTAATAAAGTAACAGTGTGAAATTCACAGACCTATAATTTCCAGACCATAGTCTTTTCTTAAGAAAAAAAGATGTAAAGAAACAAACATTTTTTAAGCATCTACTATGTTCCAGGAACTGTGCTAAACACTTTAGAAATACATCCGTATTGGGGGCAGAGCCAAGATGGCGGAGTAGAAAGACTCACATATGCTAGCTTCGAACCCACAGCCCATGGATTTCCCCTAAAAAGAACTCACGACAAATTCTGGAACAGTGGAAGCCGCACAGCAACACAGTGAAGGAGATTTCCATTCCAGAGAGCCCTGAAAAACCGATCCCAAAGGTCCATAGCGCACCAGACGGGAGCGGAGCCCTCCCCTGCCCTGGCCCCATGGCACTGAGAGGAGCGAGAAGATCTGAGCAGGCTTCAGGGACGGAATCTCCAGCAGCCACGAAGGTCCCTCCACCCACAGACTCACAGGTCAGTGAGAGAGATGGGCTGAGAGGGGAGCGGGGTATCTCCAGGACTCAGGCCCCCTCGGGAGGCAGCGGCAGAGGCAGAGACAGCAGCGGCCAGAGGCTCCCAGAGCAGGCAGGAGCTCGGTAGCAGCTCCATTACAGAAGGTCTCTGCATAAACCCCC
>CM053771.1:409515647-409562057 GCA_028658325.1 Potorous gilbertii | reverse complement strand
GCTAGTTCTTGTGTTATCCTGATTGTATTTCCACAATACTGGAATTGTTTCTTTCTAGCTGCTTGCAATATTTTCTCCTTGACCTGGGAACTCTGGAATTTGGCCACAATGTTCCTAGGAGTTTCTCTTTTAGGATCTCTTTCAGGTGGTGATCGGTGGATTCCTTGAATACTTATTTTGCCCTCTGGTTCTAGAATATCAGGGCAGTTTTCCTTGATAATTTCATGAAAGATGATGTCTAAGCTCTTTTTTTGATCATGGCTTTCAGGTAGTCCCATAATTTTTAAATTGTCTCTCCTGGATCTATTTTCCAGGTCAGTTGTTCTTCCATTTTTTCACTGTTTTGATTTTGTTTTGTGATTTCTTGGTTTTTCATAAAGTCATTAACCTCCAACTGTTCCATTATAATTTTTAAAGAACGATTTTCTTCAGTGAGCTTTTGAATTTCCTTTTCCATTTGGCTAATTCTGCTTTTGAAAGCATTCTTCTCCTCATTGGCTTTTTGAACCTCTTCTGCCAATTGAGTTAGCCTATTTTTAAAGCTATTATTTTCTTCAGCATTCTTTTGGTTCTCCTTTAGCATGGTGTTGACCTGCTTTTCACACTTTTCTTGCATCTCATTTCTCTTTCCAGTTTTTCCTCTACCTCTCTTAATTTTCAAAATCCTTTTTGAGCTGTTCAATGACCTGAGACCATTGAATGTTTATTTTGGATGTTTGGGATACAGAAGTCTTGGCTTTTATGTCTTTCCCTCATGGTAAGCATTGTTCATCCTCATCTGAGAGGATGAGAGAAGATATCTGTTCCCCAAGAAAGTAACCTATAGCTTTATTTTTTTTCCCTTTCTTTGGGCATTTTCCCAACCAGTTATTTGACTTTTGGATGCTTTTTAAAAAGTAGGATATACTCTCTGAATCTGTAATATCTCAGTTCCTCCAAGGTGGCACAATTCAGTGTGTAAACTGATCTGGAAGCAAGAAGAGATTTTTGTGTCCAGAATCTTAGTGGTTACCTCTCCACAGCTACTTGGCCTCCAGTTCCATCAAATCAGCACTGGGGGCTGATTTTCATATAAACTGGATGGGCAGGGCCACCATTCAGTGTGAGACAAAGATCAGATCCCTCAGGGCCTTTAGGCAAGGCTGACGTAAGATTCAGCTCCTCAGTGCCCCCAGGGGTTTTTCAATCCAACAATGATAGAGGGCTGCTGTAGGAGCTGCTGTGGGAACTGCTGTCACCTGCCCAATGTGGCCTCTGTGACCTCTACTTAAGGCCAGTGACCAAGGCTGGGCTGGGCTCCGTGCTCCGCTCCGTGTGCAGTGCAACTGATGTCTCCCATGGGCCTGTCAGGTCACCCTGAGCTGGAAATCTCTTCCACTCTATTGTTCTCCACTTCTACTACTCCAGAATTTGTTGAGAGTCCCTTTCTACAGGTATTTTATGGGCTGTGTGGGGAGACCCTGTGTATGCATGTGTTTCTAGTCTGCCATCTTGACTCTGACCCCTTGTCATTGTCTTGAATGAAGTTATGGATCATTTCTATGATGTATTGTTTGACCCACTTATTCATTAGGTTTAGATTATTTACTTTCTAATTAGTTTTTGGTGTGTCTTTCCACGGCCCTTTATTGCACATAATTTTTATTACATCATGATCTGGAAAGGATGTATTGAATATTTCTGTCTTTCTACGCTGGTTTGTGAGGTTTTTATGCCTTAATACATGATCAACTTTTGTGTATGTGCCATGTAACACTGAGAAAAAGGTGTATTCTTTTCTGTCTCCATTCAGTTTTCTCCAGAGGTCTGTCATATCTAACTTTTCCAAAATTCTATTCACCTTCTAAATATTTTTCTTGTTTATTTTGAAGTTAGATTTATCAAGTTCCCAGAGGGGGAGTTTGAGGTCCCACACTAGTATAGTTTTGGTGTGTATTTCTTCCTGTAATCCCCTTAACTTCTCTGTTAAGAATGTGAACACTATACTACTTGGTGCATATCTGTTTAGTAATGATATTATTTTATTGTCTATGGTACCATTTAGCAGGATATAGTTTCCTTTTTTATTTCTTTAGACCAGATTTTTCTTTTGCTTTTACTTTGTCTAACATTAGGATTGCTACTCCTGCTTTTTTTTTTTACATCAGATGAAGCATAATATATTCTAATCAACTTTTTACCTTTACCTTATATGTATCCTCTTCTTTCAAATGTATTTCTTGTAAACAACATATTGTAGGATTTTTTTAATCCATTCTGCTACCTGCCTCTGTTTTATGGGACAGTTCATCTCATTCACATTCACAGTTATGATGACTATCTGTGTCTTTATCTCTATCTTATTTACTCTGCTTCTTGTTTATGCTTTTATTTCTCCCTTCTCCCTTCCCCTCCGCAAAAGAATTTTACTTTTGTCTACCACCTCCTTCAATCTTCCCTTCATTCTATCAGCACCCTCTCCCTTTTCTTTCCTCTTTCCCCTCCTACTGCCTGTAGGGCAAGTTAGATTTCTACATTTAGCTGAATATGTTGTTCCCTCTTTGAATCAAATCTTATGAAAATAAAGTTCAAACAATGCTCATCTCCCTCCCTTCTTTCCCTCTATTATGTTTTTTGCCTCTTCATGTGATATAATTTATGCTTTTCTGCCTCCTCCTCTACTTCTCCCATTACAACCCCCTCGCATCTGTTAATTGTGTTTTTTACCAGCACATCAGTTAATTTATACCCACTTATACATATATATACATATACATTTATAACCATTTATACATATATATGCTTATATCTATGTATATATCTTTTAAATGTCATAATAATGTGCAATTCTCAAGATTAACAAGTGTCATCCTCCAGTATAGGAATATAAACCATTTGCCCATATTAAATAATGTGATTTTTCTTCTTTTTTTCCTGTTAAGTTTTCATTGCCTCTCTTGAGTTTTGTATTTGAAGATCAAATTTTCTATTGAGCTCTGGCCTTTTCATCAGGAAGGTTTGGAAATCCCATATTTTTTGAATGTCTATCTCCTTTCCTAAAAGATTATGCTCCATTTTGCTGGTTAATTGATCCTTGGTTGTGGTCCAAGCTTCTTTACCTTACAGAATATCATATTCTTGTCCCTCAGATCTTTTAATGTAAAAACTTCAAGGTCCTGTGTGATCCTGAATGTAGTTCCTCAATATATGAGTTATTCAATTTTGGCTACTTGCAGTATTTTCTCCTTGACCTGATAGTTCTGGAATTTGACAAATATACTCCTTGGCATTTTCAATTTGGGATTACTTTCAGGAGATGATCAGTGAATTCTTTTGATGACTGTATGTAGGACCTCAGGGAAGTTTTTCTTGATGATTTCTTGGAAGATATTGTCCAGACTCTTTTTTCATCATGGTTTCCTGGTAGGCCAATAATTCTCAGACTTTTTCTCTCCTGGATCTATTTTCTAAGTCAGTGGTTTTTCCAGTGAGAGATTTTACATTTTCTTCTCTTTTTTCATTCTTTAGATTTTTGTTTTACTGATTCTTGATGTCATATAGAGTCATTATCTTCTACTTGCCCAGATCTAATTTTTAATAACTTGTTTTCTTCAGTTAGCTTTTGTAGCCCCTTTTCATTTGTCCAGGTTTCCCAGTTATGTTTTGTACCTCCTTATCCATTTGGCCAATTTTACTTTTTAAGGAGGTGTTCTCTTCAGTGAACTCTTTTTTCCATTTTGTCAAATGTATTTTTAAAAATCATTGTTCAATTTTTCTTCTGCCTCTCTAATTTGGTCTTTTAAATCCTTCTTGAGCTCTCCCAAAACCGCTTTTTGGGCTTGAGATCAGCTCAGTTCATATTCCCCAGGTTTCAGATGTGGGTATATGGTCAATAGTATGCTCTTCTGAATTTGTATTTTGATCTTCCTCTCCCCACAGTAAGATTCTATGGTACTTGCTTTTCTGATTTGCTTCTTGCTCATGGTGATTGCTTTTTTCCTGACTTTTAAAGTGGATCTCCACTTCTGGAGCACAGGGAACTCTGTTTCACATTTCCTGTGCTAGGGGCTTGAGGCCTGGTTAATAGTTTAATGTGTTGTAGCCTCTGGTTCTTTTATCTAGAAGCTATATAATGCCGATGTGTACTAAGATTTAGGCCAGGTGGAGTCTTTTTGAGTTTCTCTGGGGTTATACTGAAGCTCATGGAATGAAATATGGGGGAGGAGTGGTCTGGCCAGAGAAGGTCTCCTCTTCCTCAGCTAAAGCACAGGCAGACCCTGCAGATGGTGAATCCCATCTGTTCTGGTATTTGTCTATTTCTCCTAGTTGTGCTAAGACGTGCCTGGGGTCCTGGTGTTGGCATTTACCAGCTCCACCCCCCCCCCCCGGGGCTCAGGATCTCTTGCTGGTTCTCTGAGGTGGAGTTTGTTGGTATTCCTCTTGTCCTGCACTGGTCTCTTTCAGCCACAGCAAGAGGAACTCTTCTCATTGTTCTCTCTAGCCCCAGAACTGAAAGACTATATTGTATGCCTTCTGCTGGCTCCACTCTTCCAGGATTTTTCCTGGGGAAATGTCTCTGGGTTTTTCAAGGTTAACAAGGGGAGAGTAAAAGCACTTGCAGTTTACTCTACCATTTAGGCCCCTGGAAGTCTATACCAGAAACTTCAGACTATAATTTAATTTATAGAGATCCCTGTCCACAAGAGGACACTAACCTGCAAGATTCTTACATTGTAGATAAATGCCAAAGACACAATGCAAACCAAGGTACCTTTAGCTTTTGTCTCAACTCCCATCTTGCTATTGCTTCAGTGTCTTCTATCCTTACCAATATCATGTTTTCCTGTAGAACCATACCAGTCTTTCATCTTTAATTTCTTTTTCTTATTTTTGTACAAGATATTTTGCCATTTAAGTTAGTTACACAATTACCTGCTTATATGTATTATTTCTAATGTAGGTGTTTCCTTTTCCTTTACTGTAATTGTTTGTGTTCTTGTGGTGAGAATTTCATTCTTGAAATCATCATCACTTTCTTCTAGCCAACTTCAGTCTGTAGAATTTTAGGTAATGGGATCCTCCCTATCTTTTCTCAGAAATCTATGAAATTCCTTACTAATAATCCAGAGTATACATAAGACAATGCCCAAATATTTTTGGTTCTAGGTTATTTGCCACCACAAAAAGAATTACTCTAAGCACACACACACACACACACACACACACGCATACACATACACACAGGTATGTATGTATATAACACTTTTTCCTATTTCTTTGATAACTTTTGAATATAGGTCAACAGTGTTATAGCTGTATCAAAGAGTATGTTAAATAGCATAGAAGCTTTTAATAGAAGCCAGTCCAAATGAGTAGAAGCAATTCCAAATTGCTATCCAGAAGAATAGTTGAACTCGCTAACAGTTCCATCAATAGTGCATCAATTTGCTTGTTTTCCCATAGCTCTTCCTTTTAAAATATCTATCTACCTTCAATCTATCTATCTGTCTGTCTGTCTGTCTATCATCTATCTTTGCTAATCTGGTGGGTATGAGGTGAAATCTTCAAAATGCTCTAATTTGTATTTCTATAATCAGTAGTGATTTGGATCAGCCACCACTACACCATTCATATGTGGAACCATCAGTTGCAGTAAATGGAGAAGTTCCGAATGCTGTGGATAATTTCACTTACCTTGGTAGTGTATTTTCCAGGGATGTACACATTGATTATAAGGTTGATGCACACATTGCTGAAGCCAGGTCAGTGTTTGGGAGGTTCTGAAGGAAAAGGAGAGAAGAGGTATAAGCTGACTACCAAACTGAAGGTGTACAGAGTTACTGTGCTGATTTCATTGTTGTATGCCTCTGAAACAAGGACAGTACACCAGTGCCATGACAGGAAAGTGAATTGTATACATTTGAATCACCTTAGGGAGATTCTGAAGATCACCTGGCAGGATAAGGTACCAGACACTGAGGTTCTTACTTGAACTAAACTGCCAAGCATTCAAACTCTACTTCAGAGAGCACAGCTCCAATGGGCTGGCCACACTGTTTGAATGTAAAATGTACATTTGCCAAAAATACTATTTTATGGAGAACTCACACAGGGCAAGCATTCACATGGTGGTCAGAAATAATGATACAGGCACTCTCAATGTGTCTCTTAAGAACTTTGGAATTGATTGTGTGACATGGGAGACACTGGCATAGGACCTCTCAGCATGGCATGCCCACTGCAGAAAAAGTGCTGTGCCTTAAGAGCAAAGCAGAATTGAGACAACTCAAAGAAAACACAGGCTACACAAATCTGGAGTATCCATCCCAAAAATTCATAAGGAGTATTTGTACTTGACCTGTGGCAGAGTGTTCTGAGCTTTAGTGGTGGATCTGAGTCACTCTCTAAAGTGCAAAATTGATGGTCACAATCTCAAATAGTTAAAATTCTTGTATACTAGAAAGGGCAGACATTAAACGGCAATAAATTATAGACAGTGCTTGTTAATCTGGTAATGGGGGGAATAGGTGTGGGGTACAAACTAAGACCGACTAGATATGTTTACCAAAAATTGAGTGTGATATGGATGTTCCCCTGGGCCACACATGTTTACTTACAAATGGATTAATTCTATAGTCAAATTTAACCTAAAGACTCTTCCACTTATCAGGATCTGTGGAGGGAATGGTCATAATTAATACTGAAATACAAAGGAGAAAATGATTTGAGAAAGAAGGGTTAAAAACAAGAAAGAAAAGTCTTATTGTCCACTGTCCAAGGAATTTAACTAGAGATAAAACCTATACGCTCATGTGTAATTCCAAACACCAAGGCCTGTTGTCCATCCATCTCATGTCATAACTGCTTGCTGTCCTCCTCTTCATATGCATTCCCTGTACCATTCTGCACATAGGAGGAGGCTGAACCAAGACTGTACAAGTGCCCATAGTATTTGGCATCATTGATGTAATCTTCAGAGAACGTTTCTGTTATTTTGAAAAAGGCTATTCCTGTCAGTAACGAATTGGATCTGGCCTGGTGCTGCGGTCCTGTCCACTCCAACTCCAGCTGCTTGGCCACCTCTCACAGATCGCTCTTGAGATTTTTGCAGCTCTTCATGAGGTACTTGACATCATAGATGACTTGGAAGAACAGTTGGAGGATCTCAAAGAAGTCTAGCCCTTCTTTAGGCAAGTTAGAGTTGGTCATGATTCTAATTAAATGGTCAGAGTCATAACCACTGTGAAATGAAAGTCACTTGACCCCCTCACACCGCCCAATGTCCAATGTCATGATTAGTTCTGCAAAACACTGTGTCTCAATCCCTTCTTCCTCATGCTTTTTAAACTGGACTCCTGAAGTCGGTAGGAGTTTTGTGGAGTGCTGGGCATACATGTCCTCCATTAAATTAAACTTGAAGTTGAATTGCCACGTTGAAGTTCCTGGAGGGTATTCTCCTTGCTCATTCATAAATCTTAATCTACACTGAATTATCTTTAGCAAGTCTACATTGTATCTCAATAGTTGATAGCATTACTTCTGAATTCTCTAATGGGTCTTGCAACCACACCTAGAAACTTGGTGTCCATAGCAACATAATTATACTTCTGTATAACATGATGAATTTTCTTTCTCTCATCATTCACATTGCAAACCCAAACTTCACAAATTCTTTGGCTATGATCTATAGTTGCTGCTGGCATAGTGGAAACACGAAGAGTTTAGATGCCAACAAGCATCAAACGATTATGCTTGATTGAAGAGTCATTTTATAAAATAAGTTTTCTTATCTATTATTTTTGTTACATCAACTGATGCCAACACAGTCATAGTGCTCCTCTGTCTAGTTCTAGCCTCAGTGGCAACCCCATAGGCACCTCTTGATGACCTGGGAGAAGGGGATGCGAGAGCCACACGGCACCACCTCTCCTTGCAGGTCTGGCGAGGCTGCTACAGGAAGAGGTGACCTTTTCTATCCAGGCTATATATCCATTTGGAGCTTATCATGGTATAAGATGTGAAGTATTTTACATTTTTGTTCAATTTTTCCCAGTAGATTTTTGTTAAATACTGACTCCTCATCCTAGGAGCTGAAGTCTTTGTGCTTATCGAGAACTTGCCCACCAAATATATTTGCCTTTATATATTTTGTACCTAATCAGTTTCATTAATTGAACTCTATTTTTTTTTAGCCAGTATCACATTGTTTTGAGAATTCCTGCTTCATAGTATAGCTTGAAATTTGGCTCTGCTAGTCTCCCTTTGTCCTTAGTCCTTTTCATTATTTCTCTTGAGTTTCTTGACCTTTTTTGCTTCCTTCTGTATTTCATTATTTTTTTTAGTTATTGCAAAATGCTCCTTTAGTAATTTGATTGATATATGGCAGTGAATTTGCAAATTCGTTTGTATAAATTATCATTTTTATGTTGACTCATAATAATTATGACAAATTCAAATTTCACAATCACTTAGATCTATTTCTGGAAACAGTGGTTTGTAATTGTATTTACATAGTTCTTATGTGTATCTTGGCACAAATATTACCAAGTATTTTACATATATTATAGACATTTTATATAGAATTCCTCTTTCTAACCTCTTTCTTTGGGTATTTATTGATACTTTGTAGAAATACTGATTTCTGTAGAATTGTTTTCTATTCTGCAGATTTACTGACAACTTTTTTTTCCATTAGTTTTTAGTTGACTGTTTAGGATTCTTTAAGTACATCATCTTATAATCTGCAAAATGTGAAAATTGTTTCTTATTTATTTATGATTTTACCTCAGTTTCCTTTCCCTATCTTATTCTTATAGTCAGTATCTCTAGTACTGTGTCAAATAGAAGTGGACATTCTTATTTTGTCTGTGACTTTATTAGAAAGGATTATAGTTTATTTCTGTTACACATTATGGTAGCTCTTGATTTTAGACATATGCTATTTGTGATCTTAAAGAAAGGTCTATTTATTCATTTAATGTCTAATATTTTTTTCAGAAATAGATGTTATAAAATGTCAAAAATTTTTCTTCATCTATTGATATTATCACATGCTATTGTTGATTTTTATTAATATGAATAATTATATAATAATCCAAAGTTACTTATACAAATTCAAACTGTTCATAGTGTATCATCTTTGCGGTTCCATTTTATTTTTTGTTAACATTTCATTTAATATGTTTACATCAGTGTTCACTGAAGATATGGTCTATGGTTTTTTTTTTTCTTATTTGACTCTCCCTGGTTCATGTATCACATATTATGTGTATGGAATGTTCAAAGAGGAGTAGTACCTCTGGTGTAAAGGCTTGCTGAACCTTTTTTTATGGCTGCTTATCCACCTTTGGCTTCTACCGGATACTCAACTCTCACTGGTGGCTCTAAGAAGGTGTAGCATGTGTAGCAGTCACACCCCAGTAAACTATCTTGGCAGGAGGGCTAAATCAGTTTGAGGGTAACCAATTTGACCTGTCAGTGAGTTAGGGGGTATCTACCCCAAGGCTGTGAAGACTTCCCCTGGTGGAATGGGCAGATAAGAACAATTTGTTCAAACAGCCATGAAGATGGCTGAAAAAGGTTCTATTGGACCACTTAGAGCTATGTAGGATACCTAAGACATGAAGGTCATTTACTGCATTCTGAACCATTGCCACTCACAATGACCTTCGTCTTGCCATTGAACTTCAATTACTCTGGAAGAGAGACTGAGACTGATGACTTTCTGCACTCCTGTTTCACTTAAATCCATTTCACTCATGAATCAAGACATCACGCTGTGAGGCTATTGTTCCTCTTTGAAAACAATAAACGAACAATGACATCAAGACCATATCTGTGATTTAGAAGGAATTTCCTTTGTGTTTTTTTTTCAGTTTATATAATATTGGAATTAATTACTATTTGAATGTTTAATAAAATTCACTTGTTAATCCATATTATCCTAGAATTTTTCCTTTGGAATTTCACTAATAACTTGTTCAGTTTCTTCTTTGGAAATTGGGTTGTTTCAATTCTCTATTACTTGTTCTGTTAATTCTAGTATTTTTCATTTAAAACAATTCATCAATTTCGCTTAAGTGGTTGGTTTTATGCTATATAGTAGGGCAAAATTACAATAATATCCTTTCATTTTTCCTTATTTTTCATTAACTCTCTCAGTCTTGAAACTGATAATGTTATTTATTTCCCTTTTGCTTCTTTTTAACTAATAGCTAGACAATAGCTTTTTTTTTTTTTTTTTACTAATTGTTAGAAAAAAAGTAAAAACAAATCCCAGTTTTAGGGAGTAACTCAATTATGTTTTGTTTTTGTTTTCAGTATTGCTAATCTCTTCTTTGATTTGTAGGATTTCTATTTTTGTGTTTAATTGAGGTGTTTTATTATGCTGGCTGCCTAGTATCTAGTTTTATTCTCAACTTGTTGATACACTCACTCTTTTTTTATGTGTGTAGAAATACATATTTTTCCGGTAGGGACTGTTTCAACTTAATTCCCAAATTTTTGTTATGCTGTTTCATTGTTGTTTTAAATATTTATCATTTCCATAATTTGTTTTTTAAATCTTTCTTTTATTTTAGAGAAATACTAAAACTTAAATACATAAGACAAAAGAAAACATATAATCTTAAATGTTAAACTTAAATATAAATGAAAAATGTCATATGCACAGCAGGGCATTGGAGAAAATTCAATAATTGGGGATTTTTTTTGAACCACTGATTCCTTAGGATTAAGTTTAGTCTTCAGTTTATTTTATTATTTTTCTACAGCTCATTGATATGCTTTTATTATTGTATGGTTAACAAAGGCTGGATCGCATACTTCTTTTCTACATTTAACTGTGATTTTTATATCTTAAAACAGGATAAATTTTTAGGTGCTACACACAGCTGAGAAATATATATGTTCCTTTCTTTTTCCACTAAAAAGTCATTCATTATCTAACATGTATCTAAAATTCTATCAGGTATTTAATTTTAATCAACAAAGCTGATTTAAAATCAGCTGTAGTAGACTGAGGACTCCCCCACTTCTATAGTTTGCTCTGTTTCACCTTAAAACATTTATTTTTCCTTTAGAAACTTTTAAAATTACTAAATAACTGTAACAGTTTTTTTTCTCTCTTTCTTCTTGTAATCCGTATTTTTTGCCTTTATAATCTAATATTTCCTTTATATGTATTTAGAAGCTATACCTCGATTACATATATGTTAAGTATTAAAATAAATTAATATTCTATATTATCAAAATGTAGTTTTCCTCTTTTTCTGTTGTAATTAAATGTATTTCTGCTATTGTTTTGTCTGAAATGATAATTTATATTCCTACTTTTTATGTTCAGCTGTATGTGTCTATGTTTTACATACTTTTTTTGGGGCGGGGGGAAACAGCATATTGTTGAATTGTGCTTGATATTTTATAGGTTAGTTCATCCTATTTATATTCATGGTCATGATGCACAATTGTTTACCTTCATGGTATTCTCTTACACTATTTCTTCTTTATATCATTTACTGCCTATTTATTTCAGATTGTTATCTTTTAATTTTTTCCTGCTAATCTTTTTACTTAAACCTTTTCCAAGATGGGATTTTGTTCCATTTATGACTGATCCCTCTCCAAATCTAACCCTTTTCTCTTCTTCCTGTTATATCTATATCTCTGTTGAGTTGAATGTATAACTGTATTAATTGTTGTGTGTATGTGAACGAATGTATTTGTAAAATGAAAATTATATCCAAGTGCTGCCTACACCCTCCCAAATTTTGTTTTTATACAGTTATCCTCGAATAATCCAATTATGTGTGTGTATACAAGTCCCCCACCTTTCTTCTCATTTGCCCACAATGTAGTCTCACCTCCCTCTCTTCTCATTTTTCTTATAACATTTTTCAATATAACAAAACTATTTATAGGTCTTCTGTTTTAATTGATTAATTTTATGACGCTGTGTAACTTTAGGATTCTGAAAGAACCTTTATAACCTTTTTCCTATGCTCAACTAGAATGGAAACATTTGATCTTTACATAGACATTTTGGTTCTTTGCTTGTATATAGCTTATTTTGCTCTTGATGCCCATATTTGTATTTCATAGTTCCTTTCCATCAGGAATGTTTGCAATTCCTCTATTTCATTGAAAATGCATTTTCTCCCATGTAGGATGCTACTCAGTTTTTCTGGATAACTGATATGTGGTAATATATGTAGAACCTGATTTTTGCTTTTTAGAATGTCATATTCCATGTTCTCTGTTCCTTTGTGTTGGTAAATTTGAAATTGTGTGAAATTCTGAGTTTGGTTTTTGATATTTGAACTATTTCTACGTTCTTGTAATTTTGTTGTGTGGGGTGATGGTGGATTGATTCATACTGGAAGCTCTTAGTTTTGGCAATGACATTTCTGGTAGTTTACGTTTTGGTGTTTCTTTTAGGAGTTAATTAGTGAATTCTTTCTATTTTCATATTGCCTTTTGTTATAATGAGGCTGGTCAATCTTCTTTGCAATTTAATGATTTCTTGAAATACTATGTCCAGATTCTTTTTGATAATGGAATTTGTTACCCATTGATACTTAATTCATCACTCCTTGATCTACTTTCTATGTCAATTGTTTTTAATTTATAAGATCTTAAATCCTTTTTTATCTTCTCACTTTTTAGACTTCATTTTAAGAATTCTTGATGTCTCCTGCAGACATTAATTTCTATTTGCCCCCAGTATGATTTTTAGGGAATTTGATACTAGCATAAAATTCTGTATCTATTCTGTTAAGACATTGATTCTTTTTTAAAGTATTTCTTCCACAGTTAAATTTCCTTTCATAATGAAAAAAAAATTCTTGCATATTTTCTTCCAAGAATTGTGATTGTTCTTCTAGGCAAATTGTGTGTGTGTGTGTGTGTGTGTGTGTTTGTGTATGTTTTAACTGTAGATGTTTTCAAGCTGCTTTTATTTTTTGGACTGGTTTTAGTCATCCTTGGCACCATAAAATCCTCTTTCTTTTTGCTCATTTTTGTTGACAAATCCTAGGAATTGAGCTATGTTTCACTATTTTGGTGGTCACATTAATTTATTTTTCTCAGTTTATCTTGCCCAGAGGATCTTTCTTTAGGCCAGACATTTTCTTTAGGTTAAGGTTTTGACTCATGATGTTCTCTTCTATGACTGGCCATAGTTGAAGGCATTTCCTTTGGACAAGGAGAAAAAGGAAGAAGAGGTCTTTTCTTTGCTCTTCAATAAAATCCAAGGTTGATCTCCTTTGGTATAATAGAACCAGTTCAAAACTCTTAAATGAAGGAGGGTAGGAAGGAAGAGAAAAATTCTTTTACATTACTAAGTTCATATTTTTTCTTCCACAACCACTGCCTCTTATTTTCTAAAAACAATGGGTAATTTTCATGTAGGTTTTCTTTTTCTATATACTAACGTGTTTTGTTTTTCCCTTTCTGCAGTTTTTTAAAATAATATTCTAGAGGCAGAGTCAAGATGGCAGAATAAAAACAGGAACTTCCCTGAGTTCTCCCCCAACGCCCTCCAAATGCTTGTAAAAAATGATTCTAAACAAATTCTAGAGCTACAGAATACACAAAATCACAGAGTGAAACAAATCCCCAGCCTAAGACAACTTGGAATGTCAACAGAAAGGGTTTATTACATCAGGCAAGGAGCAGACCAGGGAGCCCTTCAGCATATGTCACATCAGCACAGAGGTCAGAGTAGTCCTCCAGGCACTGAGTCCCTGGCAGCTGTGGCAGTTTCCAAAGTTCTCCCACAAATGCTAAAAAGTTCAGTGGGAAAACTGTGGGAACTGGATGAAAGAGGAGCATGTAGCCTGGCTGGTCCAGCCTCAGCCACAGGATATTGGAGATAGTGGTAAGGGTAGTGATAGGAGAGGCAGTAGCAGCAGCAGAAAAGGCTGCTTCCAGAGCTCTAGGCCCACAGATAGTGGGGGATTGTATGGCTGATACAAAATCCCTGAAGCCTGGAATTGGTCACCCACCTCCACCAGAATCAGAGTCCTACCTTGACAAAGAGTGAGAAAGTCAGGTGTTTGGTTGGGAAGATAAATAACATCATAAAAAACTCAGACTATAAAATCTTATTTTAGTGACAAGAAAGACCAGGGCATATAACCAGAAGACAGCAGAGTCAAAGTTCCTATGTCAAAAGCCTCCAAGAAGAATATGAATTGACCACAGGTCATGGAGGATCTCAAAAAGAATTTTGAAAATCATGCAAGAGAAATAGAGGAAAATTGGGAAGAGAAATGAGAGCGATGCAAGAAAATCATGAAAATCAAGTCAACAGATTGCTGAAGGAGACTCCCCAAAATACTGAAGAAAATGACACCTTAAAAAATAGATAAACTCAAATGGCAATAGAAATCCAAAAAATCCAAATCCAAAATGAAAACAAGAATTCCTTAAAAAGCAGAATTAACCAAATGGAAAAAGAGGTCCAGAAGCTCACTGAAGAAAACAATTCCTTCAAAATTAGAATGGAGTAAATGGAAGATGACTTCATGAGAAATGAAGAAATTATAAAACAGAACAAAAATAATGAAAAAAAAAGAAAACAATGTTACATATTTCATTGGAAAAACCACTCAACTGGATAATAGATCCAGGAGAGGTAATTAAAAATTAATGGACTACCTGTAAGCCATAATAAAAAGAAGAGCCTAGAAATCATCTTTCAAGAAATCATCATGGACAACTGCCCTGATATTCTAGAACCAGAGGGTAAAATAGAAATGGAAAAGAATCTACCAATTGCCACCAGGAAGAGATCCTGAAAGGAAAACTCTTAAAAATATCATAGCCAAATTCCAGAGTTCCCTGGTCAAGGAGAAAATATTACAATCAGCCAGGAAGAAACAATTCAAATATTGTGGAAATACAATCAGGATAGCACAAGGTTTAGCAGTTTCTACAGTAAGGGATCATCTACCCAGCAAAACTGAGTATAATCCTAACGGGGAAAAATGGACATTCAATAAAATAGAAGCCTTTCAAACATTCTTGATGAAAAGATAAGAGCTTAAAAGAAAATTTGACTTTCAAATATAAGAATCAAAAGAAGTATGGAAAGGTAAACAGGAAAGAGAAATCATAAAAGACTTATTAAAGTCAAACTATTTATATTGCTACATGAAAATATGATATTTCTAACTCATGAGACCTTTCTCAGTGTTAGGGTTGTTGGATAGATAGATAGATAGATAGACAGATTAGATAGATGGATAGATAGATAGATAGATGGTACAGGATGAGTTGAATATGAAGGGATATCTGAATAAAATTAAGGGGTGAGAGAGGAATACGTTGGGAGAAGGACAAAGGGAGAAATAGTGTAGGGTAACGTAAAATATGCAAGAAAAAGTTTTCACAATGGAGGGGAAGAGGGGGAAGGTAAGAAGAAATGAGTGAACCTTACTCTCATAGGATTTGACTGAAGGAGTGAATAACATACACATGCAATTGGGTATCTTACCCTACAGGAAAGTAGTGGTAAAGGGAATAAGAAGGGAGAGGATGATAGAAGGGAGGGAATATTGTGAGAGGGGGTAGTCAGAAGCAAACTCTTTATAAAAGGGACAGAGCTCTGGAAGCAGCCTCTGCTGCTGCTGCCACTACCACCACTGCTGCTGTTGCCACTGTTACCACTGCTGCCAGCACCTCTACCATGCTGAGGTGGGGTCAAACCTGCCTGCTCCTCTTTTGCCCAGGTCCCATGGAATTTTCCCATTGACCTTTTTGTTGTTTGTGGGTTGAGAAGTCTGCAAACTGTTACAGATGCTAATGATTCAGTCCCTTGAATTCACTTGCAAGTTAGAATAGAATTCTAATTCTTCCAAAGTAGAATATAAATAGAATTCTTTTTCTTTGATTCCAACTGTTCTGATAGTCACTACAGAACAATATTTATCTTTAAATATAATGAACTCGTTGAAAGAAGTTGTTTATGGACAATTAAAATTTTTCCCAAATCTATAATTCTGGTGTTCTGTAATTTAAAAAATACATATTTTTGCATTTTATCTTCACTTATTTAACTTTTTTAATCTTTATTTAAAAAATATATTGACCTATAACTCTCCCTGTTATTTATAATATGTGATAAAATAGGAAATTCCTTAATGACTGGAAAAAAAAAAGGAAAGGGAGTCTGGAACCCATTAGTGAGAACCAAGTAAGAAAAAATGGTTTCCTCATTTCTGAATATTTGGTCTCACGTTACTCTCATGCTCCAGGTACTGACAAAGTTTATATATGTTGTGACTATAGAGTAAGTATTACGGACCATGGAAATGTGGAATAAAAGTTGGCAAAATGCCTGTACCTTTACCTTGCACCCATAGTGACAGTTCCTGTTGACACAGTCCTGTTCCTTCTCAATATTACTTTAAATGATAGGAAATTTATTAAATGGAATATAACAGTTGAGATGATTCCTTCTTAATTCCTCACATAGTGATTGGAAAAGATTAGCAATCACTGTGATTATTGTTTATAAAACATATTAAATCTTGCAAAGTGTTTATCCTCACAATCACCCTATAATAGAGGGCTAAGGTATTGTTATCCCTATATGACAAGTAAGGAAAGTGAAACTTGGAGGGGCTAAGTCACTTGACCATAGTGATACGTTCAATAAGTTTCAGAAGTCATGTTTGAACTCAGATCTTCCAGTATCTTCCCGTATGCTATACTACCCCTCAAAATTCTCTAACGCAGTTGCTAAGGGAGGTAGTTGGCCTAGTTTGTTAAAAACCCACACTGATATTTGCTTCTTGAGTCCTGGCATCCTGCACATAACCTCACTAGAAACTCAAAGGTTTTATGCTTAGGAGGCAAATGAAAAGTTATTCATCATTGTGAAGGTAGCAATGCCCCCCGACTACTACCCCATCCTCAAATTCCAGGGATACCTTTCCCCACCCTCTTGTCCTATCTCAATCTCTTGTAAGCATCAGTTAGAAAGACAACACAGGGCAGTTTAGGAATCTACATTCAGGTTCTCAACTGAATCTTGTGCTTTGAGAACTCGATTATGTGCCAACATAATCAACTGTAAAATGATGTCATGAGAAAGAATAAGGACTATAAATGGTGCCTCCGTTTTCAGGAATGTCGAGCCACAAAGTTCTTTAGAGGGAAGAATTTGTCACATTAGCATGTTTCCCTGCCTGATTTTAAGGCTGGGCCCATGACATGGAACAGGGGTTGTGCAGAAGGTGTGTACTTGAGTGCTTAAAATCTCACCTCATTCATTTGGATTTAGACATCATATCTAGCCACTTTCTGTGAATAGACTGTTCCTGGTGACTTCCTAAATAGTATTTTAGCTCCTATTACTGCTTGATAATTGTGACCTTATAATAGTTTCCATGGAAAAAATTCCTAGATCATAAATAATGACAATGTGAGTTTCCTAGTTACCAACTATATTTATAAAATGAATTCCTAAGGTACATGACATTTAATTCCAACCTATTTTTAGAAACTGAAGGATAACAAAAGAAAATAAGTTGTCTTTTTTCTATAATGGAATGTTTCTGGCTTTATTATTTCCCTATATAACTTAAAGTGGTAGAACTGTACAGCATAGGGACAGGTAGTGTGATGTTAATTTCATTGATGTTATTTCACTGGATCTCCTGTTGAGGAAATTCAGTCTTCCTTTGAATGAAAATAATCTATAGTCTCAGGAAGTTGCCTAGATTACTGGTTCTCCAAGTCTCACCATGTGACCTCTGGAGGTGCCCAAGAACCTTTTATGCTGCCTACAAGTTCAAGCATATTTTTGCAATAGTGCTAAGTACTAAGATATTTTGAATAACATTTTGAATATGGTAAATATTGCTAGATATCACCCACATAAACAAAATCTCTTCAGGGTTCTCAATAATTTTTAAGAATATAAAGCAATCCTGAGACCAAAAAGTTTGGAAACTGCTGGCCTAGAGCAATGATAGATTAAATGAATTGCCCAGGATCATACAACAGTACGTGTCAAAAGTGGAACTGGCTTGAAGTCCTACCATCCAACCACGGCATTATACTGGAGCTTTCTATGACTATATGATTGAGCAAATAGATCTATATGACTTATTAAAAATTAAGGCAATATAACATTGTTGAGCTAAGAGTTTCAAAAAAAGTTTTTAGCTTTCAGCATTCACTTCCATAAGTTTTAGATTTTCTCTCTCTCTCTTCTCTCCCCAGTCTCCAATATGGCATGCAATCTAATATAGGCTCTACATATACATTCCTATTATACATATTTTCACATTTGTCATGTACTATAGAAGAAGAGGAGGAATTGTGAGAAATTTTAAAAAAGCAAAAAAAAAAAAGAAAATAGTCTGCTTCACTCTGTATTCAGACTCCATAATTCTTTCTCTGTATATGGATGGCATTTTCCATCATGATTCTTTGGAATTGCTTAGGTCCTTGCATTGCTGAGAAGGACTAAGTCAGTCCTCTCACACTATGGCTGTTATTGTGTCCAATGTTCTCCTGGTTCTGTTCACTTCACTCAGCATCAGTTCATATAAGTCTTTCCAGGTTTTTCTGAAATCTGCCTGTTCATCATTTCTTATAGCACAATAGTATTCCATTACATTCCTCTGTAACTTCTAAACATTGGTTCTAGTTTCCACCTTTAAAAGCAAGTAGAATAGATCTAATCTTTCTTCCACAGAATACCTATTCAAATATCTGAACACATTAAACTATTTCAAATATGCCTAATTGAACTAACAGCATGCTCATATCTTTGCATTTTGGCCAAAAGGATGTGGGAGAGACATTGGTAAGTGCTACCATGGCATCTATTTGTTTAAAAAATCATGTTAAAAATAAAATTAGGTTAATCTTTAATGACTCGTTCTTAATGAACTCAGGTTGGCATGTAGTGATCGCTTCTTTCTTTTCTAAGGGCTCACAATCTGTTCAATAATCTGTTCTAAAAATTTGCCAAAGATGAACATCAAACACACCAGTATAGAGTTTGTGGTATCTATCTTCTTATTGCTTTTGAAAATCAGTATATCTTCCTATGTTTGGTACTGTTATATTCCCATTCCTCTAAATTTATTGGCCAGGTTCTTTTAGTAATCTTGGATACAATTGACTGAGCCAAGTGAAATAGACAGATTAGAGATTTTCATGTTACTTTCTGATTTATTTTGAGCTTCAATTCTCTCTTAACCATTTTTCTTTTAAGTATCTTTATTCTTCTCTCAAAGAAAACAGAAACAAAGAGGAATCAGATGATGGATTTAAAGCTGGAATGGAACTTTAAAGATCATCTACTACAACCCATATTTTTTTTAGAGATGGGGGAACAATCTCCGAAAGGTGAAGTGAATTTAGAAATTCTGCTTTCTTCCTGTTTTGCCATTTACCCTAAACAATGAACCTATTCCTTAGTTACAGGAATGTGTTAGAGCCAGTTCTTTTCAGCCTGAGCATCTACACCTCAAAAACTGACAAATTCTACTGTTTTGTTGATTGTCAAGACTTATGACCGTGATGGGAAAATGTTAATAATGCAAATTAAATTTAAAAAGTATGTTATACAACCTCAACATCTGTGGGTTTCACATCATCAGTTTTGAGTATTCACAAATTGATCTGTTGGAATTGGAATTGGAAATTGGAATTTTTGTAGATTTGTAGTGTACTGAAGAATATTGCAGTGACATGCATATGGAAAGAAAAGTCTAAAAAATAATTGTTATAAGTACTGTATATTGATAATCACGCAATATATATATATAAATAATATAATCACAAATATAATTTCTCATTTACTACTATAGAATACATACATAATTTGTGTTAAAATTTTCAGTGTACTGAAGAACTATAGGCTGCACACTCTCCTTGAGAATGCACAGGGGTCCTGAGCCCCTAAGCCCCATCAATGCTGAAGGATGACTGTATATGACTGTATGTACATATTTACACATGCATATTTGTGTGTATACAAACATATCTTTTCTGGAGCTATCACCCCTATATGCATTTCCTTCTCCAGTTAGGATGTAAGTTCCTTGAGGGCAAAAAATGTCTTGCTTTTTTATATTTGCATCTTTAACACTTAGCACAATGGCTGGTGTAAAGTAGGTAATGCAGATGAATTCAAATGAAAATCACCTGGTACACAGAGGTAGCTGTAACAGACTTCAATACTACTCACAAAAGAACAGCCATAAACAGATGCCCAAAGACAGTATTCAACAGGGGTAGGAAGGTGGTGAGAGGGGAGAGTGCTCTGGGAGCCTCCTACAGCTCAACTTTATATATCATTTGAGGGAAAGAGACACTATGATACCAATGGGAAACTGACGTTGTCTTTGGGAGCAACAAAATAAGAATATTTTCTAAATTATCTAATAAGGAAGAAAGAATGCAGAGCAGGGAAAAAGGAATGAGGAACAGAGAAACAGAAAATTTTACTTTAACACTGTCATTCCAGCAAGAGGCAGAAATGAAGGCTGGGGCCATTACTAATCCAGTGGTTTTGACTAGGCAGGAAGCAAATACTTAAATAAATACTTCATTCATTAAGGGAAAAAGGGTTTCTTATAAATATTAAAAGTTAATTTTATTGATTATGGGTATCTGCAGTATTCCTCTTTGAAGATCTCACAGTGATATGAAAATAATTATTTAATACAGTAAGAGTTCATATTTTCATGATTATTTAACATTTTCATAGCACTTCACATACTTCATTACATTTAAACTTTACAAATACTTTTTGAGAGGATTCCAGTTTTACAGATGAGTAAATTGATACCAAAGTCACCTATTTAATTTAGACCTGAGAATCAAATTCAGGACTTCTAACTCCTCATTTAAATCAAAGATTTTATTTTACATTCAAAGTAGCATTGTTGGAAGGAACACAAATACTGAAATATGTTAATAATAAATAAGCTTGTTAAACTCCAAATAATTGAGGAAGCTCTGTTTGAGCTGACTACATAGGGTATTCAAATATCTAGCTGTTCCATGATGGGGCATATTTTATGGGATAAGTAGGAGTATAATGTGATTTATTTATCTTCATAATGTGTTTAGAGGCAACTAGATAGCAACTAGTGGGTAGAGCATTGAACCTGGTGTCAGGAAAAACCTGAGTTCAAATCTGACCTCAGACTCTTATTAGTTGTGACCCTGGGCAAGTCACTTAACCTCAGTTTGCCTTAATCTACTGGAGGAGGAAATGGCAAACAACTCTAGTATCTTTGCCAAGAAAATCCCATGGGCATCATGGTCCATGGCGTCATGAGGATTTGGACACAACTGAACAACCACAAATACTATGTTTACTTAAAAAAAAAGTTATTGGTCAAATTCATACTTCTTCACCCTTCCTGTCACAATTCAATTGTCTGAAATGTTATAAAATTACAGCCATGATCATGAACAGCTGAAGCTCAAATGAAATTTGATTAAGAGGTAGGCAGAAGAGATGCTTTGTAATTGTTGTTTGTGTCTGAAACCAAAGGAGAAATAATTGATTCTTGTAGCATTAGGAAAAAATGGCATGTCTACTGTGTAGCTGCAGATTAGTCAATCCATTCTGTAAAGCAATTTGAAATTGTGCTCCCAAAGTTACTAACTGTGCATATACTTCTAATCTAACACACTACTGGCCCTACAAAGCAAGGAAATCAAAGAAAAAGAAAAGAACCCAGATACAAATATGTTATATGTATATGTAGGGTATTCCACAAAGTACAGTTTAAAGGTTTAATAGCAGCAAAATTTTAGTGCAGCTTAAAATTATTAAAGCTTCAGATTATGCTAAGACTTTTGGACACTGTAAATATGTATACTCACACACATTATATACTATATGTTTGTACACATATTTATGGAATCTTTTTTGACTGTAGAAAAGAAGTAGAAACTGAGGGGGTGTCTATTAATTAGAAAAGAGCTAAATTAGTTACAAAATAATATTATACCATAAGAAATTATGAAAATGTTTATTTTAGAAATCCTTCACATGATTTGTAAGAAGAGCTGATGCAAAGTGAAGTGAATAAAACCAATAGAACATTTTTTTACAATAACAACATCATAAAGAATAACAACTTTGAAACTTCAAAAGACTTGAGTCCTTGATCACTGTGATGATCATCCATGATTCCAGATCAGCTATGGAGCATGCCACCCACCTCGTGACAGAAAAGGGATGGTTTCTAGGTGCAGAATAAGACACATTCTTAGACTCTGCCAAAATGGGAATTTGTTTTGCTTGATTATGCATAGCAGTTTTTGTTTGTTTGTATAAAGAGTTTGTTTTGATTTGGTTTTTAATGGAGGGGAGAAAGAGGATTGGTAAAGGGTTGGCTGCAAAGGGGGAAGAGGCAAGAGGCATTGAGGCATTAAAAATATTCAGAAGAGATCAGGAAGTCAGAAAGACCAGATAAGCAATAAAACTCTGGAAGTTACATGTTAAATTTATTACATTGTGTGTTTTTAAAAACATGCTACAAACAATATAGATCCCCAGTTCCATGTGTAATCATTTTTTCTTTCTATTCTACTTTGTATACAGAAATGTTTGTTTTATTTGCTATCTGTGGAATTTAGGATAAAAAAGATAAAAAAACTTGATAGTACAATTTAATGTATTGTTCTTCATACACGAAGGTAAAACAAACCAATTCTATGTCATTCAACAAGTTGACCTCCCTGATTCTAGTCTATTCTTTCTCTTATCCATCCTCACCACTATCCGAGTATTTTCTTAATGAATTGATATATAAGCATATGTAAACACTGCCTCAGATACAGTGAGCAGTCATCAGTTCTTATCCCATAATAAATACTGGCTGTGTGACTCTGGGTAAATCATTTAACCTTTTAGTTTTCCAGGCACTTTTTTTCAGACTGTAAGTTGTAGAGTTGTGGCTACTTTTCTTGGGTAGAGAAAGTTTCTTATAAGAGTAGGTTAATACTCTTATCTCCATTTTTGAGAAAATGGAGGCAAATAGAGGTTAAGTGACTTGGGGTCACAAAGCTAGCAAATGTGTGAGGCAGAATTTGAATTTAGGTCCTCCTGCCTTCAAATTCAATGCTCTATCAAGTGTGCCGCATAACTGACTCTATTTTGAACAGTAGGGCTCAGTAATTGATTCTCTATATTCCCTAATACTTATTTAGCATAGTTTTTGGCACACAGTAGGTCACTTAATAAATGTGTATTAATTGATTGGGTATGAAAGGGAGAAAGGGAGCCAAAGACAGGCCCAACATTTTAAAAGTAGGTCTCCAGAAAATAAAATAAAAATAAGTATCCAGGTTAACAGTGGTACTACCTACAAAAGAAATGATGAAATCAGAAGAAGGAACAGGTTTTTGTGGAATGATTAGTTTTAAACATGTGGAGACTGAGGTACCATTGGAATACTCTAGTTAGCCTATAAGGCAATCAAAGATTCAGGCCTGCACTTCAGGAGATGTTGGACCTGGAGATATGTGATAACTGCTTTACAAATTATTTATTTAGTCCTCACAACAACCCTGGGAACTAGGTATTATATGATCCCCTTTCTACAGATGAGGAAATCGAGGCAGAGCAATGTTAAATGACTTGCCATTTCTGTCCTGTTTGCATTGAAAACAGATGGTGAAAAGGTACCACAAAAGAGTTAATCTGAACTGCATCCACTGCTTACAAAATGTGTCACATTCAAACTTTGCCAATTCAGACCATGAACTCTGAGCACAAAGTTGAGGTTTTGGTAAAAAGTTTTGAAATACTATGTGCTTTCAGAGGTGCTCAGCCCTGCAAGTGACTAGTGCGCAGGAGTCCCTAAGAGCCTCATAATTAACCTCATCCCCATTCTTTCTTTTTCTTAAGGCACTAAGTGAATCTCGGTCCATTCCCTTTCATTTATTTGAATTGAAGATTAGGTCTAACATTTGTTTCATTGCTTTCATTTCTGACATTAACAAAATGATGAATGTCATCATTACTTTTTCCAGAGAAGCTCGGCGTGAGGAATTCTCCATTAGGCATCATCTGTCCTTTGTATTCCTGTTATCTTTTGTGCTATTTGATTAAAACTCACCATTATGAATATGAGTTCTGCAATTTCTTTCTAAAAAAGATTACTGCTCTACCTAGTTCACCTCTCTGCTGACCTTGTCATTTAAATGTGACAGCCAGTAGTATATATACATATATATGTAGTATATCTATGTGTATATTTATATATACATATATGGATGGATATATATACATATAAACATAAAAAATCTATATGTGTATGTGTGCATATATGTATATGTATGTATACACACACACATATATTCACAACAAAATACTAAACCCTAAAGCAAAAATATGACAATTTACTCAGGTCGTTTTAGAGTAATTAGTGTCCTATAATGAGAATGACAAGCTAAAAACATGATTCATTTGTAAATAGTTTAAAAGTTTGTGCTGATATACATGGGCAACTATGCACCATATTCTTACTCCTTATTTTCAAGAAATCGGGTGGTTATTTAACATACAAATATTCACTTGGTCTTATTTCACTGTATTTGGCAGATGGAACTGTCTAGAGCTCATTTTGTATTAACTAGTCTTACTTCTTTACAATTCTTTACAATTGCTTTGGGTTTTTTCACTATCCTATTGTATTAAGAGATAGTCACTTGGAGTCAAGCTTATGAGAATTCACCAAGCTTATAGGGATCTGGGAAACCTACCTTCTCAAGAACTATGCCTGAAAGTATTTCAGAAAGAGGGCTCAGAGGATCCAGTTAGGGTCATTCTTGGACAAGAATTCAGTCAGTGCTTTCATAGAGTCAAGGAATAGTGTTAGGGGAAGAATCCTCAGAGATCATCTCAGTCAATCTATGCTGGAATTTGAGTCTCCCCTACAACATCTCTAATGATTGGTTATCTAAATGTCTCCTGGAGAGTGTTAAGAAAGGGGACTCCACTGTCTTCCAAGGCACACATTGTATATAATTATATACAAAGTTGATACAAGAAAACTTTAGAGCAAAAAATACCAACACCTAGGAGTACTGAGAAGATGGTACATGATGTAAGCCTGGAGGAAAGTCAGGGATTCTAAAGAGTAAAGAGGAAGAACATGCCAGATATGAGGGACAATCCCTGCAAAGATAGAGATACAAGACCCATAGAATATGGAGGGAGCAATGTGTAAGACTGGAAATACAGTATCCTGTATTGGTTTGAGCTTTAAATCCCAAACAGAGGGGTTTATGTTTGACCCTGGATGTGATAGGAGACAATAAAGTTGTTCTTGGTGTTTGAAGTAGGCAATTTGGTCTAGATCTGTGCTTTAGGAAAACTCACTGTGAGCATAGATTGGAGGAGGAAGAATTCTGAGACTAGAAGACCAACCATAGGGCTCTTGCTATGGTCCAGATGAGGGGGGACGAAGTCCTGAACTAACTTAGTGAGGACATGAATATAAAAGTGGTATAAGATGTGGAAATACAAATGACAAGATATGGCAACTGCTTGGATGTACAGAATGCATGAGAGTGAGGACTCAGGAATGATACTGCAGTGGCAAACATGGATGACTTGCAGAATGGTAGTATCTTTGAAAATAATAGGTAAACAAAGAAGAGGGGTCACCATTCCATTCTAGTTCTCCTTATAAGACCACTCTTCAGTCTCCTTTGCTGGACACTCATCTTGATTACACTCTCTAACCATATATATCCCACAGAGTTCAGTCCTAGATCCAGTCTTTTTCCTGTCTTCCCAGACCCTGTCTTCTTCCCCTGGTGATCTCATCAGCTCCTGTGGATTTATATATCTCAGTGTTGATGATTTTCAAATCTACCTATACTGCTGCAATCTCTGTCTTATCTCTCCAATTTCCTTTCATCTTGAACTGACTATTCAATAGACATCTTGAACTCACAATGTCCAAAATAAAACTCATTATCCTTCCCTCAGACCTCCCTGTCACTGTCAAAGGCACCATCATTCTCCCACAGACTCACAGCCTAGGTATCATTCTCAGTCTCTCACTATCTTTCACCTCCCATACCCAATCTATTGCCAAGACCTATCCATTTCACTTTTGAACATCTCCTAAATACACCACCTAGTCTCCTCTGATATTGCCACCAGCCTGGTTCTGGTTCTTATCACTTCATATTTAAACTATTGCAATAAACTGCTGATGGATCTCACTGTCCGAAGTTTCTCTCCACTCCAGCCTATCTATTCATCCAGCAAAGGAAATTCCCTAATGCACAGGTCCGACAATGTCATCCTCTCCTCCACCTTAACAAGTGCCCCCCACTCAAAAACGTTGCTCATTATCACCTTCAGGATCAAATACAGAATCCTATATTTGGCATTCAAAGACCTTCATAGCTTTTTCTTTCCCCCTTCTAGTCTTCTTACACATTTAATCCCTGATGCTTATTTGTTGATCCAGTGATGTTGACTTCCTTGAGGTTTCATGAACGACACTCCATCTCTTAGCAGTGAGCATTTTCTCTATCTCCCATGCCTGGAATACTATTGCTCCCCATTTCCTCCTACTGGCTTCCTTTAAGTCCCATCTAAAATCCCATCTCCTCAAGAAGCCTTTCCCAGGCCTTTTAATTCTATTGCCTTCTTTCTCTTAAGTATTTCCTATTTATCTTTTGTTTGCTTGTTTTATCCCTCATTAGACTGTGAGATTCTTAAGGGTAGGGACTTTCTTTTGTTTCTTTTTGCATTCTCAGCACTTACATGGTTCATGGATTATAGTAGGCTCTTAATAAATGTTTATTAACTGACAGAGGGTTTGTTGAGGACAGAAAATAAATTCTATTTGTGGCATATTGAATTTGTTATATACAACTCAAAGTATCCAGTAGGCAGTAGGTGATATGAGACTGGAGTTCACAAAGATAGATGGGGATCATCTGCATAGAGATGATCATTGAACTCATGGGAATTCTTGTGATCACCAGTTGATAGAGTATAAAGATGCCAGAGAAGATACTCAGAATAGACACATGGTATGTTTCCATAGATGTTGTTGAGCTATTTTTCACTTGTGTCTGACTCTTTGTGCCTCCATTTGGGGTTTTCTTGGCAAAGATACTAGCATGATTTGCCATGTCCATCTCTAGCTCATTTTACAGAAGAGAAATAGGCTGGGATTAAGTGACTTGCTCAGATTCATAGTGTCCGAGGCCAGGTTTGAACTCAAGAAGATGAGGCTTGGTATTCTGTCCACTGTGCCACTTCACTGTCCCATATCCGCAGTCAAAGGATTTGAAATGGATGAAGATAGAGCAGAGAAGATTTAGAAGACACATCCAGTCTTATGGGAGAAGAAGAGAAAGCAATATCAGAAAAAAAAACAGAGAAAACAGAGTATCCAAAAGAAAATGGTGGTTAGTAGTGCCAAAGGCAGCTGTGGTTCTCAAATTCTTCAAAAGTGGTAACAACCTCTCCTTTGCTTGACTTCAAGACATCGTCAAAATCATCATCAACAACATCATCGGTCATCATTGTCTTCGTTGTAGGCATTTATATAGCACTTTAAGATTTGCAAAATGCTCTTCTTCGGAAGGTATTTCATCATATCCTTACCAAAGTCTTGTGAGGTAGGAGCTTTTGTTTATTAACTCTTCAATTATTTTCCAGATTGGGGAACTGAGGCTACATGAGGTTAGTGGACTTGCCCAGTCACACATTTAAAATTGAACTTGTCTTCTTATTCTAAGTCTGTCCACTGTACCACCTAGCTGTCCTATGCACCTTTTCTTTCCCTCACTTTATTCCTATCTGTATCAGCATCTCTTCTCCACGTAACCCACAGATTGGCTATTTGTTTATTTCCTAAACTAAAATACATTTGAATAATTTCTATAGATAATAGATAGTAAAGTAGATAATTGGAGTTATACTGGGGATGCCTCACAACCAGGGTTGGGAATCACTAATAAAGCCATCCACCTTATCTGTGAATAAACATGAAATTTTCATCTCATAGGCTAAAAATTCTTACCCACATTTGAAAAAGGAAAATCCAATAATACATCTGCCAGCAAACATGACAACTACCAGTCTCAGAAAAGTAGAAAAGTATTATCTGTACTGCTGTGTATCTATCTGTACAAACTTGAAAACAAATAGGCCCTGAGCATGAAATCTGCTTACCTATATGATCTATAAAAGGAAAAGAGGAAGGAAGAAGGAAAGAAAGAAAGAAGGAAGCAGAAAGAATAAGGAGACAAAGAAATAAGGAAGGAAAGAAGGAAAGAGGAAGACGGAAGGCAAAGAAAAAGAACAGTTACGCATTCCCTAAGAATTACTCATGTCATGCCACCCTTTCTGAGCCCTATTTCTTGGCTATCTACACCAAGGTGCTCTGAAAAGTGTGTAACAATCAGCTCTACCCCTTTCCCCCACAAATGGTCTCACAATACACTTTTCAATTTAATCTGAATTATTCATATTTTCTCCATCTCTTTTTTTAAGTTAGGCCACCAAGAAATAATAAACCAAGACTGCTTTCCAGAGGGTAAGTGCTAAAACTGAGAAACTCAAAAGTGTCTTTCATTATGCTACAGAGAAGAAACTAGGTGTAGTGGACTGAGAGGGCCTAAGTTCAAATCATACTCTAAGGCTAACGAACTCTGACTTAGAGAAGTCACTTCATTTCTAAAATGAGGATAGCAATACCTACCTCACAGAGTTATTGAGGCTCAAGTAGACAAGGTATGGAAGTTGCCTTGCAAATAGTAAGACACTATATAAATGCCAATTGTTTATTGGCAGAGGATTGCTCTTTGGGTGGCAGAAAATAATCTAACTTCCTCTCCTGCTTCTGTAATCTAAGGGTTGTGTTATTCTTTACCTCTCGTACATATCTGGACACTCTCCCCACCCTCCCATTGCCCTTCCTGCCACCCCCATCCTGTCCTCCCACATCTAGAGCTATGTGATTCTTAATGGAGTGTGGAGTAGAAGAAGGTAACAAGTCAGAATGAAGATGGTTTCATGTCTTTAAGCCTCAGGGACTGAGAAATCATTCTACACCTGCCACTAGCTCCCAGGATAGCCATTGAAATGTAGCAGACTAATTTAATCTGACATTCCATGGGGGTAACCACCCTGAACTGCAAGCAGCAAGGCAAGGCAAAGGGGTCTAAGTTTGTTCTAGGATGAAATCTGTAATCTAAATCAGCTAGTGGCAGAGTCTTCCAGAGACCGCAGCCAAGAAGAGCGCTGTGCTAATTGCTGCCCATATCATCACCAAACAAGGAAAGGAATAATCAAATGAACACACCAGTGATTAAATGATTTTCTTTCCCTGTCATTTGAGATCTAAAACATGAAATTGATGAATACTAGTACTAATTCATATTCATATAGCCCTTTAAGGTTTGTAAAGTACTTTACATATATTATCTCATTGGATCCTTAAAACAATTTGATGAGGCAAGGACTCTTGATACTCCAATTTTACTGACGAAAACACTGAGACTCAGGGTCATGGGATCATAGGATATAGATTCAGAGCCTGAAGCAACTTCAGAAGCATTTAATTAGTCAATCTATTAACAAGTTTTGTCAAGCACTTACAAAGGTGTTAGACACTGTGGTAAGCCTTAGTCAGGGTACCAAGATAAAGCAACAACAAAAAAAATAGTCCCTCCTCTCAAGAAGCTTACATTCTAATGGGGGAACCAACATAAACATTCAAGAATGAATACCATATAAATATAGAGTAGATGGCAGGTAGCCTTAGAAGGATGGAGCAACCAGGAAATAACTCCTACAAAAGAAAGCATTCGGGATGAATGTTGGAGGCAGAGAAACATTCTAAGAGATAACTGAGGAACAGCCACTCATAGGCATGGCAATGAGAAATAGCATGAGAATGTAAAGAACAGTAAGTAGGCCAGTATAGCTAGCCTTAGACTACATTTAGGGGAGTAAATTTCTCATTTTGCAGATAAGGAAAGTGAAGCATAAGTAAGCTGCCCAGAGTTGTACAAATAGCAAAAATCAGATGTGGTATTTGAACTCAAGGAACTCTGACTTCAAAACCAATGTTCTTTCTATTATACTCCAGTCACACACACACATCCACACACACATACACATACACGTATATTCATATATACGCGTATGTGAAAAATGTATGTGTGTATATATGTACATACACATGCATATATGTATAATACATACATACACATGTGTGTATATAATATGTATATTTGCATGTGTGTATATATACACAGTAAGTATCTAAGGGTCATGATACACACTGTGAATATCTGAGGGGCAATGTGAATTCATCTTTTTCTGCCCACAAATCCACCCCTCAGTTTACTTGACTACATGCTTCACATATTTAGGCTGAGCCCAAGAGGCACAGTCACTGCCTCAACAGGTACCTTCCATCTGTCAAATGAAGTGACAAGCTATTTCTTTTTCAATATTCAAGTGACAGTTTGAATGGGCTGTGGTGGTGAGATGTCAAAAAAAGCAGTTTCCCATTTCTCAGATCATTGCTCCCTTTTACAGGTCAGGTGTTCAGGCATATTTCCGAAGCATTTTGTTGGCAGAGTTGACACCCTTGACTTAGTCTGGACTACAGCACAGCCTGGGCTGTCTAATTGTCAAGACTTTGCAATGAATATTTGTTCACTGAGTTAGTTTCTTTAGGAAATAGGAGTGTTTCTCGTTTGCTTATTTGTCACCCCCCCAATCTAGGAAGGATGCTTCCTTAAGATTGAACACAAGATTATCATACAAGAGTTAGAAGTCCTAATGTTGCCTCTTCTACATATTTGCACCATGACCTTGAGACATAGAACTTTTCATTTCCTTCATTTATATAATCTGAGCCTAAGACTCTTTGATGATTTAGTGTTTTAAAGGCTTTGAAAAATCTCAAATTTTTAGAATGTGTGAGTTATTTATTTATGAATTCATCTATTATCTATCTATCATTTTGCTGTTCAGTCATTTTCAGTGATGTTTGACTCTTTGTGACCTCATTTGGTATTTTCTTGGCAAAAATATTGAAGTAATTTGCCAATTCCCTCTCTAGATCACTTTGCAGAGGAGGAAACTGAGGTAAAGCAAGTTAAGTGACTTGCCTAGGGTCACAGAGCTAATAAGTGTCTAAGGCTAGACCTGAACTCCCATAAGATGAGTCTTTCTCACTCCAGGCAGGGCCATTATACTACCTAATTGCCCAATCTCTTTATCTAGGCATTTATCAATTGATTGGTACATCTATCTACCTGGAGTTAAGTTCAAATCCAGCTTCAGATCCTTGATACTAGCTGTGTGACCCTGGGAGAGTCACTTAACTCTGATTGCTTCACAAAAGAAAGTAAAAAAGCAAAATTTTCTCAATATCATAATGTACCTTCTTCATGCACATGGGCAGCGATTCCATACTTTTAAATTTGGTTGGATAAAATTTTACGGTTTAATAAATAATAATGAAAATGAGACAAATATGATATTTTTAAAACTATTAAAAAATTTTCACATACTTAACCAAGAAGGACTTGTTTGTTGATTAATCCAATAAAAATGGCCCACCTGCTTAAATGAAGATATTTAAAGGTTAAGTGACTGATTTTTCTGAAGTTCCATGCATGGTACATATATTGTGAGGACAACTGCGTCACAATGATGCCAGAATGCATTTACACAGATAAATATGCATTCACATATATGTGCATATCATTTTTATATCATTTTGATAATCAAATAACCCCAACAAAATATTATTTATCTGTGTATAATAATGTTCAATGAACAAGAGATATATAAAAAGGACAAGCAAAACTGGGTGATAATTCACATCTTTTTTAGAGATACTCAGATCACTATTTACATAATGGAGCCCTAGGATCTTTAAGAAATCTAATGAAGGTAAAAATGCATCTAGCAACATTTGAAAAGAGAGAGATCATTGAAATGTCAGTCAGGTCACAGTTAAACCACGGTGTAAACAGGTCTGACTTAATGGCTGCTTCTTTGGACTAGTCTATCAAGGACCATCTGATGGAACATGATCTGAGTTGCCCTTTCTGGAGATTTGGAGCTTAGTTTTGGCAATATGGTGACCTTGTGATGAAAGCATTTGTTCTTTTGGTAGGACATAGCAATCGTCATTTCATCCTTTGGTTTTCTCCCCATCCTAACCCCATGACAACAGTGGTGAAACAAGGTTCTTGTCAACTAAAAGAAGAGAGCTACTGATAGTAGGTTTGGATTTTCCCATGTGGCAAATAGTATCTGTTCCTAGACTCCCAATGAGAGAAACTGGAAAGAACAGGGTCTACTCTCATATGGACCACAGGCTCAACTAGATGAGCTTGTGCCAGCGCCCCTGTTTGTCTTTTCTGTTTTGCATTTCCTTTCTTGAACAGATGAACAAACATTGACTATGAGATGGACATGTCGAGGTTTTAAGGCTACCTTACACATTTGAGGAATATGGAGGTCCTGGATCCAATGACTGAGTATATCTGGTGGCAATGGAAATTTCCGTATCCCTTAGACGTCCCTGGGCAAGAGGATTAGCATAAGGCTATCTATTTACCAGAAGACATAAATTTGGATTTGTTTGGATGTTGCACAAATATAAAATGCCTAATCAGCAATCTCATAAGCTACTTTATATTCTGATAAAGTTTAGGTACTAGCCTTCTGAGAGGATAGAACTGTAGTTTTGCTGTTACTGTTAATGAGAAACTATGAGAATTTTTTAAGCATTGTATTTGTGTAAGAAATAAATACCTATATGTAATATTAGAATCATGTTGAACATTGTATATCTTTCTACCCTCTTCCTCTTTATGGAATACCTGGATTGAGGACTGGACTTGAAATTCAAAAGACTTGGAATTCTTTGTTGTGTGGTCAACTTGGCAAGTCACTTAATTCCTCTTGGGTTTAGTTTATTCATCTGTAAATGGGGATTATGATAGCACTTTCATGCAGTATTTTTGCTATTTTGTACTAGTTTTGTTTGAAAGGTTGAATGAAATAAGATATGTAAATATATGCCTCAAAAAACCTAAATTTTAATTGATGATGATGATGATAAGGCATAGATGCTAGTCTCAACTTAAGCTAAATAAATTATCACTGAGTAAAGGTTTAAGGAGTCAAAGAGTGTAAGAAAAGGAAGCTAACCTCCACTACCATTAGAGTTAATATTCCCTGAACTAAACCTAGTCCAGACCACTCTACATGGCCTAGTGTAGGGGGACACACAAGTAGAAAAGGGAGTAGATGCAGTCCTGATCCTTCGGGGCTATACACAATAATAGACAGTATTTCACTTATATTAAAATACTTCATAGTAGTTTCTTGCTGATTTTCCCCTTCCTTCTAATTAATGTAAAATAAGTCACCCACATGACTCATTCTATCAAAAACGCTATTGCTAAATTATCAGCACTCTCAGAATGAAATCACATTTTATTGCATTTTAAATACATTACATGTATGGACTTTTTCTTTTGCTGGAAAAAAACCTCAGTTCACTAATAACATTCATTTCTCTCTGTGTACTCCATAAAGATGGTATTTTAACAACTCTGCATTCAATTTTTTTTCTTATGACCTGGTAAAAGGGGTATTTTAAAAAATCTGTAGAGGAAAGAACTCCCAGGGTCTCACCTAGAATTTCATGGCTGTTGCGTTTAACTTATAATTGCATTTATTCTGCTATATCATGTGTCCTGGGGATAATTCCAGGGTCATCAAGCTCTGTGCTTGCCTTTTTCTTTTTGAAAGTAACTTTATTTACTTATGAGATCCTCAAAGGGTGCGAATGACAAGGGGAGCCCTTTACTCCACCCATTACTCTTCTGCATACTGATGAGCAGCTCATAAAGTATTAACTTAGTTTGTGTCTTGGGTAAAATAGAGTGTAGTGTAAGACAGTGATCTGTGTAATCAACTCAAGGTTGCTATTTTATGCTTGAAAAGGTGCAAAGATAGTGGTTTCCAAGGCTTCCCCTCACAAGGCTAATGGGAAAATGGATTTAATTCATAGATTGATATGTCAAACAGTGAGTTAATAATTAAGATATTTGCTCTGTGGTATTCTACTAGCTTTATTTTCTCCCTCCTTTTTTCCTCCACACTTTTCCTCTTTATTCTTGCTTTCTTTCCTTTTTCTTCCTTTTTTCCTTGCTTCCTTTTTTCCTTGCCTTTCCCTTCCCTTCCCTTCCTTTCCTTTCCTTTCCTTTCCTTTCCTTTCCTTTCCTTTCCTGTCCTTTCTTTTCTTTTCCTGTCCTTCCCCTTCCTTTCTTTCTTCCTCCTTTCCTTCCATCTTTTTGTCCTTACAGATCAAAGATCAAAAAGGACAGGGTCCACTTGTAAAATTAATAGTATTTTAAAACTGAGAATTTAGGATTGCATCTGAACATCTGAAGGAAGAACACAAAAACAGATTGACTTCTGAAAAATGGCTATTCTGGAAACTAACATCAATAAAAATACTATCTCTAAGTAGAAAGTGAATATATATACATACATATATATATATATATATATATATATATATATATATATATGTATGTATATATATTGGGTAGACCTCATGGGGTAGAATAATGAAATCTACATTTTAGAATGTTCACTTTCTTTAAACTTATATATAACTAGTTGATAGTGAAGAAAGTGAATGAGGGCATCGCATCATGAACTTGAGGGAACAAAACGAATTAAAAACACATGGGAAGTTGTACACATGATAAGGAAAACATGTTTCCTCAGTCACTGATTTTTGGAAGACTCTACAGCCAGTTTCCATTCCAGTGGTATCACATGTAAAAAGATAAGAGTCTATTTTCCTTCTTCTGTTATACTCTTTTATAATGTTTGTATTGTGCACCTGGGCAATCAAAGTACATTTATAGACATGACATAAAAATAGAAGAAAAACATCATATGTTAGAGAATTTCTACTGAATAATCTTACAGAAACATTTTCATTTCAACTAGAAAGCTTTTCTTGAGTCCAGCTATAATGTTAAAACATCTAGTGTAAGTTGTTATTGCTTTGTTTCGCTTTGCTTTATTTTTAAAGAGAGTACTTATATAGTGAAGTGACATTATTTTACTTTGAGTTCTAGGATCTGTGATTCCACCCTGGTACTTGCTCACTTAACAAAAATGGATCACAGACCCTGCGAACCTTCATAGATAATTTTCAAGAAGTTGTTGTGATTTTAAAAAATTATCACTTGGTTATGAGCTTCTCTAAACAATTAGCTAGGAATTAGGTATGGTGGCACATACTTGAAGTCTCTGCTACTAGGGGAGGCTGAGGTTGGTGGATAGCTTGACCTCTGGTGTTCTGAGCTGTACTAGTCCCTGTACAAATATGGTAAACCCCTGGTAGGGGGTTGGGGCACCAGGCTGCCTAAGGAAAGGAGAACCTACTTGGGGATAATAGAGTAGGGCAAAGTTTCTGCTCCAGTCAGGGCTCCAATCAACATGACTGTTGTACCTCCAGTCTAAGTAGATGCAAAGATTCAGTCTCAGCAAACTAACCCACAAAACTAACAAATCTTAGCTAGGCTATTCTCTGACAGTAGGTACAACAGTCATCAACGATTCATAGCTGAGCCCATGCTTTTAAGTCTTTCTAGATTGTTGGAATGGGCCAAGCTTGTATTTAATCATTGTAGGCTTCAAGAATGAAAAAATATCCTTTATTATTTTTTAAATATTTATTTTATTGTTACCTGCCTTTCCAGGGTTAAACTAATTCAATCAGTTGTCATAGTTCTGTAAAAAGGGAAATTCTACTGTGATGTGGAATAGTTCTCAGATTGGAGCTAGAAGAGGATCCTTAAAACTTCACATATTGCAATTGCTCCAGTTATTCTGAAAGAAAATGTAATTATAGCCCCTATACTATACTAAAGTCACTATACTATACATTTCCTGTGCCTCAGTGAAATCACTACTAGGTACTCACTACTTAAGGTCAAAAACAAGGAGGGAATTTCATATATACAAAACATTTGTTGAAGGATCTTTTGTGTTTTCTGATAGCAAAGAACTAGAAATAAAATGGATTGTCATTATTTTGAGGACAGATGAACAAAACATGGTATATGAAAACAATGGGCTATTCTTTTGTTATAAGAAATGACAAATATGAAGAATGTAGAGAAACTTGGGAAGACTTCTCTGAACTGATACAGAGGATATGAGAAGAACCAGGAGAACAATTTATACATTATCCACAATAAAAGAAAACAAGTAAAAAAAAAAAAAGGAAAAGAAAACAACTTTGAAGGACTTCAGAACTCTGATCAATGCAGTGGTCAATCCTAACTTCAAAAAACTGACGACAAAGCAACTCTTAGCAGATGACAGTCTTGAGGTACAGGAAAAATACTTTTTCAGACATAGCTAATGGATTAATTTTTATTTGTTTAGTTACACTAAATTATTGTAAAGCAGAGCTTCTATTCAGTGAATGGGAAACAAGTTAGCAGACAGCAATAGGCATTCAGAAAAAAAATTACAAAAATATCAATAAAGCATAAAATACTTAAATAAGAATGCAAAAAGAAGTTCAAAAGAGGACATGAAAAGGGCAATTTTCTTCTACCTTGGTAACGTGAATATAATTTTTAAAAATGGCATATAAGAGAATTTCATGGTTTCATATATGTAACCTTTGTTGCTAGTCTTAGTATGATGAAACGTTTATTTGTTAATGATTGTTAAGTTAAAATAAAGAAAAATGTTTAAAAGACCCAACAAAATATAATTCTTTATTCAACCCTATGGCCAACATATAGTTTGACAGAAAATTTGTGCTTTGATTCTTTGAAAGGGGCAGAAGGAAAGCAAAGCCTTTTAGTATTTTCACAACCTCTCTCTCTCTCTCTCTTTCTCTTTCTCCTTTCTCTCTCTCTCTCCCCATATATATACACACATACATATATACACACATATATGCATATATGTATACATAGATATAGACGTATATACATACATGTGTGTGTGGTGTATATGTATATGTTTATGTATAGGTATATCTATATGTGTATGGGTGTACATATATATTATATATAGTTGGACACATTAAGATAAGATGTGATTAAGAGCTAGACTTAAAGGTAGAAAAAGAAGATAGGTAGAAAAGACCATTTCTTGGATAACAGGATTTCTGGTATGACAATACCTCTTCTTCCTCTTCTCTATCATCAAACCCTAAACCTAAATTGTACTACTTTAGAGATCTCTAGTAGTAGGACACATATCCTGGAAAGATATAATACTTTATAACTTATTTACTACTGAGCGAATGAGTTTACCAGGTTGCTTATTTGTTTGTTTTGTAAGGAGAGGCAGATGTTGTTTTTCTGAGAAAAGCTTTTGATTGATGAAAAGATGGTGATTCTGGAGCCTTTGACTTGGAACTAACTCCTGGGAGACTAGAAAATGAAATCTATAACCAGGTCTTACAGTCTGAAAGCAAAATCCATTGACATAAACACATATGTATGTGTGTATATATGTATACATGCATATATACATAGATATACACCTACATAAATATAATTATATACATATCCATATGCATAAGTATATACGTGTATGTGTTTGTCCAGAAGATATCACTATTGAAAGCACTGAATAGGAAAAAAAAAGGATCATGAAAGATGAAAAAAGGGTTTATCTACTTCTCAAATGTGTCTAGAGGACAACAAGGCTCAAGATGACTGGCAATAGAAAAGACAATTAGTTGGATGTTTACTTGTTCATAAAGTATAGTCAGCTCCAAAGTGAATAAAATAAAGGAACCCGGAGCATCACCTGGAGTCCCATCAAAGGAAAAAACCCCTTCCAGTCCTCTGGATTCTCTGCTTTCTCTATAACTCATCCATTTCCATCACTAAGTCTTAAATGTTACTATTACTACCAACCCAAAGGGTGCCCTTTCACCAGGAACAGATGTTTCTCTGTTGCTTATTTGTTTTATTTTTTTCTATAAGACCAGGCCTATCCTTTTAAAAGGTTGATGCATTACTTTGGCATTCATCTTAGACAAATTGATTTATTCTACTAGGAAAGTAATTTAAATTTCTTGATTGAGCATTCTCTCAGTGTCTTGAGCATATTAGGGGAGCTTAATGATCTGGAGGAAATACATGGAAGTAATTTTAATCTGGGACTTTGATAACATTTCTGCAGAAGAGATGTAGACAGGTCTGCTTTTAGAGAGAGTTGAACACAGCTCCCAAGACTCTAGGTATTTCTTTATTTGAACTTGTTTGCTAAAAAAAAGTATCTCTACAATAGTAGAATTTAGGAATTGAGGTAATGGGTTTGATGACAGAAAAGATGTTTGAGTCCTAGAGAGAAGAAAGGGTCTTATTGTCATTCCTGACATACTATTAATCCAAGAAATGGCCTCTTCTGCCTATAAGGTCAGCTCTGTCTGATCACACTTCATTCTAGTATGTCCAGTGATTGATTAGATACTCATTTATTCATTCTATAGGGAAATACTAAGTCCCAAACAAACACTCACTTCTTATCACCCTAATAAATCTCATCAAGCTGTCCTGATCAGCATTCTACACAATGACCATAACTTTCATTGGAGGTCCCCTTGAGTTCTTTCTCCGATGTTAAATCTTCCAGATAACTTTAAGGAAATCCCAGGTACATCAGCTCTGTATTGAACCATGAGAATATTTAAGTCCCTATTTCTATCTTAAATTTGTGTAAACAGTATCTTGTTCACAGGAAAATTGCCTACAACATGAATTTGGAATTTTTCATTGTTAAGTTTGTTAGTTCTCACCTGGTTCTGGACATGCATTCTTTAGATGCAAGTGTTAATTACATAGATTTGTTTTCTACTGAGTGATTGCTATTTAAAGATACATCCCGTTTACCATGTTACTGTTTCCAGGGCTCTGAAAATATGTCTAACTAGTTTTGACAAATTGAATTTCCGCAGATGGTTTTAAGACCAAATGTACCTGTCAGTTTCCTTGTTACATGTCACCACATTCTTGGCAGAAAGGAATAACTCCACATCTGAAACATCTTCCTTGACCCCAGCTGCTGAAAGGAAAGATGAAGCTCCTATTATAAAGTCTACATTAGCTCAAGTCAGACTCACTAATTAATAGCTTTCCAAAAAGTATTGTAAAAAGTAGTAAGTGGAGAGTCATTGAAGATCTCCGGAGGATAAGGGTGGCCTTAATGAAAATGAAAGTTGAATAGCCATTTAAATCTGGAAAGATAACAGGGAGTTTGTGCATATTTATGTAATAATAAAAGACATATGTATACACACAAATATATGCAAGGATATGCTAAACTTAGCTCATAATGGCTCCTAAGAGCCAAATGTTAAAATTTCAATGCAAACATTTACGCCTAGGAAATGATCAAATGCTGAAAAATAAGCTCTGAGTTATTGTTTTATCCATCACTTATATGTATGAAAGTGATGGATAGAATGTTAATAATGCAGATTGAACTTAAAAATGTGTTGTGCATACTTTTTTTAGTCAGTTACTAAATATTTTCCAGCACACTACTATATATGAATATTATACATATTTGTGAATAATATATGTATGTACATATAATACATTTGCATATGTGTACATGTCCAGTTTATCCTCTCCTAACCATCTTTCATCAGCTAACATGTATGCATAATATTTCTGTGTGTGTGTATATCTATCTATATACATATATATGTGTGTGTGTGTGTGTGTGTGTGTGTATACCTGGGTATACATGATGTGTTTACATTGACATATACATATATTGTTGTTGCTGAATTATTTTAGACATGTCTAACTCTTTGTGACCCCATTAGAGTTTTGTTTTTTGACAAATATTGGAGTGGTTTGTCATTTCTTCCTCTAGTTCAGATTACAGATTAGAAAACTGAGGCCGTGGTGTTAAATGGCTTGGCCAGGATCACACATCTAGGAAGTGTCTGAGGTCAGATTTGAACACTATCCACTGTGCCACCTAGTTGCCCTATGTCAAATGAGTGATTTGGACTAACTGTCCTCTAAGGTCACCTTCAGCTCGAAATCCAGGATCTTAAGTTAAAGAGGTCGCCCAATCTCCTTCAATAGAAGGAATTTGTACACAAGTAGTTTCCCACAGCAAGATAATAAGTTGGTCTGAATATACATATATAAATCTATATTCATATGAACATACATGCATTGCATATTCAGTATAATCATATGTTATGCACATCAGTTCAAGGATTTGAGGAATAAGGTAAAGGGGACTTGTATCAACTCACAGAATCACAGTACATGTTATTTCTGTTATTTCTATGGAACCTTGATATGATCTGGTGCCACATCGCTAGGCTTCCATCTCTATGATGAAATAGAGTCTTTAACCAAGGACATTACTATAGATGGTAAGGATGAGTTGAAGTAGACTTCCACGTGCTACATTTGACCTACCATGTTGGCAGGATAAATGAAAAGAGGTGATGATGAAAACAGGTTTAAATGGATTCTCAGAACCTGAGGAACTGACAACATCCCACCAAACCTTACTAGTTCTAAACTGTGGGAGGCCAAAGCACAACCTGCTGCTGATTCATCACCATGAGCATCTATAGATACCTAGATCCTCTTCTCTGCATGTAAATCCCAGAGGACTTCAGAAGGAAACAGGGATTCCCTCCCTATACAAGATAAAAAGGGGCCTGTGGGGAAGGAAGAGGGCTAGAGAAAGAGGAGAAAGAAGAGATGACTGCAATAACAGTGAAATTTCTTTCCAATGGAGTAAGGATTCTGTAACTTAAAGCCCAGAATAAGTTACTTTATCCAGTGCAGCAGGTAAAAGCCATCATGGGTTCAGGAATTGCCTACAGATTACAGAGAAAGAGATTTCTTAAATGGGGGAAGGGGAGATATGGGAAAAGAATTTGGAGTTTATAATCTTATGGAAGTGAATGTTGAAAGCTAAAAATTAAAAAAAGAGTGATCCAGTCTTCTAGTTCTGGGGTGAGAAATTAAAAAAAAAAAACAAAGTTAATTGCCCTGTTTTAAAAAGGAATTAACAGGGACTCAGAAAACATTCACTCTAAAGGTCTTCTCTCTGAGGACTTGGTATGGGGAGTGGGATAGGTAAAATAGATCTTAATATCCTCATTAAGGAACTGATTTTTATTTGGCTAAAAAATGTCTTCAATAAAAAATATAATTGCCAAGACCACAGATAACATCCTGGAGGTGAGCTTTCTGAATATATAAGAAATTTAAAAGGCTTGCTGAAGACCAATTAAGCTGCAGAATAAGGAAAAACCAGCTACATGGAAAATTATTTAGTGAGACCTGTAAGGAAAAGTTACCTTGTAACAGGAATTCTAAATGGTGTAAATAAATCTAAGAGCACTGCACTTAACAAGAAAAAGATTTTAATTGTCCCCAGCCACTGCAGACAAGTCACACAATTCAGGTAAGGATTCCATTTGGAGAAGATAACACATTTTTGTGTGCAAAGTTGCATCCTTGCTAGGACAAGACCATGTTTTTAGAATTTTCATTGTTTGGGAAGTGAACTTTATAACTCCTCTTTCACTACACATGTCTAATTCTGACTCTAATTTTCTTTTCTAGACCCATTTCATGCCCTTTCCCCTTTATCCTAATTGGATTACCCATGGTGTCCTAAACCCATTCAACCACTTCCTATATTTCCATCTCTGTTTATGATAGTCCCTCAACCTTGAATATTCTCAGGCTTTTCTTATATAAGACAGAGAAAACGATATAGAGTAGATATGTTATTAGATGAATTCACAATTGCTTGAATGAATGAATGGGATGTGTCATCAGCAATGGCTCCATGACTAGTGGAGTGACCAAGAGATATGTGCTTTGCTTGTCTCATCAGTGACTTCAATAAAAGATATTAATAGCATGCTTAACCAACATGCAGATGGCACAAAGTTGGTAAGAATAGCTAACTCACAGGGTAGTAGGGTAAGTATTCAAACAATTTTGGCAGACTAGAAACTCATGCTACCTCAAAGAATATTTAATAGTGATAAATGCAAACTCTGAAGTTTATTTTTTAAAATAATTTTCACAAGTCCAAAATAAGGAGAGCATGATTAGTTAGAAGTTTGTCTGAAAACTATCTGTGGAAATTGGGGGGACTATAAGCTCACTATGAGTCAGTGGTGTACTACACCATCCAAAAATGCTAATGCAGTCTTGGACTGAATTAAGAGAAGCATAGCTTCTAAGAAAAAAAAAAGGAAGTGACAATCTCATCATAAATGGAGTATGTGAGGGGGAGGACTATGTAATTAGCCTAGAAAGATAGGTTAGAACCAAGGAGATAAATTTAGTTTTGATGTAAGAAAAAACTTCTTAACAACTAGATTGATCCAAAAAGAGAATGAAAGGGAACCAGCAAAGATGGCATAAGAGGAGGAAGTGGTATATCTCAACTCCCTTGCACTACTCCAACAAAGATCTAAGAAGAAAACCAGACTTAGCAGTGAGAAATCCAAGGAAAAACCATGCAGAGTTTTTTTTTCTAATCCATTATAATCAATTGAGACCACAGGAAGGCAATTAGAGCCTTGAGGAACAGGAATGGACCTACATTACTGTTAATTTGACTATAAACAGGAATCATGAATTCAAGTCACAGGGAAGGGATCATTGAGGGACAGGGCTATAGTCCTGTCACTTAATCTACAGTTTTACAACTTTCTGACAGAATCTTGATTCAGCAGATGCATATTTAAGCCAAGGATCTGTACTGGGAAACTTAGACCAGGAAGACATGAATCAGATTATGCCCTCTGTTCAGCCACTTAATGTATGTTAAAAGTTTGCAATTTCCTGTTCTGAGTCACTTCTCAGCACCATATACTACAATTACCTAAGACTCATAGTAAACAGTAGCAGAACCCTAAATAACATAGGCCAGGACCATACCAGACTTCAACCTTCCTTACAAAAATACGTAGAGATTCATCCCAATACAAAGTTCCAATTCAGGAAGTAAGGTTGGAAAAAAATCACTAACACACACATACATATATATATATATATATATATATATATGTATGTGTGTGTATGTATATGTATATATGTGTGTATATGTATACACACACACATATATCCTGAGATCTTATGGAAAGAGTGACATTCAAGACTCAAATCCCCCAAAAGCGAGTAATTCCAACTCCTCTACAACAAACCTAAACAAAACAAAACAAAACAAACCTGTTTGGCCACACAATCAACTAAAATTTACAGGATAAATTAATCTAGAATTTTTAAAGTGCTGACATGATTTTACAAAAAAAATTTAGAATTCTAGAGGAAAAATAGGAAAAGAAATGACCGTGTTGGAAGAAAGACTCAGAAGGAAAATTAATAGCTTAATATAAAAAGTACAAAACCTTTCCCAAATACCACCACCTTGACCATCATATCCCCTCAAACTTTGATGGAGACAGTTCAGGGCTGTGAACCTAAAAACGTTAGAAACAGCAAGGTTTCCATCCCAGTGCCTCCAGCTGTCATCGTGGGAAGCAATTCCTGTGGAAAGGCAGCCTAGCAACTGCACTTACCTGTGCTACAGCCATAACTTTTGAAGACTCAGGAAAGAAAACAGTTGCTTTTTGGGTGATCTAACTTGTCTAACTGTGTTACTCAACTAAGCCTGCTTAACATTGGCACTTTCAAATTTTCAAAATCAGAAATAGGTATGATTTTATTGATGGCGATGACACTAAAGAAGTGCTTTGCCTCTGCACCCTAAGAACCATGGGACCATTCCATTGGAATTGTAGCTGAGACCTATATATGTTGTCTCCTCCACTGTGAGCAAATTGACTGCAGGTACTGTCTTACTTTTCTATTTGTACATATAGCACTTTGTATAGTGCTTTGACTGTATTATGTGCTTAATAAATGCTTTCATTTCATTCATTCAATCATCTAAAAAATAAAGAAGCCAGAAGTTGTAACTTAACCATCCTGCTTCTAAAACAATGCATTCACAGTGTCACAGAATTAGGAAGGTATAGAGCTAACTCAAATAGGAATAAAAGGGCTTAAGAAATACTTTATTCACTTAAAATGTAAGCATGATCGAAAAATATTTCAAGAAATCATGAATGAAAACTTCCTACACATATTAGAAAGAGGAGTCACAAAGTGAAAATAGAAAGATTCACCAATTACCCCATGAAAGAACCCCAAAACAAAAGTGGAAGAGACTTCATTGGATGATTTCCCAACTTGAAGATCGTCAAGCAAAAGCTGAAAGATAACTTGTTGACTGTTTTATAGATATGGTTCTTTAGTGAGTATGAGTTAAACTAAAAGACGGTTGAGGTTACTTTCAATTTTGCAAGTCTTTAATTTTGTGATTGAGTAATTCTATGTATCTGCACCTCATCTATTTCTGCTTACTAACACTGTTCAAGGTCCAGCTCAAATTCAATTTATTAAGCATCTACATGATGTGCACCATGTTTAGTTATTAAGAATAAAAAAATGAAAAATGACACAGTTCCTGATCTCTACATGCTTACAATTTCAGTCTCTGCCACTGGTATGATACAAGGTTGAACATTATGGGGACAAAGAACAGATAAAGAAAATGTGCTTGGGGAAGATTTGAGAAAGGAAAGAGAACATTCATCTCAGGGTAGGTTGCAGTGAAAAGGCTTTTTACAGGGAATGACACTTAAACTCAGTCTTGAAAGAAGAAAGAAGGGTTTAACCAGGTGGAGATATGGAAGGAGTACCATTTCAGGGATCGTTTTGGCTGGAAAGGGAAGTGCGTGAAAGGAAACAATGTGAAATGGGATTGGAAGAAGAGTTTGGGGGTTGACTGTTGAGGACCTTAAATGCCAGACCAGGAGGTATATGTTATCCTATAGCTAATTAGAAGCTACTGAGCAGGGGAAGTACATAGTCAGGTATACAACAGGAAGATTATTTTTCAGCTCTTTGGAAGGTGGATTTAAGAAAAGCGAAATTATAGGCAGTTATTAAAACTGGGCTTAGAAATAAAGAGAAAGAAAAAGAAAATTATGAGTAGTTACTAATGGGGTACCCCTAGAGTTGGGCTTTATAGAAAGAGAAGCATCACAATAGAGATTCCTAATAATTTAAAGGAGACAAAATCAAAAGAATAAGCCAGTAATAGTAATTATGACTTCATATGTCTATGAGAGACAAATGCCTAAAGAGAGGGCAAAAAGCAAGATAAACTCAGGATGAAGGAAAGTTTGACTTCATGGAGCCAAGATGGCAGAGTAGAAACATTCACATATGCCAGCTCCAAACTCACAGCCCATAAAATACCTGTAAAGAAGAACTCCCAACAAATCCTGGAGCAGTGGAAGTCACACAGCAGTGAAGTGAAAGAGATTTCTGTTCCAGAGAGCCCTGAAAGACCAACACTGGGGGTCCATCACACGCCAGACCTGGGATGGAGCCCAGCCCTGCCTTGGCTGTCCAGCACCAAGAAGAGCGCATCCGAGCAGGCTTCAGGGACAGAATCTCCAGTGGCTGTGAAGGTCCCTTCACCCATAGGCGCAAAGATTAGTGAGAGAATCTTTATGGCTGGCCAAGAGGGGAGCAAGGTGTCCCCATAACTCAGGCCTCCTTGGAAGGCAGCAGCAGAGGCAGCAGCAGACAGGGGCTCCCAGAGCAGGCAGGAGCTCAGATCCATTACTGAAGGTCTCCACATAAATCCCCTGAGGGCACTGAGCCCCGTGAGGCAGCCCTGCCCCCACCTGAGCACCTGAATTTAATCTTACATGGAATAGCAGCTCTGCCCCCTGCTGAAAGCCCTGAGGCTGGGGAGCAGCATTTGAAACTCAGACCCCAAGCACTAGCTGGGCGCATCTGGAGGCTAGGTGGGTGAGGTGAGGAAACTCAGAAGTCAAGTAACTGACTAGGAAAATGCACAGAAAAGGGAAAAAAAATAAGGCCATAGAAGGTTACTTTCTTGATGAACAGTTATCTCCTCCCTTCCTTTCAGAAGAGAAAGAACAATGCTTACTATCAGGGAAAGACATAGAAGTCAAGGCTTCTGTATCCCAAACATCCAAAAAAAATATTCAATATGCTCAGGTCATGGAAGAGCTCAAAAAGGATTTTGAAAATCAAGTTAGAAAGGTGGAGGAAAAAATGGGAAGAGAAATGAGATTCAAGAAAAGCGTGAAAAGCAGGTCAACACCATGCTGAAGGAGACCCCAAAAAATGCTGAAGAAAATAACACCTTGAAGAATAGGCTAACTCAATTGGCAAAAGAGGTTCAAAAAGCCAATGAGGAGAAGAATGCTTTAAAAAGCAGAATTAGCCAAATGGAAAAGGAGGTTCAAAAGCTCA
>CM053771.1:409483663-409515147 GCA_028658325.1 Potorous gilbertii | reverse complement strand
CAAATGGGGAGAAAATTTTGGAACCCAAAATCTTGTGAAAATGAATGTAAAAATTTAAATAAAAAAATTAATATTCAAAAAAAAAGAAAATTAAGTAAGAGAAGTAGAGAAATGAGAGTGATGCAAGAAACTCATGAAACACAGGTCAACTGCTTGCTAAAGGAGACTCAAAAAATGCTGAAGAAAATAACACTTTATAAAATAGATTAATCCAAATGGCAAAAGAAATCCAAAAAGCCAATAAGGAGAAGAATGCCCTAGAAAGTAAAACTGGCCAAATGGAAAAGGAAATAAAAAACTCATTGAAGAAAATAATCCCTTAAATGTTAGAATGGAGCAGATGGAAGCTAATGACATGAAAAATCAAGAAATTATTAAACAAAACCAAAGGAATGACAGAGTAGCAGACAATGTGAAATACCTCATTGGGAAAAAAAAAACTGACCTGGAAAATAGATGCAGGAGAGATAATTTAAAAATTGTGGGAGTACCTGAAAGTCATGATCAAAAAAAGAGCATAGACATCATCTTTCATGTAATTATCAAGGAAAATTAGCCTGATATTCTAGAACCAGAGGGTAAAATAAATATTGAAATAATCCACTGATCACCTCCTGAAAGAAATTTGAAAAGAATAATTCCTAGGAATATTGTAGCCAAATTTCAGAGTTCCCAGGTCAAGGAGAAAATATTCAAATAGTCAGAAGGAAACAATTTGAGTATTATGAAAATACAATCAGGATAACACAGTATTTAGCAGCTTATATTTAAGTGATCAAAGTGCTTGGAATATGATATTCCCCTGAATATAATACTTCAGGGGAAAAATGGTCATTCAATGAAATAGAAGACTTTCAAGCACTCTTGATGAAAAGACCAGACTTGAACAGAAAATTTACTTTTGAACACAAGAACCAAGAGAAGCATGAAAAGATAAACAGGAAAGAGAAATTATGAGGGACTTAGTAAAATTTAACTATTTACATTCCTACATGGAAAGAAAATATTTGTAACTCCTGAGACTTTTCTCAGTATTTGGATAGTTTGAGGATTGTAGACAGAGGGCACAGGGTGAGGTGACTAGGAAGGGATGATATATAAAACAATAAAATTAAGGGATGAGAGAGGAATATGTTGGGAGGAGAAAGGGAGAAATGGAATGGGGCAAATTATCTCTCATAAAAAAAAGCAAGAGAAAGTTTTTTTTCAATGAAAGTGAAAAGGGGGAGGTGAGAGGTGAAAAATGAAGATGCTCTCATCACATTTGGCTTGAGGAGGGAATAACATGCAAACTAAATTTGGTAAGAAAATCTATCTTACATTATGAGAAAAGTATGGGAGAAGGGAAGAAAGTGTGGGGGAGATGATAGAGGGGAGGGCAAATGAGAGGAGGAAGTAACTAGAAGTAAATACTTTTCGGAGAGGGACAAAGTCAAAAAAGAGAATAGAATAAATGGGAGGCAGTATAGGATGGAGGGAAATACAATTAACCTTTCACAACATGACTTTTATGGAAGTCTTTTGCATAACTTCACATGTATAATCTGTATTGAATTGCTTGCCTTCTCAGTGGGGATGGGTGGGGAGGGAGGAAGGGAGAGAAGTTGGAGTTCAAAGTTTTAAAAACAAATGTTAAAAATTGTTTTTACATGCAACTGGGAAATAAGAAATACAGGTAATGGGGTATGGAAATCTGTCTTGCCCTTCAAGAAAATAGAGGAGATGGTGATAAAGGAAGGGAGGAGTGTGATAGAAGGGAGGGCAGATTGGGGGAAGGGATAATCAGAATGCGTGGTGTCTTGGAAGGAAGAGATGGGGAGAAAATTTTTAACTCAAAATCTTGTGGAAATAAATGTTGAAAACTAAAATTAATTTTAAAAAGAAAACTGAAAACATATAAAATAATTAAAAAATAATTTCTTTTGGGATACAGACCTAGTAGTGGTATTGTTGGGTCAAAGGGTGTACAAGGTTTTTTAGTTCTTTTGGCATAATTCCAAATTGTACAATTGAATCAGTTCACAACTCTACCAACAATGCAACAATGCCTCAATTTTCTCATATCCCCTCCAACATTTGTTATTTTCCTTTTCTGTCCTATTAGCCAATTTAGTATGAAGTCTCAGAATTATTTTAATTTGCATTTCTCAAATATCTTTTTAAGATAGGTAAAATGTGGCTATGGTTGGTGGGCATCAAAAGAGAATTCAGTAGGTTGGGAGATACTGAAAGTTAGAAAGGAAATGATTTGGGGTGCAATCTGATAAAGAAAATAGGAAAGGATACAGGGCAAATCTAAGAGAAGAGATGCTGTTCATAAGGATGACCAAAGTAGTTCTGATTAAGTCCTCTTTACCGAAGGCATTCCGTTTTTTCTGTGCTCATACTGCCAAAGTCAGATATTGCCAAGAAGAGAAGAGCCACCTTTTTTTAAAATCAGAAATTGGAGAAACAAAGTAGAGAGTGGAAAATAAGGTCAAGCTGTAGGATGTAGAGAAGGGAGGAGAGAACATATCAAATGGTTTCTGCTTTTTCAGCAAAATATGAGGCAAAATTCTCAAAACTCTCAGGGTGACAGATGCAGTGGTATAGGAAAAGAGAAAAAATTTGAACAGCTACTGTGAGCAGTGAGTTAGAGAATCAGAACAAAAGAATTTCTTTGCTTCAGCAAGGGACTTGTTCGATAAAACTTAAGGGATCTGTTTCTATAGTGCTTCTTCTTTTTTGACCAGCTCCTGGTCTTGGTGATCAAGTTCAGTTCCTATCTCAATGAATCTGTCTTTAATTTGAATCAACAAAGTAACAGGAGTTAGAAAGATCTGAGTTCAAATTTCATCTAAGATGGATGAAATAATACAAAGGTTTCTAAGGACTAATAGAAAAATCAGGAGGAAGTAGGTTTGTGATAGTCTTCAAAGCCAATCTGACCACAAGGAAACCTAATTTGCTTAGCTGTGGCATGTTACTTGCCCTCTTTCTGCCTCAGATTCCTCATTCATAAAATGATAGTAATTATAGCACCTACCTCTCAAAATTACAGTGAAGTTAAAAAGAGATAGCGTCTGTAAAGTGCTTTCTAAACCTTAACGAGTTCTATAAATGCTTGTAATTATTTTTCGTTATTATAGTTAACGAATATAGTTAACTAATTATAGTTAACTAATTATTATTAGTTATTATAGTTTTAATAATTATACATGATTCAGAATCCAAAGAAAGTCTGGAGTCATCCTTTCACTTCCAACTCTTCTTCTCTAAGGTACTTCTTGGGAATCTTCTGGCCACCGAGTATTATTTCATTGTGGCCCCATAACCACAGATTTAGACTCTCCTTGTTATCACGTTGACTTTTGAAGAATACAACCAAACAGCTTCTATCTGATAATGTCCATTGATTCCTAGACACTTACTGACTCCTCATTTGCCTTTTTTCAGATTCTAGACTTATGGAATATTAGAACTAGAAGGAGCTGATTCAGTCATGCTAACATTAAAAGGCCATCAAATATTAACAGCTTGAGATAATGTGCAATGAAAAGGTGACAAACCAGAGAACAGTGGAGATTGACTTATACTTACAAGATGAAATCGTTGTTTCATATAAAAATATCACAAACTGATCTTTATATACTTTACACTTTATATACTTTTATATTTTATATACTGTTTTTCAAAGCGGGAGAGCTGTATTTCATGCCTTCTTTTGTAATTGACTCTTAGGGCAGGCTTAGATATAGCTGCTCTGCCCTTTCATTTCCCATAATTCCAAATAGAGAATATGCCTCTGCATATCTTCAAGGAGTTAGGTGGGTAATGAAAATGTTTCTTAATGACTGATCATAAATACAAGCTTTACCTATGTGCACGTGTTGAGATGGTAAGGTTGAGTATATTGACTGGTCTTCATTTTGTAACCTTTTAAAAAAAACCTAAAACTGTATTTTTACTCCTATGTACTAAAGCACTGGAATGAAAGCTGTTCCCTTTCCTATTATATATAGTAATGGATTCCATTAATAGCCCTCTCCTATATTTCCTTTCACCCTGGAATTTTTTTTAATAGACCAAAACAACATCAACAACAAATTTCATGTAATTCTAATGGAAGTTATACACAGTTCATGTTGAATTCAGCAAGTATTTACTGAGGACTTAATACATATGCATTCAGTTCTATGTAAGCACATCTAGTCTTTAAGAGGCACATATGTATAATGAAATGATCAAGAATGTATCAATTTTTATTTATTTCCTTAGTGTTTCTCTGGCATCTATTGCCAAGATTGAACTGGTGCTTCTTTTGTAAACTAACTCTAAGGATATTGGCTAAAGTTTCTTTCTACCTGGCAAAGAAATAAAGATTAGGACAGTAATTAAAGTGATGCCGACCTGATGGAGGTACAGAATGTTCAGAGGTGGAAGAAATATGAACTTCCTTACATTCCTGAATTCTTGCCTGACCTCGCCGCGTTCTAAGAAAACAACCTGACACCAGTTGATGTGAGTCTATCATTCCAGGACTTTATTAGTCTACAAGAACAAATACTCCAGAGGTAACTTAGTAAGACTATTCCCGTTACCATTCTCTGCTCTAATAAAAATTGGTAAGGTGATCTGGTCAAAATCACTTCTCTTCATCTGCTAATTTTAAAATGACCCAGCGATGTATTCTAAAACAGTTTCTTGGTCTACACCATGATTCGATTTAATGAATTCATTAATATTAATGAGTTCAACTTAAAAACAGACAAAAAAAACTGGTAAAGCTAGTCCCACTCTTTCAAGCTATCATGATAGAGTAATTCCAAAAGATGAAGCCAAAAATCCACATCAGTGGGTTTTGGAGGTGCATGTGCACACATATATACCGAAGACAAACACATGCATACATGAACATCTATACAGTGATAGCTGTGTAAGATTTGCATGATGGTGTTTTAAACGCTCACATGTCCATCAATGAAATGTGTCACAAGTTCATGCAGCACAGGACATCCCCTATTCCCCCTCAAGGTGGGCTAGAGAAGAATGAAATCTACCATCGTTCATGTTGGAGTAGAACCTGGCAAGGAGTGTCTGGGCTTAATCATCATTGCTGCTGCAGCATGTGGGTCACTTGGAAAGGCAGAAACTGCCTGGCACATGGTGGTGTCATCCCCATTAGATATGCTCTGAGTGGTTCTGGAGGCAGGAAAGTCTCTCCTGGACTGCTTGACTTTCATAGCAGATCTGATAGTAAAGAAAGGAAAATTATCCACTTAAATTAAGGCTCTCTAGCTCACAAAGCACTATGTTAGGTTCTGGCATACAAAGACAAAACAAAACAATCTTCTATGTTCTAGTCAAGTGGAGATAACTCTTGAAAATAACGCACCCCTTATATTTGTGCCCCTAGAAAAGCTATCGTAGATTCAAAAACTCCAGAGGCCAGTACCCACTCTAAATCATAACTCATAAGTCCCCAGCAATATATTTATTTTTATCAGCCAGCCTGAGGAGCCCAAAGTTCACTCCAAGAGATAATTAGTTAATCAAACAGCATATCAAATAAAGTGATAAGAAAAGATTCCACCTACCCATGCTTATATAAAAGGACTAGCCACGAAGCAAGGACACACATGCAAAGAATGAATAAAAATGGGAATCACACATGGAAACCACATGGAAGAAACATGTGAGGTTAGGGAATACATATAAAGAGGCACAAGAAAGGTACACATTTAAACAGTGTACATGCATTTAAGTCACGACCATAGGGAAGACATATGGCCAGGGCTCCCTTGCTACAGGGTTGGTGATGTTCTCTATTGATATCACCACATTGCATCTCTTCTTACCACGAGGTTGCCTCTGCTGTGCATCTCTCTGGTCTCACCAGAGTAAGTTTCTTACTACTGGGCTTCATTGCTTCAGGGATATCTGTAGGCTCTTTACTAGCAGATTTCTGAACTAGAATGCCTTTTTCTGATAAGGTCAGGCTGACTTCACTTTGTTATATCCAGGTTATCAATCATCATATCTGAACAAAAGCCAGAGAGAATATCCCAGGATCAAGATTAAGTTTTTCTTTAACTTTCAGTGTCATGGGTTGAATTGTAGTCCAATTGCAAGATCCAACAAAGTACCTAGTCTTACAAATTCCATACAATCCCCATTTAGTCTCTTAAGGCAATCCCATAATTTCAAACCCTATTACAAAGAGGTTCTGCCAAAGAGAAATCATAAGACTGGGCCAGCTATGGACGCTAAGCTATCAAATTGACATTACTCCCAATACCCTCCCTGACTTAGCGTGCAAATGAAATTGAACCAAAACAAAAGTTAAGGAAACAAGGAAGGTCATTTTTCTTCACCCTGCCTATTAAATTCATATCTTTATAACCTATGTTTGTCAGCAGGAAAAAAAGAAACTATTATGGTTGTCTCTGACCAGAGGAGTATAGTTTGGCCAAGGAAAAATCCCTGTCTTCCAACATTTGTATAATTATGCAATAATCTCTCTGTCCTTGCGTACATGTGCACTTACTAACATATTTCACCACCTGAAAAATATGTTCTAAGCATTTTTATCTCTTCTTTACTTTTCATATTGTACATGATGTTTGCTTCTTTCTTAAAAGAATATTATTTATCTCCTAGGGGCAGCAGGAGTCAGAAGGATCTGAGTTCAAATCTCACTTCAGACACCTGACACTCACTAGCTGTATGACCTTGGGCAAGTCACTTAACCTCAACTACCTCATCCTGAGTCTTCTCCAGTCATCCTGATGAATATCTGGGCACTGGATTCCGATGGATCCAGAGGAGAAATGAGGTTGGTGACCTGCACAGCCCTCTCTCACTCAAAAGTCAAGTGCAAGTCATGCCATTATTTCTCTGATGACATGGTCTTCTTTGGCAAAGAAGGATGAAGACACATGGTTTATCTCCTCATATCGTTGAAGATCTGCCACAGAAAGCAATACAATGATTTTCTCAACAAAATTTTTCCTATTTTTGCTCTCATTCATTTAACAAAAATATTGGGAAAAAGAATACATACCTAAAAATACAATTTTAGCTGGAACATTTTGACCATTTAAGAGTTACTAAAAGAAACAAAAAATTCTTAGGGTTTTGCTCAAATTTTATTCAGAAACTGTAAACAGCCAACCTAAACAGCAAAATTTGCATATAGCTATTCTTCTGAGAATTAATATATGGGGGAGAATAATTAAGTTAGGAGCAATTTAAATATAACCATTTGCACATTCAGGCTAAACATTTCCAAATGAATTTCCTCAGTTACAGTTACACCTAAATTGCCATGGATTTTTGAGGGAAAACATTTTACATTATAACTATTGCTGACTCTCATAGATCTCTCTCTGCCACCACTTTTTGCTCCTAAAGAATATAGAATCCAAATTTCAGATTCCCAGCTTTAGGGGTAAAGCAGAATTTCAAGAATGCTGACTTCTTTGCCCATTGCTAGAAACACTTGAATCCTGTTGAAGAGAAAACATTATTTGTCACCCTGTGTTTTTGAAGGATTTGACCTTACCTTCAATATTATACAGCCTATTGCTGACATAGTAAAACTGTATCTCAAAAGAGATTAGGATGGGTTTTTTTTAACAAAAAGTTAACCTCATGCTAGTTTGTCTTTCAATCCACACTGAAAATACTTTGATGCAGAGCTGGAACTAGGAATGTTTTTATCTAAGGCAAGTGCTACAAACTAGACCTGGGGCAAGTAGCAACAAAGATACCTTCAGTTGGTGCGGGAGTACATTGCACCATGGGAAGAAACAGATTCAGGATAATATGACACCAATGATGGGGAAACTATTCATTCCTACATCTGTCTCCAGGGAAATTAGTGCATTTGGTCATTTCTTGTTTTAATTATTGTTTCTTTAATAGTATTTTATTTTTTTCTAATTATATGCAAAGACAATGTTTAGCATTATCTCTTTTTTACAAATTTTTGAGTTCCACATTTTTCTCCCTCCTTCCTCTCCCCTCTTCCTAAAATGGTAAGCAACTTGAGATAGGTTATAAATGTGCAATCATGTAATACATATTTCCATATTAGTAACAGTTGTGAAAGAAGAAACAGACAAAAGAAAAAAAACACAAAGAATTAAGTGAAAATAGTAAGCTTCTATCTGCATTCAGCATCCATCAGTTCTTTCTCTGAATGTGGATAGTATTTTCCATCATGAGTCTTTTGTAATTTTCTTAGACCATTGTACTACTGAGAAGAGCTAAGTTATTCATAGTTAATCATAACACAATGTTGCTGTAACTGAGTGCTGTGTTCTCCTGGGTCTGCTCACTTCCCTCAGGATCAGTTTATGTAAGTCTTTCCAGGTTTTTATAAAACTACCTGCTCATCAATTCCATCATTCATAAAGTAATACAGTAATATTCCATTACATTCGTATGTTACAATTCATTCAGTCATTCCTCAATTGATAGACATCCCTTTAATTTTCTTTTTCTTTTTTGATACCACTAAGTAATTATTCTTGATACCCAGGTTCTAAGGTCAGTGTTTTATTCACCTTTCGCATCTGAAAAGTCAGTTTACTTGTGGGTCATGGCCAAGTGGTAATCCTCATAGCAAATAGATAAATGTTTTGAGAGGAGATGAAAATAGGCTTTAAATCAACCCCTCCAAAAAGCAATCAGCAACAAGTATTGATTTTTGTATCAACTAGGTAACACAGTGAAGAAAATCCTAGACCAGGATTCAGGAAGACCTCAGTGCAATAGTTTGATATACTTCATAACTGCATGACCCTGGCCAATTCATTTAACCTCTATCTCCTTCAATTTCCTCATCTGGGAATATTGCCTCAAATGGGGCACCTGTGTCCCAGGGTTGCTATGAGAATAGAAATAAGATAACTTTTCAAACTTTAAAAATGCACTAATCCCCATGGTTATATTCCCTAGGAAGGTGTCTCTTAGAGAATACCAAATGGTCATCCCCTATAATCTTATCACATTGACTGGGGAAATAAAATTGATTTCTCTTAATTATCACCAATAACATATTTTACCACTATCTAAATAAGTAGTGTCCCAGCACATCAAACCAGAACTTTAAGGCATTCATATCTGGACAGCTCTCTAATGGTTTGGAGGAACTCCAACATTTGTCCATTAGTCATGATTTTCATTGCCTTTCGCAAAACAATTAGGAAAGAAAAAAATGTAAAACAAACAACAACAGGAGAATTGTAAAAAGATATTTTTTTAATTTTCCCTCTGGGAAAATGAGCTCCCAGGGCATGTAGAGGTCTTTCAATAGGGATTTCTAATTGGGGTCATTAAGAAGTGAACCCCTCACTCTCAGATAAACAACCCAACTATCTTGAGTGAAAACTTCTCCAGTATATTCCTGTAATACTTAAGGCAATCCATAATGGAGATCTCCAATATTAAAGTTTTTGAATAGATCACTGTATACCTAGGGCACTCGAAGATGGATATACTTGGCAAAGTTGGGGTTAATGAGAAATCGCTCATCTTCTGATCAGTCAAGCTTCCTCTCCAGAAAGGGAAAACATGAGGTTTCCATGGCATCAGGCAATATTCTTCTTATGGACTTACAGTGTAAATGGAACCCCAATAAAGTGTCTAGACCTGTATCATGGTAGTGCATGCAGTCTAGACTATTAAATCAAAAAAGAAATGCAAACATAAGTATGCTCCCAAAAGGTATAAGTCTCTTAAAAATGGAATAGGCATTTGGAACTGATTCAAAATCAATCTCTCACTTTTTGAATGAGCCCCTCAAGATCATCTGTGACATTAGCAAGGTTATGTCTTGTCTTAGTTCTCTCAACTGTACAATGGAGAGATTAAAAGAGATGATGTCTCAGGTCCCTTCCACGTCTCAAAGTATTACTCTATGAGACATCCTAGTATCAACCTTTCCACTAACAGGCTGTAAAATTTCCAACAAGTCACATTGGTGGCTGTTTTATAAACATAATGTAAAATACAACCATTATTAATAAAAAAAAATATTAACAATAGTCAGCAGGACTAGGCATTCTCTGAGATTTCTTCCAGTTCTAACATGTCATGATTCTGTCTGTGTAATCATGTGCCAATGATCAGTAACAGAGTGAAAGGAAGATCATGAACAAGGAGAGAGGAAGAAAGAGCGGTAAAAACATTCCAATGACAGTGAAAGAGAACAGTGTATTAAGTCATTGCTTTTGCCTTGTGACCATATACTTTTTTCAGTTTTTGTTTTTCTTTTTTTAATAATTAATTTATTTGTTTTCAGTTTTCAACAATCACGTCCATCAGTTTTAAATTTTATCCCCTTGTCTTCACGCTCCCTCCCCAAGATGGCATGCAATCTTTTTTTTTGACATTTATACTGCTGTTTATATTTATGCCATTTCTTTTATTATTAGTATTAATTTATTTGTTTTCAGTTTTCTACAATCATTTCCAGAAGTCTGAGAATTTCTCCTCCTTACTCCCTCCTTATTCCATCCCCCTCCAAGGCAACATGCAGTCTTATATGGATTCTACACATACATTCTTATTAAACACATTTGCACATTAGTCATGTTGCATAGAAGAATTAAAATGAATGGGAGAAACCATGAGAGAAACCCAAACAAAACAAAACGTAACAAAAGAGAAAATAATCTGCTTGATTCTGCATTCTGACTCTATTATTCTTTCCTTGGATGTGGATGGCATTTTGCACCATGAGTTCTTTGGAAATATTTTAGCTCCTTGCATTGCTGTGAAGAGCTAAGCGTATCAGATACAGTACTCACATACTGTGGCCGTTACAGTGTATAATGTTCTCCTGGTTCTGCTCACTTCACTCAGCATCAGTTCACATAAAACTTCCCAGGTTTTCTCTAAAGTCTGCCCATTTGTCATTTCTTATAGCAAAATAGTATTCCATTACATTTATTTACCACAGTTTGTTCAGTCATTCCCCAATTGAGGGGCATCATCTCAGTCTCCAGGTTTTGGCCACCGCAAAAAGAGCTGCTATAAATATTTTTGTACATGTGGATCCTTTTCCCATTTTTATGATCTCTTTGAGATACAGTTCTAGAAGCGGTATAGCTGGATCAAAGAATGGGTACATTTCTATAGCCCTTTTAGGTATAATTCCAAACTGCTCACCAGAATGGTTAGATCAGCTCACAGTTTCACCAACAATAGGAACATATACTTACACCTAAACACATCATACCTGTAATTGAGCACACATTTCATTGTCATGACAGCAAGTGAGATTGGAGGTAATAGTGTAAGGGAGAAAAAGGTGTAGCATTAATGCTACAGTAAATGTGGCAGTGAATGTACTAGTAATAGTGAATGCCGCTATGTAGAACAGCTGTAATACACACCTAGATGTTTGCTACTCTTTCTTAAAACCCATCTCTTTATTTTCTTGACCCACCACAAAGATGCAGGCTCAAAGTTCCATTTCATATAGTTGTACATATGTCACTATAGGACTAAAAAGAGCAGCAAGTCACATTTTTCACTCTAATATTTCCTAAAAATTTATGTGGATAGTTAAGACCAATACAGCTGTGGTCATCAATGTTATTTTAAAATATTGCGCATGGTTCTATATACTAAATGGTATTAGACATACATGCATGCACATACACACACATACATATATATGAAAAGGTGGGAAATGACACCAGATCTCTTGGTGTAATGTTAGGTAGAGTTAAATATCTTCCTCACTCATTAATAGTCCTCAGATACCTTTTGTTAATTTCTAGTAAGGCACTGAGTGATGGGGGTCAAGCTCTGGCTCTGAAAAATGTATATATACTCTGAGGTGAGGTTTTGCTTTGGGGATCAGATCATTGGATGAATATTTGCATGATTGAGTCAGAGGAGATTCCGGGTTGCCATTAAAGAGCCCCAGACGCTGGTGCTTGTCACTCTGGTAACGATGTATGTGTTGTCTATGGTTGGGCAGTTGGAAGCCCTGTCTGCTGGTCTTTATTTCTGTTTGTATTTTCTCTGAAGCTCAGGGTGCTGATTTTTCCCCCTGAACTAAGTGAATAATACATGTGCTTGATTAAAGTGATTGTCGACCCCTCAGAAGTTACTTTCCGTTTAGAAAAGTCCATCTAAGAACCTGTGCAGCAGGTGCTCCTGTGGGTGCTTGCTATTACTTAGGACAAAAGGTTTCTGCTAAGGTTGAGTTATAGAGAGAAGTGTGGCATAGTGTGGCTGGGGGAAAAAGCCATTTTGGCTTTGGAGTCAGAGCATGAGTTTAATGCTCAGCTCTGCTATTTATTTCCTATATAACTTGGAATAACTCATTTCTAAAGCCATAATGCAAGACTTTATTCCAGATGGATGACATCTTCCATTTGCTTCTAGGAGTCTACTTTGCCCCCAACCATGGAGATTCTTCATTGGTCTATACCTGAAGTGGGCCTCCTCTCCCTTGCCTGAGCCTAGGTTAGTGTCCCTTGGCTTCTGTTGCTGTGAGCTATTCTCCAAGAACTTGCCTTTTTCTCTACTAACATATTTCTAGGAGGTGTAGGATTCTCTTAGAAGTGGGCATTGTCCTTTCACACATCCCTCCCTCTTCCTCTTAATTGTTTTTACTCCAGGTGAAAGAATTCCTGGGTATACCACTGTTTATTTAACTTCTCCAGGTCTCAGTTTCCTCATCTGTAAAATAAAGGTTTTAGAGCAGATGATCTCTGAGGTTCTGTTGTCCTCTGCCAGATGTGATTGGCTATTTATGGAAATCCCATTTACTAAATTATCCTTAACTTCACTTTGTTGGTGGAGACAAATCAAACGTAACATCCCTCTGAACTTCTGGACCAGGGTGTGGCAGAACCACAGAGTGAAATGCACCTCAGAAGTCACCTAATCCCATATTATTTAATCCTCTACGACATATTCACCAAGTGATCATTCAGCCTTTTTCTGAAATCTCTAATAAGGGAGAACTCACTACTTATAGATCACTACTTTCCTGAGGCAGCTGATGCCATTTAAGGTTAGATCTGATTATTAGGGAACATTTGCACTTTACTCACTCTTTAATATAGCTATATTCTACTTGCTCTTTCCACCCAGATATCTCCCTATTGCCCAGCTATGTTTATTTACACTGGCTGTCCCCCATCCCTGGAATATTCCCCCTCTTTACTTCCAGTACCTGGCTTCCTTCAAGATTTAACTCAAATATCATCTTCTGCAGAAGGCCTTTCATGGGAACAAATTGTCTAGGTGCTAGTCTCTTTCTGTTGAGATTACCTTCCACTTAAACTGTATATATGCTACATGTATGTAATTTATATCTTGTCTCCCTCATTAGACTATGAAATTCTGGAGGACACACACTATTTTTCTTTGTAACCGTCTCCCACTTATCCCTCATTTAGCATAGTGCCAGGCATATAGAACTAAATAACGCTTTTCTACTGATTGACTAACATATGTGAAATCTGTCTTTTTCAACTACAATCAGAAGTAGAGCTGCCAGTGGAGAAGGGAAAGGTGTGAGAGTTGAAATGGGCCCTATGGTGAAAGTAAAGAAAGTCAGAATCTTCCAGGCTTCATGAAAAACTGGAGCAGTAAGTGCAAGATTGCCCACACAATTCATTTTCTTCCCTGCCAATATTTCCTTTTTCCATTGTTGATCCAAGTAAACAATAGATCTAGCTATAGATAGAATGATATCTGTCAATCGATCTATCTATAGAGCTATCTTAGCTGTATCTACTAGTCTATCTATCTACCTACCTATCTGTCTATAACATACACTATTTAAGACAATAATAGAAATCACCAATGTTTCTATCCTGTAGGTATTTGCCCAAATGAAAAAAAAGTCCATTCAAAATGAAGTACTTTATAAAACTGAAGTGAGCCCAGAGATAGGAAGCAGCAATCAAATTGTCATGGCCGCTTGTGTTCCCATGGGAGATGAAGCCCCTTTTGCTTTGAGTGAGGCAGGGGGAGGTAGAAGAGAGTGCCCTCATCTCAGTGCCTTAGAGAAGAAGGAAGTGGCAATGCCCAAGGGCACATTGGGCTTGTGTCTTTTCAATGTTCTAAAGAAATCACACAGCCAAAGAACTTTGCACAGCCTCTGTGGAGAATTAATGGAGGGATAAGCACTGGGGGAGAAAGGGGGGTGAAGTAGGAAATCAATAGCCCGGAACAGGCACCATGAGTCACCAGCGCCCACCACAGAGAGCGTGAATAAGCATTAAGCACAGACCTAGAAAAGGTTACATATGAATATTCAAGGTTTTATTATGCTAAAGAAGGGAATGAACAACTAGTCCTGAAAAATATCATTGTTTTGTGTTTGCCAAGAGTTTTGCTCCAGAGTCAAGCCTATCACTCTGCTCCAATACCCACCCCCCACCACACACACACATTTGTTTATATTTATCCCCCAGTTCTGTTTCCTTAGTTTCAGCCAGTATTCTAGTTTGTGGGAAACTCATGAAGGGTTTCATGAGCTCATGAGCCCACACATGGGCTCTCAGGCACCTGCCCAGAACCTTGGGAGATGTGGTAGTTTCCTGAGAAGGCTGACACTCAGCTAGATGATTGGCAGCAGTAGATTCACTGAGAAGGGAATTGAATGGTGGCATGGGGAAGGACTAAGTATTGGGACATAAGAGCTAATAAAGAAATGGTTCCTTACTGAAGATTAAGTATGGTTAATGATTTAAAATGATATTGGAGGAAAAATGAAAAGGGATCAGCCACCCAAAATTTGGGTGTCAGTCAGGAACATTTGAGTAGTCATTTAAATAACAGAATCTAGAATCTTAGAGTAGGAATGAATTTCAGTGGTCATCCAGTCTACCTATTCCTGTACCTCTTATTGCTTCTACACATTTGATCAACACATGATAATGTCCCTTTATCATTTATCTGTCCAGAGAAATGATGGACTCTTGCTGATGTGTTTTCTTTGAGAGACCTAATAGTCATCTGAAATTTGTGTCTTGCCTTGTCTGCCCAAAATGGTTAATGGGCCCTCTTTAGAGATTTATGACAAATTCTTTTTCTGTTGTTTAGCATGGCGGGGGGATGAGGGCTATGAGGTGGGGGGAGGTGTGGGGTGGGGAGGGGGTAGCTACAATTTACTTAGGGCTTTAAGGTTTGCTTGAAATAAAGGGTATTGTTCTCATTCTACAGATGAGGAAACTGATGCTGACAGAAGTTGTGACTTCCAGGATCACCTAAATAGTAAATATTGTTTAAACATTTTTCTATGAGTTAGATATTATGCTAAGTGCTGGAAAACAGCTCCTGCCTTCAAGTAGTTTATGTTTTAATGAGAGAAACAGCATACAAATAGCAATGTGCACACAAGATACATAATCTCTGGAAACAAACTCAAGTGTTACTGACTCCAAGTTCTGCATTCTATTTATTTACTAACTACCTCCTAGAAGCAGCTGGGATGGAGATATTAAAGAACCTGAGCAAAGCAGTATGGTGGAAAGCACACTGGACTTTGAATAGATAAACTAGATTTCTGTTAGGAGAAGATTCCTCTTGCTAACTGTGCTTTTAAGTGAGCCAAGAGTAGGGAAATCCCTCTAAGGGTTAATATGGGAATTCAATAGGTTAATTTATATAACAGCACACTGCAAAGCAACATACAAGTATTGGTTGCCTTCGTGATGATGATCCTCATCTTTATATCATCCTTGTCATGGTATGAAGTCCAGTGCTAATCTCTAGTGTAATTCCTAAGAAACTGCTTTTCACTCTTTTGGTTCATACCTGGTTAGAAGTAAACGACTAAGTGGTACATACTAAAAATATGAATCCTCCAAGACTGCGGAAGTTAAGATCATCAGTTTAGAGCTAGAAGAAACCTTGGAGATAATCTCACCCAATCTCTTCATTTTGTAGAATAGGTAACTGATACTCCAGGTGGTTGTTACTTGCTCAAGGTCACTTAGTAAGTAGTAGAGCCAGGATGGGAATCCAAGTTCCCTGTCTCAAAATCCAGCAATTTCTCCACTACATCATATTGTCTTTTATCCTAGGATCTTCTTAGTATCCCATAAAATACATGGTACTGTATCTATGCATATGTTGGAGAATATACAAATTCTGAAACATGGATTTTGTGGGAAATTCTCTCTCTCTTTCTCTCTCTCTCTCTCCATATACACAAATACACACACAAATACATTTTGTAAGGGTATATATGGATAGATATATACATATATATATATATAATATATATATATATGTAAAATGGAAACAATAATAGCCTTCTACCCAAAGCAAGTCTGAACCCTAAGTATATGGTAGCTACTTTCCCTCCAGGCTAAACAACAGAAAAAGTATCTATCATAAGTATCTAAAGAGGGACCAGATTGGGACAGGCCAACTGACTGTTTTGGGCAAGCAAGAAAAGACACAGATTTCAGAGGATTGTTGGGTCTCTCCAAAGAAAACATATCAACAAAAGCTGATCATTCCTTTGGGCAGAGAAGGATGATATCATCACAAAGGTGAATTACCATTTGGTGGTCATTTTGTAAAAAAAAAAAAAATAAGGTACAGGAATAAATAGACAGAATGGCCACTGAAATTCTTTCCTACTGTAAGATTCTAGATTCTGTAATTTAAAATGACTAGACAAATATTCTTGAATGAAACCTAAACTTTGGGTGAATGATCACTTTTGAATTTTCCTTCCAATATAATTTTAAATGATTTCACTCAATTTAATAATGAGTAGTGTGTATATGTGCACTCACTCACCTGCACATATTTATGAATATATGCATATATGCTGGCATATATATGTGTATAAATATATAAATATATCTTTCTATATCCACATTTAAATTTATATAAATATATAATATGTATAAATATAAACACTCATATTTGGGCTTATGTTTATATTTAATACATATGTAACTATGTGTCTATGTGTATTATAATATGTGTGCTTGTATATATGTATGTATAACCATGATTACCCTGGTCCCTATTGCCTGAAGGACAGGTAGGTCACATTTCAACCCTGACCCAGAGTTAGGGTTAGAGGTTATTTAGGTTCTCTGCCATTGCCCCCAGCCCCTGTGTATTTTGTTTTCTCATTTTGAGGTGGTCCCCTATACCCCGGTTCCATTAAACCACTTAAGCATTGGATTATCTTTTACAAAAGAATATTTATTTCAAAGTTTTAACCAAAACAAACATATAAACATTCCTCCCAAAACATAGGAGAGCATAATTTCCTCACACACACACACACTTGTACACTCTCAGTCTCTAAGGAGGACAAGGAGCTTAGATTTACAGCTTAGCTCAGCTCCTACATAGCACAGTTTCACCAAGTTCCAAGTCCAAAAACTCCCTTCCAACCCAAATCCCAGGAACCTTGCCTTCTAAGAACTTCCTTGACAGTCTGGTAGTAACAACTGTCTGGAATTCTGCTTCCAAGGTCACTATGATTCCAGCCAAAATCCAGTGAGGATTCTACTGCCTGTGTCTAGAATTGAAAAGGACAAACACAATAAACCAGAAGAAAAAAAAAACTTCTAAATCTATTTCTTTGAGTCTTAGGGTCTAAAAGACAGTGCAGGAGATAGTCCTTTCCCCCAAACCATCTGAGTTCATGACACCCAGGCTGTGGGTTAACAAAACTTTTATCCTCCTAGCTGCCAAAGTGAAGAGATAGTGACTATCTTAGTCTGTTATTTTTAAGGATATATCCCATTCTCTCTGTGAGTCAATCAAAAGATCATGTTCCCAACAATATGATAAAGGATAGCAAAAAGGGTTTTCTTGGAAGCAAGTCTCTGACTTCTCCCATATTAATGCCTCCATATGAGGTAATCTGAGCATGCACAAAACCCAGTTATGTATATGATAACTTCCTTTAACAATTTTAATAGGGATAAAGTCTCTTTGTTACATTAGAAATATAAAAATTGTCAGATATAGAATCTGATCATTTCATAAAATTATTGTGTTAGTTCATTTAAACTACAATTTAACTAATCCTTTGAAAATTACTCACTGAATATACTTTTAATTTTGTTTTCAGCTTTTGTACTTGAATTTTAAAGAATTTAACTTCTCTCATTTTTTCTAGTTGTTGAGAAGTAAAAATCCAGTAACATCATAGTGAAAAAAAGAGAAAAAAAGGGGGGAAGGAAAGAAGAAAGAGAGAGGGGAAAGATGAAAGAAAGAGAAAGAAAGGAGAGAGGGAAGAAGAGAAAAGGAGAGAAGAGAAAAAGAGAGAAGAGTAGAGAAAAGAAAGACAATTTTTATTTTTTTCTGGACTTAGTGCCTTCAATAGTGTCAAGCAGGTGCAGAAATCACCCACTATCAGAAAAATAGATTTAAAAATGATGGGAAAGAAAACTCCAAAGAGTATAAAGAAGACTTTACCACCTGTAACTTTGTCTAATGAGTTTTAGTTTCTGAGCTGTCATCATTAGCATTTTACACTTTTCCTTATACTTGACATTCATTATCTTTCCAAAAATGTTGAAAATGGAAAATTTAGTAGAGACAAGGGTCTTTCCTTTCCTATATTAGTTTTCTTCTTAATTTAGAGAATATCCTAAAAGACCAATTTCTACTTGCGTTGCAAAATTTGAAGGAAAAAAAACAAACATGAAACAATGTAAGTCAGAAGCTATATTAAACAAAGATCTTACCCCCATGGCATAGGAAGGCAATACTTGACCTAATCCCAGATTATATTACTTGACCAAGTATTGCAAATGTTCTGTTTTATGCAACATCTTCATGAATATTTCCAACACCAAGTTTCAACTGTGTTTTGCAATCCAGTTAAATGCTATAGTACTGCTATCTTAACTTAAGTACATTTTGTCTTTGCATCATAGATCCAAGAAATGTGCAATAGTACGAAACAATGTAGATGGTGACGTCCTCCAGATGTTTGTGTATGTATGTGTGTGTGTGTGTGTTTTGTGATATTTGGCTAATTTAATTAGAACCTGGCACATTGTATAACCTCCTACATGAGAGCCCTAACAACTCAAATGAATTTAGCCTCATGAAGGAGGCAGCATGTGATGGTGAATGGATTATTGGCCTTGGAGTGAGGAGGTTTGGTTCAAATTTCAGCTCTGATACTCACCTATGTGATCTTTAGCATACCCCTTTACCTGTCTTTGCTTTGGTTTCTTCATCCATAGAATTGGAGAATTGGGATAAATGGCCTCAAACATCCCATTCAGTCCTAAGTCTACTTTATGACAAAAAAAAAAGATTTTCCCATTTTTAAAATCAAATGATAACACTGCAGGCTTTTCACTTCACATTCTTCTCAATTTGTAAATGGAAGTACATAGTCTCAGAGACAGTTGATTTCTTCTGTATCACTAGATGAAGAATGACTATTAAAGACAAATTGATTCTGATACAGTGAGTACTGAAGAGATTGGTTTGCGATGAATGGAGTGGTCTGATGGAAGAAAATCTTCTGTCCCTTAGCAATCTGTAATTTTGTCTTCATGAACAATTCCTCCATCAACATAGATGATTACCTTAATGGAAGATGGTCTTTGTTAGCTTGTGTAGACAAAAAATTCATTACTCTTTAGTCTGATGGCAAAATTTTCTAAACTTAATTAGGCTGCTCCTCAGGCTTCACATGCATTCAGGTTAGAATGAGGCTTTGAAAGAAGATTTGAGAAAAGAAGAATGTAGATCATTGTGTCTTTTCAAAACTTCTTTCATAGGATTTCTACATGAAACTGTAAATCTGTTATGGACAACTTGTTTTTTCTCTTAAATATATAATAAAGTAATTGAGTAACTTGTTTCCCTTTTTTCTTCCCTCCCCTTTCCTTACCCTAGAGATGGCTACCATTAGACATTAATGTGTGTGTGTGTGTGTGTGTGTGTGTGTGTGTGTGTGTAAAATTATTCTACACGTACTTCTACTTACCAGTTCTTTTTCTGATAGGTTTTTACAAATTATCCAAGGGAAGGAAAGGCATAACAATACCATCATATAAATTGTATTTGTCATTCCCTGACATCTTGCCATTCTCCCTGCTGAAGTCCCCTATCTCCACCTGAAACAACATATTCTGGACCATGTTAATTCTTTCTGCTTTGGAACTTTTGCTCTGAACTGCTGAGCTGTTCTAACTGGTGAATGAGCGCATATGTTTCTATCTAGTAGACTCCAGACAAAAGCTCAAATCCATTTACTTTAAACACATTATCTGCCTGTCAGCTATGAGTGTGTCCCCATCATATCTCTCTACTTTCTTTCTCTTTCTCTAGAAAAAAGTAGTCAAATCAATACTACTATCCACTTCTGGAAAGTCTATGACAGTTGATTGTCTTTTCCCTCCATCTGTCATTTCTTTGCTACTCTAGACTAAATCTCTTCCTTCCACTCTCCTGTATTTTGTCTCTACTTATTAGAAGGCAAGTTCTTTGATGGTAGAGACTGCTTTTTTAATTTGTATCCCTAGTATTTAGCACAATGACTGGCATATAGTAGGTGCTTAATAAATGTTTTTGTTCAGTTATTTTAGTTTTCAGGTAAAAACATCTTGGGAGAAGATGAACTTTATAATCCATATATATGTATATATGTGTGTAGGAATTATGTGTGTGCATGTAGGTACAAATTGTGTACATAGGTATATACACATGCACATATATGTTTTTGTGTGTATAAGTGTGAACATACACATACAAACAGAAGTATGTTTACATGCATATGAATATGTGTTTGTGTGTATATGTGTGTGTATCTACACATACATAACATAACATTTTTTCAGGGCCTACCCTATTAATCCATTTCCTTTCATACACGTGTCACTTTGGAAAAACATTGGAAAGATTGGCATATACAAACAATACATTGCTAGTTAGCTCCTTGAGGACAGGGCCTTGTTTTTTCTTTGTGTACTCAGTGCCTAGCACAATGCCTTGAACATAATAGCAGCTTAACAAATATTTGTTGATTGTCAATTTATTGTTATTGTGTTTCAGATTCACCTTTGGGCTCTACATAGTGACAGGAAGACATCAAACTAAGTGCTAAGCAAGGTGCCATACTGTTCTTTCTTGAGTGAAGGACTCCTATACTAGGAATACATATTTTCAAATGAGAAAGAATTTTGAGTTTTTCCCCCTTGGTTCCTTTCTAGGCTAGGAATAGCTAGACAGAATGAGTCCAATCTCTTTTATTAAAATGGTTCATTCAGCCTCCATGATGGCCCACAGGAAAAAACAAATGCTCTTTCTGGCTCTCTAATTCCATAAGTGTACAAATTTTGGAGTTGGAAGGGGCAGACTATCAGCATTGTTGTCCCAATCACTTCGTTATGCAAATCCAGAGACTGAAACTCAGGGATGAGAAATCACTTGCCCAAGGTAACAGTAACAAGTTAGTAACAGAACTTTAAATCTTAAATCCAGCTCTCCTAACTCGCAATTCAGGGGATCTTTGTACTGAATCAAAATACTTCCCAAGTATATTCCCCAATTAAAACCATTTAGGCCTAATTCAGTGCTGGAGCCTGGTTATTTACTTGGTGCTACACAAAGCTACCCTAATCACTTGGGAGGAAACCAAGGCACTAAAGTTGCCTAGCCAAGCACTGTTAGCACTCCTCAATAATGAGTCAGTCTCTTCAATAATGAGTGTATCAATGTATCCAGTAGGAAAAGCATGGGTTGGAATATGGATGACAAACAAATACCACCCACAGGATGACTATGCTGTTTGGTTTTTATTTATGCATGAACAGTGTAGCTTTTTCAACCATGGCATTAGGTCACTGTTGCAAGTATTCTCTGCTGACTCAGTGAGAGTCACATCAACGTGATTGAAAAGGTTGTGTAATATCTCTTTCTCTGTTCTCTCTATCTCTCTGTCACACACACAGTAGTTTATTTAAGCAGTCTTCTCAGAGTTTGTTTGCTTTTTAATTAAATTGTTTATGAGGCTGGATTGTGGGGACCTCTTAAGTTCACCTAATTCCATATTGTTTTACAGCACACATGCTGAATGAATGACTGCTTTTTCAATAATGAAAGCATCCTTCCTGGATAGCTTAAGAAGACATCAACTGCTGTTTCAACTGCCCATCACCAATCACTCCAGAAACCACAGGAACAATTCTATTTCCTGCTGAAAGAATGAGCATAAAGTGGCCCTTTATAGCCCATCATGCTATTTTATGTGTGTATGCCCATCTCTGTCTTATATTAGCTTCTCTGTGTGAAGGTCTGTAAGTATTACATTAAAAAAAATTCAATCTGTAAAGGATCATAATTAGGCATCGGTAGAGAACAGCATAGAGGCAAAAAAAAACCTACTGTCTCTGATTCTTCAGTACATGTAAATGGTCCATTGGTGTTAATCATACCTGACTTTATCTGACAAGATTAAATCACTCCTAGCGTTAGGAGAAAACCCCACTGCAAAAACCATGAATTTTTAGCTCCTCAAATTCAACTCTCCATCTTTATTTTTTCCACATAGGTTCATAGGATCACAAATTTTAAGCTAAAAGGAAGCAAGGAGACCATCTGACCCAACACCCTTATTTTACAGAAGAGGAAACAATTCTGGATTTGCCCAAGGTCGAAGAGTGAGTAAACGCCAAAGGTGGGATTTGATTCCACATCCTCTGCCAATGTCTAGAGCCAAGTCCAGTTCCTACTTTCCTTCTCTTCAGATTAGCACCAAACACACATGGGTTCATCACAATTGTCAGGGAAAAGCGTTGGCATGTGAGAGGGTTCCATATAGCCAGATAGATTTTAAGAGTGAGAAGGTGACATTGTTAAATCCAGAAAGCTTATCGCTTCATGTCTCTTACCATCCTTTTCAATGCTCCTCTACTAACACAGTTCTACTTCTCTGTCCTGGTATTTCATGGTTTCATGGAGGCAGCTGAGAACAAATTTCAGTCTTTTATTCTTTAAGGGTGAGTAGAGCGAAGGAGAGAATGAAGAGAGAAAAACTTCTAACTCTAAAAGCTATGATCAGGCTATGTGGTTATTTTCTTGTACTTGAAATTCCCCTTGTAAGGATAGAAGAGGGGCATCTATGTGGCACAGTGGATAGAAGACTGGGCCTGGAGTCAGTAAGACTCATCATCTTGAGTTCAAATCTGGCCTCAGATACTTACTGTGTGACCCTGGGCAAATCACTTAACCCTGCTTGCCTCAGTTTCCTCATCTGTGAGATGAGCTGTAGAAGGAAATGACAAGCCACTACAGTATCTTTGTCAAGAAAACCTCAAATAGGGGCCCAAAGAGCTGGAGATGACTGTAAAACAACTGAGCAACCACAAAAAGGATAGAACAAAGTGGAAAAAAACAAACCTCTCTACTCCATGTTCCACTGTACGTATTGTTTTACACACCTCAGGAGTTCTGACTCTCAATTACTCTCAGAGCTTCTCACCCATATTATGGAGTACATTCCCTTTTATATCACCTACCAGTCTTCCCACTAGTATTCCAAGGTCAGATACTGTTTGTAACATTAAAGCATGCGAACTTCCAAGAAGATGCTCACCTCAAAGGAGTTCTCAACTTTGAAACTCCATAAGATCATTTCCTCCACCTGAACATTTGAGGCCAGAATATACTTTAAGTTTAGCAGTTACTTTGCTTCATATTATTTCAACCTTGAATGATAGGATACTTGGTGGGTGGAACAGACATGTAGGAGAGACAAAGAGAAGGAGCTACAGAGACAGAGAAACACAGAGAGAAAGAGACAGAGTCTGAGAGACAGAGAAACAAAGAGACGGAAAAAGGCAGAGACAAAGAGACAGAGATACAGAAAGACAGAGAGAGACAGAGACAGACCGAGAAAGGCAGATACACTGAAACAGTAGTATCAGCACGCACGCATTATTGCAGACTCAGATGCTGAATATAAACAGAAGCCACTTTTCTTTGATCCCAGGCAGATTATTTATGCCTATTTGAATCAAGGAAACTAGTGAATGGTAAATTCCTATCTGTTTCCAGTCCTGATCATCTGACAAGTGACTTCCAAAAAAGCCAAAATGATCCAAAGTCAATAAATCAATGCCAATCTTCACAAATAAATATTTATGTCTGAGGCATCAATGACGAAAGGACGATACTTGCTTGAGAAGGCAGGCTTGCCAGTTTTGTTCATTCAGGTTTTATATATCACCCTTGTTCTCAGCTTTCAAAGATGACGCCAGTGATGTTGATTGCTCTCTGTACATACAGGTGTGGCTTGAATGACTGATGTAACCAGTAATCCTCTCTGTTCTGGCTGCATGTATGTGATGCTTGTCCTTTGATTTGGTTTGTAGCTGTAACGATTATTTGCATACCTAGAGCTGTCACTGTTTGGGTCACTTAGTTTTACGTTATTGGCACTGAATTGCCTTCTTTTTTGTACTTGATGGTCACAAGGGATATGTGACATATTAGAGACTATCATTCATGGAAATGTCTGAATTGAAATATGCAAAAATCCAAATTTTCTATTAAGATGGCAAAAATAATAAGACTAATAACTCAATTCAACTACTCAATCAATTCCAAGTCTGGCTATTTCTCTCTCATTCATATAAAAAAAGTCTAAAGAAGTCCGTAAATGATCAAACAAATAAAAACCAAACCAGACATTGGCCCACCTAGCCCAGTCTTTGGTTACCAGCATGTCATGAAAGGGACATTTCTAAAGTAGTAGAAAGTAGCCTGGGTGATCATCTCAAAAGTTAGAGATGTAATCTAAATATCACTCACCCTCAATTGCCATTAAACTTTTCTCCTTCAAATTATCCCATTTACATCTTGGACATAGGATAAGTAACTCAATATTTTCCAACATTGCTATCCATCATTTGAGGTTGTACTTGGGCCATACTCTTAATTTTTTGTCTTTCTAATATACTATTTCAGGTCATTCTAAAAAACACTTCAAGTTCATAACTAATAAGCAGTGTTCCTATATTCAAGACAGATTTAGTCTTTTTGAGGAACCCCCACTTTGGGGAAGTCCTCATAGAATATTTTAATGGGTTATCTTACAGTCTGCTCAACCAGGGGCTGACATCAGGAAATAAAAGACAGAAAGAATGGTCCAATACATAATGAAATATTAAGCAGCATTTTTTGTTGTATGTGGTAGTAAAAAAAAACACCAAAAGCAAAGCAAAAAAACTAGAGTCAGAAAGTCTCCATCAATTGCTGAATGGCCAAACCAATCATGGTATATGAATATAATTCTTACATTGTAAAAACTGAAGAATATGAATGATTCAGAGAAACATGAGAAGATTAGTGTGACTGATGCACAGTGAAGTAAATAGCATGAGGAAAGCAACATACAAAATATCTACAATAGTGGAAACAAAAAAAGCAAAAGAAAAAAATCATTTTGTAATTATAGTGATTAACATTAACCTTAGAGAAGATATGGGAAGTAGTATCTCTTTCCTTTTAATCAATCAACAAACATTAATTAAATTCCTGCAATATCCCAGGCATTTGGGACAAAAAGACACAAAAGAAACAAAAACTAAAATTGGAGAAAGGTGGAATTAAAGGGATGGAATGTTTCATGCCCTGTTGGACATAATGATGTTGAGCAGCTTTACTTAATGTTTTTAAAATTTCATAGTGGAGTATACCCACAAATAACTGAAGTGTAAAAAAGAAAATCATTGATGAAATTAATATTTAAAAGTCTCCCTCAGACTTTGAATAAGTCTGAACTTTATGGACTTTGGAAAAATGGTAATATATCCAGCTAATATACTAGATATTTTTATTTATGAATATGTTCTGTATGTATAACTTTATTATACCATTAAAGATAGAAAAAAAACCAGTCAAGATATAATGTCCTCTCTCCCTCTCATTCTCCCTACATTTCTATATGAGCCTTGCCTTCTTCTATTTTCCAACTTGCTTCTTTCTTGCAACCATTTTTTCCCTACTCTTTTATTTCTGCATTGGGGGGAAATGTGAGTATCTGAAGAAGGGGATTAACTTCAGTTACACACATACACACACACACACACACACACACATGCAGACTTATCTTTGATTTTGATTTTCACTAATACAGTAGGACCCCATTAGCTGCTTACATTCAGGGACCAGAATTGCATGGATAATGATATCCATTCCACTGAGTGAGGAATCACTACAAATTACCATATCTGGGTAAATGGTGGAGGAAGGGAGAAGAGGAGAAGTGGAAGGCATCATTCAACCCATAGTATTATAAAATCCGCAATATAATGAGCTACTTTAGACAGATTTTATTGTGTCATTCTGCACCTAAAACAACAGCTACTCCAAATATCACATATGAATTTCCTTTCCAAATAAACTGACATGCAGGTCTCTATGCAACCTGAATGCACAGATTTCTCTCTGAAACAGCCCTAGGCACATTTTAGAATCTCAGTGAGCCAAGCATGGAAATTATTCTTCATACTTTTTTTTCCTGCTTTTCTCCTTCTGGGAGTAAAAATCAGAGGGGAAGACAATTTACATGCTGCTTAATGGTCTGCCCAGTTTCACAAGATAAACCCTAAGTGTGGGAGAAGAAGAGATTCTGCTACTGTATTGAATGGGGTTAGATTAGGGCTTCCTCTCCCCTACAACTGAGGAGCCCAGGCTTCTACTCTGAGGGAAAGTTGGCATAGCAAAAACACACTGCAATTAAAAAATGAGAGGGGAAGGGAAATTCTCTGACAAGCAAAGTAATATGCCTTAGGGACTTCTTTCACTCTCCTAAGGCAATTTTTGATTTAATAGGAAAAGGAAAGTGGAAATGGGAGTTAGCGTTTTATATTTGAATAGGAGAATCTACATGTACTGCCAAATTACAGTGGGTACAATAGGAAGCCATTGTGACTGAGAATAAATGTGTGTACATGCACATGTGTTTGCATGTACACACAAGTGTTCAGCCATGCACATATGTCTATACATACAGGTCTTCCTTTGCAGGATTTAACATTACTTTTCAAACAGCAGTTGTTCCCTGATTTTTAATGGAGAAAATTCCATACAGTGTGCCATAAATAAATACTCCTTTTGAAATGTTTTGGAAAAGCATGGCCTTACTATTTTAAAAAAAGTGTTGTTACAACTGCTGACTGAAATGTTCAAATCCTTTGTGCCTAGGTGAACTGATGTAAGATGATGCTTATTTATTTCTCCAATAATAGTTTGGTCATTTCCCTGTCTGTTACAATACTTGATGAAAAATGCCCTGGCAGGATTGGCCTGCTTTCAATTCATCTAGTGAAATTTAGAAGATATTATCTTGGTCTTTGTACAATTCAAATAGTTCCTGAAACATCACCTCTCCCATGAAGCCTTCTCTGATTAATTAGATAAGAACTTATGTCCCTACAGTAATTCCATACTTTTCATACAATGCCCACAAAAGTTTTTATTCATTATTCCATGAAACATGCCCCTTTACTTCCATGTTAATATCAATGTCAGAAATCTTATGTGATTATGGTGTTGTCAGATATTTTTCTGTATCTGTATGTCCTTTAAATGTTTTGATGAGCATAGCCTGCTTAATTGGAAAACTTCTAGGGGCAGAGATTATTGGGCCTATAGTCCAAAAGAGGAAAGATGTGGGCCTCCTGTGGGTAAGGGTAAGGGCAAAACCAAGAAATTCATTTAGATGTAATCAGGGGTTATCTTTTACCATCTTCAAGTGTCAGCTGAAGTTCTACCTTCTTTAAGAAGCATCTCCCAGTCCTCATTAATTATAGTGTCTTCACTCTGAGACTACCCCTAATATATTCTGTATGTATTTTATCTGTACGAATACATCTATGTTCTTTTCCTTGTTAGACCGCTCCTTGAAAGCAGAGTCTGTTGTAATCTCTGCTATTGTGCCTTTCTTTGCATCCCCATAGTTTAACATGGTGTCTGATGTATAGAAGTCATTTTAAAAATGCTAGTTGAGTCCAACTGCTCTGGAGGACAATTTGAAACTATACCCAAAGGGTTATAAAACTGTGTATAGCATTAGACTCAGCAATACCAATCCTAGATATGAATCCCAAAGATATCAAAGAAAAGAGAAAGGGGCCTGTTTATATGAAAATATTTATAGCAGCTCTTTCTGTGGTGGCAAAGAACTGGCAATTCCCCATCAATTGCAGAATGGCTGAACAAGTTGTAGATTTTTATTCTGATGGAATACTATTGTGCACTAAGAAATGAAGATGGTTTCAGAAAAACCAAGGAAGACTTATATGAACTGATGCAAAGTGAAATGAACAGAACTGGGAGAACCTGGTAACAATATTTTAACAGTGATCAACTGTGAAAGACTTGGCTACTCTGATGAAGGCAATGACTGAAGACAATTCCAAAGGACCTACAATGAAAAATGCTCTCTACCTCTAGAAAGAGAACTGATTAGCTCTTGAGTGCAGATTGAAGCATATTTTTTTCCTTTCTTTTTCTTGTTTAGTATGTGTGTTTTCTTTTCCAATATGACATATATATATATATATATATATATATATATATATAAAGCTAATTGACTGACTGACCTTAATACAGTGTTGATGGACATGCCCATCCATTATAGGGAGATATGCATCAAATGTTCCTGAAGATTAGTGCATTAAAAGCTCATCTAATTGATCAGGGAAATCCCAGATCAACATTTTGTGCCTAGCAAATTATCTTGCTTTGGATTATAATTAGCAAAGAACTTACAGATATAGAAACTTAACATTTTTCAATATGATAATGAAACAGATAATCAAAATAATTGATTTAAAACCCTTTAACAGAATAAATTTAACCCTCATGGGTTAACCCTCATTTATCTATAAGACAAAATATGCTTGTTTATTGAACTAGATAAACTATATTCTCATGGTTCTCATTTCGTATCAATAGGGAGGTGAAATTCTTCATCTGCTTCTGTCAGTGAACCTAAAAATCATGTCCAGCTACCTGAGCATTGTACTCTTAGTTTCTGCCTCCATTATTCATTTAAATTTTGGGTGAAAATTAAGTAGCAAGTTCAGATCATGGCAAATTTTTTATTGAAAAACAGTAGAATCAGCATTGCCTTTAAAGGTGAAGAAAGTTTCATGGAACAAAAATGAAGACAATCGAATGAAAATCTCATTTTTTGGTCATATAGATTTTTCATGCAAGCTATAATTACCCTTATTGATTACCATCAAAATTGTTTTCAAGTGACTTTTGGAGATAAATCAAATAAGAGTAGATTTGATTTCCAATGGTCAGATATATCTTTAATGAATGATGATTTGTCATCATTGGAAAATATAATAAATATTGACACATTTAGAACTTTTATAAGTTCCTTGAATCCTTTTAGAAATCCTATATGGTAAACACTAGAGATGTTAATATCCCTAAATTAAAGATGAGGATATTGAAACTGTGAGCAATTAAGTGACAACCATGGTCACAGAAGCAGGATGACACTAATGATAACACCAAAGATAGCTATTTCCTCAAAATCAATCTCATTCTACATATTGTGAGGGGAAAGAATTGAGGTAGCAACGTAAGAGAATGAATGCTAATCAGGATGATGTACAAAGAAGACTCTGTGAGCTTGGACTCATGAATGCCTAGAAAGAATGTTGAGAAACTGATCAATAGAACTTACCCAATTACATTGATTGGGTTAACATTCTAGGTGATTTCATGAAGCTGTTCCTATGAATCTAATAAATGTGGTAGATAATATAGGGTTGCAGAATGGTATTTCTCTAAATTGTTAAAATGATCCATTTTTACATGGATATCAGCAAAACAAGTTGCATCAATGTTCCATCACCACCACCACCACCCCCAAAAAAAGTACATCAGGAAAAAAATCAGAGATACCAATAACCCATTTGCTACAACTGCTTCAGTGGAGATGGAGCTTATTACTAAAGCAGGCAAACCACAAGCCACATGAAATGGATTAAAGATATGAATGCTTTCCTTATGCACTAGCATATATCACATAACAAAAATGGAAATAAATCTCACTAGTTATGGACAATGGCTACATCTTGCTTTCTGTCAGTGACGTTTTCATTTCCAAGGCACACAACAGTATATTGCCAACCTGAGCAAGGACATCATAAAAAATAATTTCAACTCTAAACTCCATTGAATGAAATAGGAAATGAAAGTGAGCACTTAAAAACTGAAGAGGGAAGGTTTTATCTTGCGGTCATTGAAAATATTCAATTAATGCAGACTCTGGAAGTCATACCCAATAGTGAAAGAGATGACAAAAATAGCCATTTTGAGGAAAAAGAAATGAGTATACTTAGATTATAATTTCAACAAACCCTTGAATTTGATGACATTAATCCCACTAGTATACAAATTGTACCAAAACAAAATTATTCAAAAAACTGATATCTATTGTAATCATCATAATTGAATGCATCTCTCACAGAATTTGTCAGAAATTATAAAAAATTTCAGGTCACATCCAAAATTTTATATACACATATATAATGCACATATATAATGCATATATGTATAAAATCTGTTTCAACTTTTTTAAAGAGGAGAAAATGTGGGACTCACAAAGAATAACCTTTAAAATACTCATCAAATATCACCATAGCAGAAGTGAATTAAGAGATCTATTAACAATCTGCAGAAAGCCATTGGAAAATTGCATAAATCTACCTGATACACAAAATATAAATTATTAAAGGCTCAACTAAAGAGGAATAGAAATGAAATATAGAAAGCAATACAAAAAATAATGCAAAAATTCTATATTCTCCTAATTAGACACTGACAAGTTAAGATGATACAAAAGAAATGGGGAACTATTCCAATACCTTTGCCAAGAGAACTCCGAATGGAGTCACAAAGAGTCAGACATGACTGCAATGATTGAACAAGGAGGATGATACAAGGAGTTAGTTTAAAGCAAAGAAAAGAATGAAACATTTCAATAGTAATTTTTAAAAAAAGCTTGGCTAAAGAAGAAAAGAAATCAGAGATGAGAATAATGCCTGTAGAAGGATGTGGAGAATTTCAGCATGTTTAACAGAAATATGACACACCAAAAATTTAGATTCACCTTTTTTGACTAAAGTATAAAATAAAAAAGTACACACAACCTCTCCACATATAGATCAACTATATATTAATGTACCTTACATAAATCACTCATTGTATTATTTTTTAAAAATCTATAAATAATAAAAAAATGGACCAAGGAACAAAAGGAATGTGTCAATAGGTCTCTGGAGTCTGAAATTCAACTTATTATCAATTTGGGAATTATTCAACAAGCTGAAAAAATTGCTGCAACATATATACCGCTTTTGTTGACGATCACGACTTTTGACTCAATTCTGCACTCATGATTTATTCATGCACTGCAAATATATGAAATTGACCCAAGCACAGTGAGAAGAATGCTATATTTGACGTCCACATGGAAAACTATCTTC
>CM053771.1:409439722-409483163 GCA_028658325.1 Potorous gilbertii | reverse complement strand
GATGAGGCAATTGGGGTTAAGTGACTTGCCCAAGATCACACAGCTAGTGAGTGTCAAGTGTCTGAGGGGAGATTTGAACTCAGGTCCTCCTGACTCCTGCACTGGTGCTCTATCCACAAAATATAGAGACATAGAAGAGATCAAATCTATGTAGAATAGCAAAAAAGCGCATGTAATTCCCATTGTCCTGTCTGCTACTGAACTTGTTCCTAGTCTACTTATAATGAGCTTGGAGACGATCATCATACATTCTAAATCTTACATTTTAATGCACAAAACAATTATTTAATGTGCTTGTATAATATAGTCTATGAATATCAAATATAAAAAAATAGTGATATACCTGAACTCCATCAAACAAGATAATATATCTCTAACAATAGCAGCCATAGCAGTTACACTGACTACTGGGATTTATAAAGTATTTCAATTTTTCAAAGCTCTTTAATGCATTAAAATTTACTGCCAAAAAGCTTTCAATTTTACTATGCTATCAATTGGAAATAAGAGGATAAAGTACAAGTTCTGAAGAAAGTTCTTAAATTCAGTTACAAAATATTTTGGATGATAGAAGAAATATATGTTTGGCACCAACTCTTAGCTATCTCCCCAACTAGCATATACAGGTTTGCAAGTTGGTTCCCTGTGAGTGTAGCTATTCCTGGGTTGTAGAGTACTCTGTGTGTCCTCACATCTAAAATTGTTTCTCATGAGCCCCCATTAGTAGGCTTATTTTCAATTCTTAGCAAGTAGATATAATTAACTTAAAGTAAAAACATTTACTGAGCAGCAGCAAGGTGGAACTGGAAACAGAATATTGAACCTCAGTCAGGAAGACATCTTCCTGAGCTCAGTTCTGGCCTCAGTCACTTACTGACTGTGTGACTCTGCACAAGTCAATGTTGTTCATCTTTCAGTTTCAAAGAGGACCAGTGACATCATGGGATGATGTCTTGACTTGTGTATGAATTGGATTTAAGTAAAGCAGAGTTGCATAAAGTCATCAACCTCACTCTCTCTTTTAGAGTCCATTGAAGTCCAGTGGCAAGACAAAATTCTGGATGACTGGTGATGGCCCAGGGTATGATGGATGACTGGCATCTTCAATGCCTGAGTAAGCTCTAAGTGATCCACAGCAATGACTTTAGCTGCTTTCATGGACACTGGAACAAATTATTCTCATCTACTCATTCTGTCAGGGGAAGTCTTCCATGCTTAGGGTAGACATTCCCCCAGCTCACTGATAGACCTGAGGCCTATTGGATACCCTCAAACTGGTTTAGCCCATTTGTTGAGATGGTCTTGCCATAGTATAGACACTGAACAGGTAATACCTTCTTAGAGCCACAGGTGAGAGTTGGATTACAGGTGAATACCAAAGGTGGTTGACCAGCTCCAAAAAAGACCCAGCAAGCCCTCCTACCAGAGGTGCTAGTCCTCCTTGAGCTCCTGTTTGCCCCAGTTTCCTCATCTATAAAGAGAACTAAACAAGGAAATGGCAAACCATTCCAATATCTTTGATAAGAAAACCCCAAATGCGGTCACAAAGTGTCAAACATGACTGGAAAATAACTAAACAACATCAATGACATTAAGATGGCAAAGCAAGAATAGTAGTTGTATATTATCCCTCACAAATCTGAAACATCCTGTTCCACAAATATACATAGCATCAGTGGGAAAGTTAGGCACAAACCTAGAATGCACTAGCAATGAGTCACACATGTTAGGGGCATATGTGGCCACGGCAACTCCATACTTGAAGTCCTGTTGCACCACAATGTCACTTCTTTTTTCATGCTATCCTTTGGTTTCATCTATACCCCATCACACCCTCATTTATTGTCTTTGATGGCAGGTAACTCAGTTGGGCTGGTCACTTGGCTGGCCTTTCTATACCTGATCATCTCTACAATGTATTTTCCAGTTGCTAGGACTAATTGTCCTTTGAGTTCATGGTTGTTTTTGTTTTTCTGCTATCAGTGGTCATGATCCTTGAAACTGTTTTCTCCTCTGAATATCTCTTTGCTTCCTACTGGATGTGTGGCATTTCAACCTAGCCAATAGCTCTGCTGTAAAATGTCTTGGACAATTGGAAGGGAGAGGAGGACAGGATAGAGAAATTTACTAACTTCCCTGTTATACTCTGATACAAGTACACAGGTCGAATCCAAAAAGCTACTTTCTCCCTGGGTTCTATTCTACTGACCATCTCCTGGGTGGGTAAGTGTTTCTTAAAGGCCACTAGGGTTATTGCTAAATTTTCTGCTTAACCAATGACAAGTTATATTTCCAATTCTGCTTCCAGAAATGTTGGGGTGGGGAGGGAAACAGAGACTGTAGAAAAAGAAAGATAGAGACAGAGAAGCAAAGAGAAAGAAAGAGAGACAGACAGAAAGATGATGGAAAGGAGGCTCTGGCAAGTGAAGGCAAAAAGTTCACCTATCAGAGCTGAGGCGGGGTAGGGGCTGGAAAAAGGGGGCAGAGGTGGATTCCAAATTTCTGGTTGTTGTTCAGTCACATCTGACTCTTTGTGACCTCATTTAGGGGTCTTGACATACTGGAGTGGCTTGTCATTTCCTTCTCTAGTTCATTTTATAGATGAGGAACTGAGGTAAACAGGCTTTGGTGACTTGCCAGTAAGTGTCTGATGATGGATTTGAGCTCATGAATGCGAGTCTTCCTGATTGCCAGCCCAGTGCTCTATCCCCTGAACTACATTTCATGTAGAAATGGGTAATTCAGTAAAAGAATAAAGAGGCTAGGAAACTTCTTCAAATTCTTTGACTTTCTTTCCCTTGGGTCTCTATTTTCAATCCATTCCTTTCTGTGATTACCTTAAATTTGTGGAGGACAGGAGAAACCAGCCCACAGGTGTAAAGCCTCTTGAAAGCAACTATTTTGATGGATACAATATTCAATTAAACACATTAGTTTTGATGTAGTTGTCTCCAGAAGACTTGGTTTCAAATACGGGTCTCTGGCAGATAGAGATTGTTTGACCCTGGGGAAGATACTTAGCTTCTCAGTGCCCAAGTCAACCCAGTAAAATTCTAAGTGCTGGTGAATCAGTGGAATAATCAATCAACAACTTGTTAAGCATCTATCTATCTATCTATCTATCTACCTATCTAGCTATCTATCCAGCTATCTATCTATCATCTATATATAGTACAGTACTAACTGCTGAATGAAAAGGAAAAAGCAAAAGACATCTTTGCCCTCAAGGAGCTCACAATCTGTTGGTGGCAGTAAAAGATGAAATGTCTCCCTAAGAACTCACTGCATCAGTGAAATCACCTGGTTGGTAAAACACCAACAAAAATGCTTGGTTAAAAAAAGTGAAAAAACATTACATTCACATATGGCACATGAGGAGAATGCGTTGATATGAACTCCTAGAAAGGATGTATGTATTTCACCATCCCCTGAAGAACCATAGTGAGTTCAACTCTACCTGTCACAAGTGGACTGTCACCACAAAATGAAACAATTGCCTTTCCTCAATTAAAGAGCACTAGAGAGGTCTTCCTTCCAGAGGCAGTCAGCTTATAATCTTCATTCTTCATCTTCTAAAAAGAGAAAAAAAAGAGAAGAGATATATTATTCAATAAGCCATTGGGCAAATGTCCCATTGCCCTCTAGGGTAGTCTGATCTTGGTTATCATTCATGAAAATAAATACTAGCTTTCATGTGCAGGGTAGGAATGAAATCGGGTGGTTTTAATAAGGATCATGTGGCAAACCTAAAGGAAATTTTATATCCTCTTCCTCTTCTTTTCTCTTTTGGCTGATATTCATGAGAATCTGTATTTATATTTTTTCTGAAGGCAGATACTAGACTTCTTAGTAAATTTAATAGGAATATGTAGGAGGACAAGAGGATTGTGGAGATAGAGAACGTGAATCTCAATGGAAACGTGAGTGGATTCAATACAGATTTTGATTTTTAATGGAATTTTTTTTATGGGCAGAGGGCTGACAACTTTTGAATATAATTATAAAGCTCTATAGATGTGTGTATGGTTTAACTAACGTGATCATCTCAATTATAAGACTATATAGGACCAGAGTCATAGTTTTAAAAGGGTGGTATTTCTTCTTTCGATTTATCAGTATAGGGAATACTTAGTGGAAAATTTATTTTGCTACTGAAGACAGACATCTTTTAATCTTAGAAAGTTACTTAGGCCACTGACAGATTAAAGGACTTGCCCAGTATAACAGAGACAGTGTTTGTCAGTGGTGGCTCCTGAAGCCAGATTTACCTACTCTGAGACCTACTCACTCCCCTCTATAACTACTGTATCGTTCTGCTTCTCTTAAAAGTTTAAACCTAAACAGTGCTCTCTCAGTTTTTTTTACAAGATAGGTGTAAGGTAGATTACGAAGTAGGTGTGTGTGTGTGTGTGCGTGTGTGTGTGTGTGTCTTCTCAGAACACAGGTGTAATTTGTCCATGACGTGTCTTACTGCAAAACAAAACAATAGCCATGAACATTTGTCACATGTGCGTAGATGGTGGCAAATTGCTGTTTGCCAAGCCTTCTGTCTCCTCCCCTTCTGTGTTCCATTGAGCTCATGGAAATACAAAGTAAATAATCACTGAGTAAAACCTCAGGATAGTATTTATTTAAGAGTATTGTTCCAGGATATGCACAAAGATAAAGCATTTGTGTAATGAATGAATGAATGATTGCTAAAGGCAAAACACCAAGATATTTTTACTCCATAGCATTAGTGGGCTTCGAAATAGGACAAGAACAGGGTGAAGACTGTCATGACTATCAGCACTCCCTTAAAGGAGGATCACTTTGGCTACCTTTTAAATGTCACCCCTTCTGTTATTGATCCAGAGGGAGGAGTGCATGGGAAAATTTCCAGATAATTATTTTTTATTATGAACTTAAAAGTCACCAGAAAAATGAACATCAGTATATAAAGAACAAAGGAGAGGATTGTAAATGAAATCATAGCTCTCATTATATATTTTAAATATATATATTAAAAATAATAGACTGTTAGAATTGATCTAGTGATTTAATACTTCTCTTTTGCCTTACAGAAGAAAAATCCAAAGTACAGAGAATTAACTAACTTGACCAAGTTTACAGAGTTATTTGGGGTAAAGGATAAGGCAAGGATTAGAACTGGAGCTCTGCTATTAACTGAAAATTCATTTAGGGTAGCAAGTTCCTTTTTCTTAAGGGGAATTCCTCTGTGAATTTATTAGCCTATTGCTTGTTTCTAAGTTTAAAACTTTTAAAATCAGATCAACCTGATTAAATGTTTGTTTTTGTTTTTTCATTGAAGAGAGAAGATGGAAAGAAGAGGGAAATGGAAGAAGAGGAAACAATGAATGTTAACAAAGATCTCACCTTTCTCCTCTTGGTTCCTACAACTCCTACAGGTCTATATTTATTGTAAGTATTATCAGGAAAACTAGAATCTTTCCTGGGAGATTAAAAAACAAAACTGCTTGTTGTCTTTTTTTTATGCTCTCTAGTTTTATCTTGTATAATTTAACAAACATTTAGTAAGGTTCTACTCTTTGAAAAACACTGTGCTGGACACTTGGAATATGAAGACAGAATCAAACCAGTTTCTACCCCCAAAGAACTTACATTTCATTGGAGGGATACAATGGCCCATATGAGTAAATACAAAGTACAGTAGTTTTCCAGGGGAAAAAAACAATAATTGTGACAGGTTTCAGGAAAGGTTTCCTGTTGACCATGGTACCTGAGGTGGAGTTAGGTCGGATTTTAACAGGGTTTTAAGGTAAAGAGGGTCTATATTCTAGACAATGGGATGAGATAGAAGGCAATGGAACATAGATGGGAAATATCATGTCCTATAAAAGAAATAGCCAACAGTTTGACTAGAATGGAAAGTGTGTGAAAGGGAATAATTTAAATTGAGAATAGGAAATTAGGTGGGAGAAAACTTATAGAGCACTTTAAATGCCAAACTGAGCTCTGTATATTTTAATGAAGAAAAGGATACTTTTAAATAGGGAGTGAAATGGTCAGAAAGGTGCTGAATATCAGTGGGCTAGATATGTAGGAGGCTGGATTGGAGAAAGAGAAAGCAGTGATATCAATTAGAAGGCTGTTAACAATAGGCTAGAGGTTATGAGGGAATTAACTAGGTAAGATGGGGCCAGTTATATTTGGAAAGAAAGGAATAAACCCCAAATTTAAAAAAATCACAAATAAGTTTTCTATTGGATTAAGGATAAAATACAAAATACTCAACCTGGTATTTAAAGCCTTCTATACTATGGTTCTTACCTAACTTTTAAAATAAATTCACACATAAAATCACAAATAAGTTTTCTATTGGATTAAGGATAAAATACAAAATACTCAACCTGGTATTTAAAGCCTTCTATACTATGGTTCTTACCTAACTTTTAAAATAAATTCCAGTTACCTTCACTCACTCTTCAGTCTAATCAAATTGTCCCATTAGCTAATAGGTATACAAGATATTCCATTTACGATGTTTATGCCTTTGCAAGGTGTTCCTCGTGGCTGAAATGCTGTATTTTTTGCTTCCAGTAGAATGGGAGGCAAGAATCTTGGTAGAACAAGGAGACTAGAGAAACTAGTGAGGTAGTTAAAGGAACAACAAGGGGACAGTGAAATAATGAATAAACTCAGTGAGTTCTATTTCATAGCCTCCAAATATGGAGTAGGCAAGTAGGTTAAAGGGATTAGGTGACTATGGGGAAAATATCATTCATGACAGAAAGAAACCAACCAGTTGGAGAGAAGTTTTCAGTCTAGTGATGGAATAGCAATGGGGCTCTTAGACTTGTCTTAGTTCTTCCTGTGATCAAAAAGAGAACTAGATATACACAAGCTATCTGTCAGTCAAACTACGTCAAAAAGGCCTGATATCTATCAGACTAACTAATATGATGAAAAAAAAAAAGAAAGGAAAATGATAGATGTTGGAGAGGATGTGAGAAAACTAATACACTGTTGGTGGCACTGTGAACTGATCCCATCATTCTGGAGAGTAATTTAGAACTATGTCTAAAGGGCTATAAAACTGCATAACCATTGATCCAACAGTACCACTGCTAGGTCTACTTCCCAAAGATATTAAAAAGTGGGGGCGGGGAAGAGAAGAACCTATTTGTACAAAAATATTTATAGTAGTTCTTTTTGTGGTGGCTAAGAATTAGAAAACAAGAGGATACTCTTCAATTGGAATGGCTAAACAATGGCTATACCACAGTATAGGACTGTGATAGAATACCATTGTGCTTTAAGAAATAATGAAAGGGATTATTTCAGAAAAACCTGGAATGAGTTACATGAACTGATACAAAATGAAGTGAATGAAACCAGGAAAATGTTGTACACAGTAAAAGCAATATTATACAATGAAGAATAGTGAATGGCATAAGCTATTCCCACTGATATAATGATCCAAGACAATCTCCAAGGACTAATGATGAAGCACTATCCACATCCAGAAAAAGAAATGATACTGTCTGAATATAGATTGAAGCACTCTGTCTTTCACTTTCTGTCATTTGTCTTAGTGCACAAAATTATGAAAATAAAAATGGTTTCCTTGATTGCATATGTATAACACTTCTGGTTGCTTACTGTCTTAGGGAGAGGGAGAGGAGGGAGGGAGAAAAGGATAGAATTCAGAACTCAAAACTTAAAAGAAGTTAAGAAGAATTGTTGGGAAAAATAAAATATATTAAATTAATTTTTTAAAAAGCTTAGCGTCATACAACCTTTAAGAGAAGGACAAAAGAAAATGAGTCTCATTTAAGAAGCAGGTGGAATTTACACTTTGAGGCTTGAACTTTTCCAACTTTCCATCCACACAAGGAGGGAGAAGCGTCTCATGTTGACAGCCTAAGAGGCATAATTTGGAATGGTATCAAATAAAATAGAAAGCAGGAAGCATAGAAATGGCTCTGAATATTTAATATGTATTGATGTATTTGTATTGGCTTAAATATGAAATGCTTTTTTGAGGAAACTACAGATTTGAGAAGAAAGTGAGCATTTGAATATTGCACTTATTTCACATTCGCCCTCTGCTTTTATCCTTTAAGTGCTAGAATTCCCCCTAATTTTAAACAAACACGTGGCAGATGTGCAATTATTTTGCTGTTAAAATACTATAGAAACAGTGAAATAAAGAATGCATTTTTAATACATGGACCCATTTATTCAAATTGCCTGTAGAGGAAATTGGAAAGTATGTGTGAAAAATAAAATCAAGGTAGTAGATACCTTTTTTAGGAACTTGTGCTATTTTCTTACAAAATCAGGACATAAATGCATTTTCTTGAGATATTTATTTGAGAATTTCTGATTAAAATCTTAAAATATACTAGAATAGACTTCTCATTTCATTATTAGGCTTGTTTCATAATCACTTTTTTATCCTCTGGAAAGAATCATTTTCTCTATACACTTTATGCTTTGTTGAATTATTAATACATGCATTAATAATGAGATAAATTTTATGTTGAATCTTATTGTTTCAGAAGTCCACGTTACATTGCACAAGCAGCTTTTGTGACACAGGTGGTATTTTTCCACTGTGCTAGACCCATAAATCTCACCTCTCCATCTACTCCCTTCCAAAACAAGGGAGCAAGAATTGTATTCTAGAGAAAAATCTAGGAATTTATTAGTTCATAATCTGAATATCACACCAGAACACTAGTCTATTCATGGCTTATCTAACCAAGGACTCAGAGTCAATCTCTCTTCTCCAATATTATACACAGACCATCAAGTTCTAACAAGAGGGGCTCATTCTTCAAGACATAAAGGAAGCACAAAACACCTTGAATTGTAACAATCAGTACTGTCAATGAATAGATGACATATAACCAAAAACATAGGGAACAAAAAGTTGGACCACAGGACAGTTTAAGAAATAGGGATTTTTAGTGGTCCTTCAAATCCTTCAAAAATTACATGTCCTGAGCTATAAGACTTGAAGGAAACTCTCAATACACTAAGAAACTGACACACAAAAGAAAATAAACAATGTGTTAGCTCCTTGCTTGATCTTGTGGGCCAAAAGTTCATATATAAACAACTCTAAACAAAAAAGAAAAGTGTTTACCTTCTTGTGTCATTAAGCAACCTGAATAAGTGATAGGAAGACCACATCAGCACCATGGGCAGTGGCTCAGTAGTGATCTGAAACTGGCTGCTGATAGACATCAGACATGCCAATTATGTCTAAATATACCAATTACACATATAAAGCAACTGAAACTAAGAGGAAAAGTCAATCTTTCAGGAAAAAAATGAATAAGAAAAATAAAAAATAAGAAAAAATTAACCTGACTTTCGACTCTTATATCCATTCTTAAATAAAAGACACACAAATGGGTCTTCTTTAAATATTTTCTCATAACACATCATTGGCATTAATTCAACATTAAATAAGTCTTTATAACAATAAGCACCAATAAAGGTACCTCCTTGAGTTCCATGAAATCCCTCCAATAAATCAAGCAAATGATCATCTTTTAAATGCCTCCTATGTTCCAGGTATTCTTCTAGGTAGTGTAAGATACAAAGGTGAGTAAGACCTCATGCATTCCCTTAAGGAACTTAGAATCTAGATAACAGATGAATAACTATTATACAAATATGTATAATTACATGTATATATGTATGTGAGTATATGTATATTCACATATATGTGTATGTATATAAAGGAAAAGAAAGAAAATATTTTTTAAAAAAGTTATTCAGATAAGAGAGTATTAAGCCAAGACTAGGTACAATCCTTATCATCATTGACATTTTCCAGATAATCACTTGACTCCAGCTCACTTACTCATCCAAATGCTTTCCAGAGTCCCATATTCCCCAGGGCACCTACAAACATAGTGCTCATCCTCTGTGGATCTTAGCTGACTGATGCAATCCACATATATCCACAAAATTCAGGCACAAGGTTTAAGAGACTACAATCTCTACACCCATAGACTGTGAACCATGTCCTTAGACTGAATCCTGGATCTGTTGCATTTCATAGATATTGCATTCTATAAGGTAACAATGCATTCTGTGGTTTGATTTCATCCAGTACATGCAAAATCACAACCTGTTTTCAAAATTTTTGGTGGCAACATTCTAAATAGCTAAATAAAACCATACATGTAATCTTAGTACATGGATGTCTATCACTTGATCCCTGCTTGTCTGTCTTTGTGAGTGTGTGTGTGTGTGTGTATACGTGTGTATGTGTCTGTCTGTCTGTATCCTCTGATGTCTCATTCTTGGCCCATTTTTTAAAAATTTCTTCCTATCTGTTTCTGTTTTCTTCCCTCCTTGCCTTCTCTATCTCTCTGTATCTTTCTGTCTCAAAATAAAAAAAAATGATTTTCAGAATTTCACTGTATTTATTGAGTAGATTTGCAGAAACAAAATAATCTAAAGCTGGAACAGGTTTCATGTTTCCTGTCTTTAGTTTTAAAAGTAAGGGAATTAAATATTTTCTATTATTCTTAGGTATATATAGATGTGTATATACAATTATGTGTGTATATGCAGATATATATATTTGCATACACATGCATACATGCCCATATGTGTATGATTATAAACTAAGTAAAGTTGGGAAAATGCAGCGTGGCACTGTGGCAAAGTGAAAAGAATATGAAACACTGAGTTAAGAGACCTGTCTTAAAATCTATATCATCTTCCAGCTGTGTGACCTTTAACCTAGTTGAGTCCTTTTTGTCATCTACTTTGTCATCTGTCAAATGAGAATAGTACTATTTGTACTTATAGGTTTGTTGTGGAGGAAGCAATCAAAACAAACTTAAAGTGATACAGAAATTTGATTAAGGTAAGTTGGTTTACATATATGGTCCTTAATCATTTTTTTTTCATCTTAGTGGTCCTTGGCAGAGAGAAATGTTCTACCTTCCTTCAAATAACCAAGGGAATATACTTTACTTGGAAGTGAAGATTTTAATAGGAAATCACATTCAAATTATGAATCTCAATATAAAATTATTATTCATGTATTTAAATAGTTTTAAGATTAGCTGATGAACATAGTCCTGTTTCCCATTCTCTGGAAAGCAAAATTTTGAATATATACATAAAACCTAAAAACTTGTATTTATTCAAGTGTTACATTAATAAAATGTTTTCATTCAGATTGACCTAATTCCTTCCTTCCCAACCCCAATTAATATTAAGTAACAAGATTTTATTACATTTAAAATCATTGAAACTAGCAAAAGAAAATGCAAACAGAGAGCTAAGTAGAAAGTTGTCAGGTAAAAGTGAGAAAAATGGAAGAAAGAGAAAGAAGAGAACATGGTAAGCAGTCTGATTTAGAAGTAAAGTTGAAAAGAGGTATGTGCCAGAGACAATAAGAAGGAAAAAAAAGGAGAGAAAGGGGGAAAGACATAGTAAAATGAATGATAAATGGCATTGAATTAGATTCCAAAACTAAGTTCTTATTTTATTCAAATTATCCACATATTCAGGGATTCATGATCTCATCACTGGATTTTCCCTAAAAACATGCAGATTGGAATCTATCCCTGCCTGCCCAGAGATCTTTGTCTATGTCTTCCCATAAGTTTGTCATAGGGCATCCACACAGCATGTTGGGGGACTTCCTCAATTATCTTGACATAATGGGCTAGTACTATAGGCAGGACATTCAACAGTTTCTCTCTTACTCTCCCTCTGTGAATAACTCATCTTTTTTCAATTATACATTTCATAGATAACATTCTCTACTTCTTCTTAATTCCTTATTTTTACATCTTTCTTGTTGCTTGCCCCCATCATACACTTCTCCAATATCCTTTGAATAATGTGCATGTAGATCATGTTATATTCCATGGCTCACAATTATATAATAATTCTTGGAATATTAGTATTTGTTTTAATGACCATTGTTTCTAGGAGAAGGTGGGAGTCATTAAGGGAATTTAGAAAATTTCTAAATGCCAACCAATCTGAAATTAAGACTAGACCTTTAGCAGGTTTCAGAGAATTTTAAAAAATGATTTTAAGAGTCAATAAGGTGAAAGCATTGTTGAGAGTGGATAAGAGGGCTGACGAGGTAGATGGGTAAAAACAAAATGTAAACAAGGTAGGAGGGCACCAGAGAACAACTGCCATTGGCCACCTCACCACTTCACCATTTTTCCTAAACTTGGTTTTATTCCTACTTTTACCCATCTAGTCATAGAAAATAATTCTCAACTATGTGTATTTGACAAAACAGTTCTCAGTCATGTACAGGACTATTTCACTGTTGATTCATGTTAAAATTATTCTAAAGTTCAGTTCCCAATTAAATTTGAAGACTTAGTTTCAAAAGGACTTGCAATTCTTTCCTACCCACTTAGCTGACCCGATGAGCTCCAAACTTGCATTCATATGGGAGAACTGTCAGTATAACCCAATAAAGTCGTAAAGTCATAGAGTAATGCTATATCTGTACATCAATGTCAACAAATGTGGATATGATTGATTAGTTCATCTCAATGGATTTTCAATCCATTATCCTCCTGGCTCAAAGATGGGGAATACAATCCTTACTATTTTCCAGTATTTCCTTTTTCACATTTCAGATCTTCAAGAAAAGGAAAGTACATACATTATACTTTCCCCAGTTCCTCTTCTTATCCCTTTCTGTTTGCTTAGACAGGAAAAGGACGCTACTAGTTCCAATTCATTTGTATGTCATTCTTTCCTCTGTTTTATGTATAGTATTGTAAGAACATGGATCAAGAACTGATGAAACTTTAAAGATCATTTTGTCCCAATTCTTGTTTTACAAGTGGGGTAAATGAGACCCAGATAGGTGAAATGATTTGCACAAGGTCACAGAGTAGCAAAACCAGATTTCAAATTCAGGTCCTTCAACTCCAAATCCAGCATGCTTTAGGCAGAAACTTAGGATAGGACTCTGTGATAAGACACTTATTTACTTTAGGAAAATGAGAAAGAGGGAATTAGCCATATAAAAACTCAGTTTAGAGTGAATAATAGAGAATGAAAAGAGAAATTCAATTCAGCAAACATTAATGATGTCCTTACAACAGAGCATATACCATGCTAGACATAGAGATACAAATATGTAGGTTAGACAGTTTCTGCCCTTAAGTAGTAGATAACTAAAGAATATGGTCAAAAATATCAAAATGTTGCCGCTTTTCTAAATGAAATCTAGATCATGTGTTGAACCATGAGTCATTCATTCTCAGACTACAGTTAAATACTAGAAACTCCAGCACAGTGCAAAGAGATTTGGAAATAGAGGACCTGGAGAACTGAATCCTATCTTTGTCATTTACCACCTGTCATTTACTACATACTTGGAAAAGTGAGTTAATTTTCCAGGCCTCAGTGTCCTTATTTATACAATGGGGATTATAAGGTTTAAAGAATCCCTTTCATCTTTCGGTCTATGACTCTAAGACTGATTTGTTGAAAATATAGACATTCTGGTTTATGTGTTTTCAAGTATTCCTGTACATATTCTAGTTGGGAGGGGGAAGGAACTGAGGAGGGAAGGAACTTACCACCATCATCACTGCCATTATCAGATCAGCCAACTTTTCAATACATATCTGTGAATTTATGTATTATATGCCCCAAAGCCATTAACAGGAGTGAAACAAGAATATAAACAGAAACACACAGATACTGCTGTGTGTGCAAGTCTTAGAAAACTATTTTCTTGCATAAACAAGTTAGTTAAGGAACAAAGTCTGAAAGTGAATCATAAACTCTTGTTTTGTTAGAGTGGAAGCTGTTTTCAAGGCAATTCATGTTGGATCTTGGAACACAGAGGGGCCAGTGGATGATTGAAATTTACCATTAGTTTTCTCAGAAGTACTTAGACTAGCTGAAGAGTCACTTTTGATCATTTTAGGGTAAAAATAACAAAAATTATTCACCACACTGAAAACACATTACCATCTATTTAATAAAGCTTCAAGTAAACATCTTTTGTTTACCAGCACATTAATAAATTCAATAGAGAGAAAAACACATACTTAATGTAAAAGCTCTGTGAGAGGCCCCAAATGGGTTTTGAATTTTACTAAGAAAGAATTAATGTAAGAAATCTGGTGAATAAAATGTTGTTGTTGTTGTTTTAAATTTTCTACAGACAGTCTGGTCTACTATATTCAAAATAATATAACCAACAGGAATTCCTTGAATCTTATTAGCTTATTTATTCTGAGATACTTTTGCTTGTTTAAAACAAGGTTAAAAGAAACTACAATAATTGAAGGAGACAGCATTTTTCCTTCTCATCACTGATTGCTTTGAAGTACTTATTTTTTAAAATTCTTTTCATTGCCCTCCCCCCATGTCATTATAAAGGTCTATGTTGCTATAGCTTTGAGAGAAAACTGGCTTGTATTTCTTTACGGCAGACTGTAGAAGTGAAATATATTGAGCTCAACATATGAGTGTGAGCTACTGCTGCTAAAACCCACTAGGAAACTCAGGCTGAAGAGTTGAGTTTCTGTTTTTATATAGCAGTTTGATATAAATAAATAGTATTCTGCTCTTGGATTCAGGAAGAACTAGGTTCAAATTCTGCTTCTGACACTTACCAGCTATATTCCCCTAGCTAAATAAAATAACTTCTAAGTACCTTAGGCATCTCCCTAGGACTAATCTCCTAAATCATATAGCGGTTGGCATCTGTGTCCTTGGAAAATGTTCCCACACCACAAACTTTTTGGAAATCTGTATGTGGTATGTGGTGTGTGGTGTGTGTGTGTGTTTGTGTGTGTGTGTGTGCACGCAAGAAACAACTATAGAATAGTGGATAGGCAGCACCTAGGTTCTAGGTCTACCTCTGATGCACAGTTGTGTGACCCTGTGCAGAAAATCCCAAGCTCTCAGTATCCCAGGCAACTCTAAAATTACAATTTGTAGAAAAGTTCCTCATCTGCTCTAGTGGAGAGCATTTTCTCACTGGGAGTTTTCTATACCAATGCAACCCAGATTATATCTATGCCATTGTATCTATAGCTGTAGTATAGTATCTATATCTATCTAGATAATACTTGTATATGTATATATGTATTTATACATAGACATGCAAATATGTGTGTGTATGTATGACTAGATCTCTATTTATACCCATACTTACATGAAGGACATGGTAGTTCCTGATATTGAGAGGGGGAAAGGGGAAGAGAGGGGAAGGGGAAGGAGAAGGCAAAGGGAAAGGGAAAGGAAAGGAAAAGGAAGTGGAAGGGGAAGAAAGGAGGGGATAGAGAGAGAAAAGAAGGAAGGAAGAAAGGCAGGAAGAAAGAAAAGAAGGAAGGGAGGGAGGGAGGAAGGAAGAAGATAAAGATTGAAAGAGGAACTAAAACATCCTTAACACATAAAAGGGTGTGTTCCTGGGCAAATTACTTAATCTCTGTGTGACCCAGACAGTTCTTTTCAAAAACATAGCTCAGAATAATAAGCTCATACATGTGGAGGAACTTTAGAAACTGTCTAGTCCAGTAGATCAATTTTTCAGAGTGCATGCTTGGGTTTGTCTTTCATACTAGGTTACACAGTGAGTGAATACAGATTTTATATTTAGTTTCAATCCATCACATGGAAATTTATGGGAAGCCTACTTTTGGCAATGACTCAGGTATGAGCAGTAGTGATGTAGAGAGCCCTAACTGGTAGCTGATACAAAAGAACTGATGACACTGGGGTCTGAAATGGGAGTAAGGAAGAGATGGCAGTCATGTGACCTTTCTGCCTCTCTTTCTTTTGTTTTGAAGCATGAGAATTACTTAGAGCTGCCTCCTCTCCAAAGTCAGGAAGGGGATGAGTTGTTGGTCCCATTCCACCAATGCAGTTCTGATATGTACGGGAGTCTTCTTTATCACTGTGTTTATCTTTCCTGATTTTTGCCTAATATCATGAGATGAAATGTCCAGGAGACTGGAAAGCCTAAAAGATCTGAAGATCCCAGGAAGACTATGAAGTAGCAATTTCCAAAACTTAGTTTTGGAATATAGTAGGTATTTAATAATGCTTGTTGACTGACTGGCAGTGGCTGATGGCAGGGAAATTGCTCCCATTAGGATCAGGGAGATTCATCAAGCATAGGTGAATTGCAGAGAGATAGTCTGCTGAGGAAAGGCACCTTCAAGACACTTAAACCCTCATGGCAAAGAGAAGTGCCACCTATAGACTCAAGAAAGGCCTGTGAATCTCATCTGAGTGATTCACCTAGAAGAGGATCATTCTAGGCAATTTATGTGAGGGTTCTACAAAGTGAGAAGGAAAAAAAAAAGACTCACGGTGTCAAAAACATTCTTTTGCCATACGAACCCTATCACTTTCATTGTACTTTATTGGACCCACTTTTCCTACTGATGTTGCATGCATTTATTAAAGTTTTTTATTAATTAGTTAGTTAATTAATTAATTAGTTTTTTTTCCCTGGGGAGAGGCTACTTTTTTTTTAACCCACTGTTCTTACCATAAAATTATAGTAAAAGCCTCGACTGAAAGTTAATTGACTTTACTGGATGAGTATCAATGCGAATCACAGTGATGTGGACCTTAGAGTGAAATGTGTAGCAACCCCTCTGGTTTCCCCTAGAATGGCATAGCAATCAATCCTCTGGGGACCAAGCCTAAGAGTATAGCTACAAATTGAGGGAATAATCCTAGAAGATAGTTAGGTTCAGATGAGGAAACTGAGACCTAGAGAGGAGTGACTTGTTCACAGTCACAGAGGTAGAATGTGGCAGAGCCAGAATGCAAACTCAGGTCCTATCTTCTGAAGTTAGATGCAAGGCTTCTGACACTGCCCCACCGTGTCCTCAACTATTTTTTTTGAGGTTTTCTAAGCAGGAGTAAATGGTGTAGTAGAGATTCTGTTCCAGAGAGAACTCTGAGACCAGCAAGCCCTTTTTATGAGTACATAAAAATTATAACCATATATATTTATGTAACTATATACACACATATATAAGTATTTATATACACAATATACACGTGTACATAGAGTACATTTAAGTTATTTAATATACACTGTATCATTTGACCTTCATGAAAAACTCTTTAGGAATAACAACTCTCCATAACACTTAAAGGTTACAAAGCATTTCCTTCTAAGAGTATTTCTATCACTATTACTTTTTATCATAAAATCTCTGAATTTGAAGGGACCTCATTGACCCTCTAGTCTGATATGGGCCTAGCCAAGAATGCCCTTGACAAGAGTCCCAAAGACTAGTCATCTACCCTTTGCTTTAAGATCTCTGTGAAGGGTGGGAGTGGAGAAGCCATCAGCACCTTGGAGAAGTCGAAGTTATAGGTCATGTGACTCAGTCACTTTATCTCCAAGTTAAGCACTCATTCTACTATACTGCCTTGTCTTGGACTTCTACTATATTGCTCTTAGATAATGGTAGTGACTTATAAACCATTAACAATTCAAGCTATATTCTAATAATTCACCCTAGTCTTGTACCCTTCTCCACTCTAAGGAGAAAGTGTATTTTACCTGTGATCAGATCTAATAGAAGACATTGCTATTGTGTGTGCTTCAAACATATTTTTTTGAAACAAGGGATGGGTAGGAATACCTGGTTATAATAATTTTTAAATAGCACTATACAGCAATTTGATGTTAGCTTTTATAGTGGCATTATATAATAACATCTTATGATTTGCAAAGTACTTTACAAATATTGTCTTGTTTCATTTTCACAATCCTGGGAGTCAGGCCCTATAATAACCTCTGTTTTACAGATAAGGAAATGGAGGTAGACAGTAATACATACATACATACATACATACATACATATATATATATATATAACATTCAAGTCTTGGAATTAAAGGAGTGTGCTACAGCATTAAAGTTTGGTTTTATGACAGAAGCAACAATGTGAGATTTGGATGATCTGGATCTTCTCACCATCTGCTTTCTTGAGATGATTCTCAGCTGACCTCTGCCAAGTCCCAGACCTGCTGTGGTAAATCCCTATAGAAAGTAAAGTGGATAAAAGCGTGGCATTTTCAAATTCCATGATACTAGGATGATTACCATGAGATAGTCACATTCATAAGGTGGCCTGGAATCTTTTGCCAACAGTCTTGTGGAAGAGACAAATGCCAGATTTCATTTCATTTGAGGATACCACAGTGTGATTTAAAAAAAATCTTTATATAGTATATTGGCTGTTAAGTCCATCCAAAATATAGGTTTTTCAGCTGAATCTATGGTTTCATGTTCAAATCCAGGAGGAGTTTAAGTTCACTTCCTGAAGAATGAGTTTATCATCACCCTATTGACCAAATCTGTAGTATGTCACAGCCCTAACAAAGTCTACAGAGGTATTATGTATTTATCTTTGGCATAGAGTGAGTGCTAATTTCATATGCAATTATCAACCCCTTCCTTTCCATTTTGGTAAATTAACATATTATGTAAAATATCTTGCAAATATGTTGCAAATGTCATTAATAAAACATGAAAGCAGGATCTGTGTCATAGATTAACATTTCCATCATATTGCAAACTCAACCTACAACCCACAATTTATATCACCTTGTAAATGAACTGTATTCCAAGTCATTACAAATCTTTATTTCATAGTTACAGCAAGTGGCAGTATCTGTACAGAAGGGTCGGGGGTGGTGTGGGGACGGGGAGGCAGGGAAGCCTGTTTAAATAGACAATATCACCAATGCCTATGCTAGGTAGCACAGATGCACTCAGGGGGAAGTCATGCATCAATTTCACTTGTTTGTTTCCCTGGTGATGACATTACTAGCTTGTTTATGGAAGTTCCCTAAACAGAAGGTTGAATCGAGATATGTGAGACTTTAATCTCTTCTAATAGATTGGCATATTGGGTTGGTGGCTGGATTCAGATTTGCTACCACAGCATGGTTCTGACCTTCAAGGAACCTTTTTTTCCCCTAATGTTTGTTTTTGAACTCGAAAAATAAATTTTCTCAGTTTCATCTGTTATGTCCCTGTAGGAGATTTGAAAACAAGGATTTTCTACTGTTATCTGACACATTCAAGAGGCAATATGATGTGGTGGATAGAGAATTGACCTTGGAATCAGGAAGATTTGGGGCCAAATACTGTCTCCGATACATGCTGGCTTTTTGACCATGGATAAGGCATTTATACTCTCGGTACCCCATAATACTGTAAGATACAGATAAGTTGCTTATATGCATCAGTGGAGGTGATTTCTACCCTGAGAGATCTCCACACTCAAAAAATCATAGATCTAAACTTTCAGTACACACACACACACACACACACACACACACACACACTTCCCTAACCATTAAAAAAAATTAAACACTTTAAAACCAAAAATACTTTCCGTGAAAGCATACCATACTTCCATAGACTTTCCTTTTCTGTAGGTATCCAGGTCAATAAGCACATAATGAGTTTCCTCATCTGTAAAATGGGCATAGTGATGCATATACTGGCTACCTTACAAAGTTGTGAGGAAACAGCTGTAAAGGGTAGTATAAATGTGAGTTATCATCATTTAGATATTACAGGAGAAAGGAAATTTATCATTATAAATAAAGAACATAAAAATCCAAGGACAAACCAACTATCTATTTTAGATGTAAGTTACAAATATTAATGTGACAAAATGGGTGTAAACTGTAGTATCTCTCTTGCATGAAAGGTGCAGTGTAAATTAGATACCAAGTTATTGTTTTATTTTGTTTTGAAATATAATTTCAAGCCCATTAGAAACAATTACAATCACCAAAAGGTATACATTGTCAAGGACTCGGTCAGATTATATCAAACTTTTATGATTAGTTCAAAACAGATAACATGTAGATAATTCAGTAGAAGAAAAAAAAGATCCATCTGCCCCCACATTCTTCTATTACTCAAATAACTAAAGGAAGAAGTAAAGTTTTTTTGTGGAGAAAGAATCTGTAACATTAGAACATGGCTTAAAATTATCTAGGCATTCTGCCTATACTGACCAAATTCACTGGCTAAAGGCCAACTCTGACCTTCCCTTTCTAGTGAGTAGATGTAGCCTGGGGAGGAATTTTTTTTTTATTTTCCATTTGGGTGCTTCCTGTTTTGTTTTCCAACATGTGTAATCTATGGATTCTTGTCAGCCTCTCATAGGTCCAAGACAGCATATACATAAACTCAATTATCCAATGGATTCAAACTAAGTGGAAACACACACACACATACACACACACATACAAACACCTGCTGGCTCACATCTGTCACATGTGCTACCTCTAAAAATGTTCAAGTACGATGAAAATATAGATCCTTTGAGAGAATAGAGCCTACATTTAGTTTTCAAATGTTTAACTTTATCCTATTTAATATTTAGTGAGACCAAGGGGGGGCAGAGAAGTATGAATTATTGAGAAGACTGTTTTTTAAAATAAAATAAAAAATTCACCTCCTTGTAATTTTGTATTGAAAGCTCATTCCATAGACATTAATTTTTTAATGAAACACTGAGCATAGAGTGAAGCACAATGTTTGCTAATAAGCTGTAAAATTCTGGGAAAGGCTGTCCTATTCTCCCTCACGACATGCAAGCTCAAGTGAATTCTCCAATACAAGATTGCCAGAAACAGCAGGGGAAACATGGCTGGAGAAAGCTAAGAATTTGTCTCTTCATCCAGGGTTTTAATGAAAGTTTGACAGCCCACACTGGCCTCGGAATGTCCCTGAAGAACTACGGAAGAGAGGACATGTTTCCCAAACCATAATTCAGGAGACAAAGGAATCAACCATATGAATTGTTCCTTCTAGGCAGGCTGGGAGAGGGGAAGAGGGAAAAGGAGGGAGGCAGGGGGGTGAATTAAAGCAGAATCAATAGGTCGAATGGGTAGGGCTTTGTTAATAGAGAAATCTACCACAGACTCTAGTACAGATGGTGATGTGGGGGATGGGTGAGCAATCAGGGAGGGGAGAAGAGGAAGGACACGTAGATGAAAGCTAATTTCTGCCTTATCTGACATTTGAATAATCTGCAAAGTGTCCTTGTATTTCTTTTTGATATATGCATTTGGAAAAAAATCATGTTATGGTGAGAGAATGTAACAAACTTGATCGTTTCATGGGGTTATTTTTCTGTCTATGGTCATTACAAACCTCTTAGTAATGCTTCCCAGGGACTGGATTTTTTTTTTTTTTGATGCTCCATGGGAATAACATTGCTGTAGGGTCCCTTAAATTAAAAACAACAAACAATAGGGAAAGTAATATTAAAGGTTTTATAGGATCTGGGAGTTAGAAAAGGAAGAAAAGAAGGGAGGTACAGAGAGATGTAAAATACTGCAAACACTTTAAGGCAGAAAACAACTGTCACAGAAGACTGTAGGTTTTGTAGGAAGAATCCAATTTCTGAAGAAAGAAGAGAAAAACATGTGCAAAGCTTGTAAATGATTTCTGAAAAACTTGGCTGGAAAGGGTCATTAAGTGACGCCTTCCTTCAGACACAGACACAGCACACCACAGCATGGTACAGACGCAGCAACAGCTATTTATATGGACTTTAATTTTGCATTGTCACTATGACTCGAAGATGTCAAAGATTCAGACCTTTCCACTTGCCTCAGTGGCAATGTAGAGTGTGACATGTGGGAGACCCTGGTTAGGAAGTGACTGAATTCTATGGTCCTCAGACTGACAGGGGCTCAAATTGTTACAGATGGGACTCTTTTGGTCTCCTGGGAGAGATTAGAGTCTGTACTGCTCTTAAGAATGTTTTAGAAGGTCTAAGTACCATGTGTGACTCTCCATGAAGGAGCACAGCCTTGGGCAGTGAGAATTGTAGAGGTAAGAGAGGGAAAAGACAGATCTAAAATAAATGGACAAGACAAATTCAAGAGATTCATCTTCAATGGGATACAATTCTTTTTTTGTGTTCCTTCCTTTTTAATTCTTTTTCTTGATGGAAATTAGGCCCCAAAGTGAAGGCCAGCCTCTGTGTTATGTGTTGGCAGAAACACCCACTTATATGTCATTTTTCATTAGAATTAATGCCAAAGAATGAAAATAACTTTTTTAAAGATACTGAGTTGACTTTAAAAAAATAAAAATGTTTCAAATATAGTTTTAAAGAGAAAACAGAAAAGCACTTCCGAATTTAGGAAACACATGCAAAGTGATCTTTTAAATATAGAAAGGACTGTTTATGTATTTGGGGACAAACATTCAAAAGTGGCCACTTCTCAATTGCCTGCCTCAAGCCTCCATTTATACGAAAGTAACGGATATATTCATCAACTCTTGAAATAAGTTTTTCTCTGTAGCTATTTTTATAAATTGATGTACAAAGCAAATATTTTTACATGATGTGAAATGTTAGTAGATAGGATTCTGATCCACTCCAAAGTAATGAAAAAGTAAATGTGTTTCAAATTTTTTGTTTGTTTCTTTGTTTTTAAAGTGGGGAGAAATTTTCTCCATTTAAAATTTAGAGTTATGCAAAACTTCACTGCAAAATGCAAGACTGGTTACGAATACGTGAAGCTTTTGAATCAGCTCCATTTTGTTGGAAGTTTTTCCAGACCATCCAATTAAACAGAAGAGATTGAGCTTTCTGATCTGTTAATCCATTTCATTTCATTTAGTTGGTCATCTGTTAAGGCACTTGATTTCATTCTGACATTCTGCCAGGTAGTATTATGTAGTAGAATAGTGATATCTATCTAAATGTATATCTATATCCAAAGTCCTTTTTTATGGAAAGAACCTATTCTTTCATCAGTATAGGTAACTTCTGATGAGAAAAGTTTTATCAATGCATATTTACAACTGTTCTATAATTTTCGGTTTTTGAAGGTGACGTAGGACACTAAGAGGTTAAAGTGCCTTGCACATCACATAGCTAGTATGAGTCAGAGTCTGTATCTGAACTCAGTTCTTCTGGATACCATGATCAACTCTCTCTATCTGCTAAACAACAATGCCAAAGGTGTCCATCTCTAATCTGCATCCATATCCTCTGTATCTATATTTAAATCTATAACTACATTTTACCTAATTCTATGTCTAATATCTGTATTATTTTTCCCTCGAAGATTCTGAAAATTCATATTGGAATTTTACATGTCTGAACATACCTAGTGACTCATTCAGATGGAAAATTTAGAAAGAATAAATTTCTACTTACTCTAACTATAAACCTATGTCTTGTCAATTCCCTATTGCATTAGCCACTTAATCTGCTTCCAAAACAAATGTTCAAGCTCACCTTCAACTTGTACATTCTCTGAGGATGAAGTAGCCCCCAACAAATTGAAAACTTAAAGACTATCCTCTGGCAACTTCTTTTTCTTCTTTCCTTTCCAACTTAAACTGTCTCTCTATATATTATTCTCTATGACTTTGTTACTTCCTTTCAGGAAAAATAAATGGTTCTGCTTTATGCTCAATATAGTACCTTTACTTCTGCCCTTGATTTGATCTTATACAATTCCATATCTGGCATGACCTCACTTCATCAATTACTGTTTCCCATCTTCAGACTCTTTCTTTCTATGAGTGCACTTTCCTCTCCCTACAAACATCTTTACATTATTTTAAACTAGTTTTATTTTTAAATGACATTAACATATTTTTATCTATTTCCCCATTTAAAAAAAGATAAAGTAATTCCTTATAATAAATACCAATAGTCAAGCAAAATAAATTCCTTCATTTGCCATGTTTAAAAAGTATCTATCCTATTTATATCCTGAATCTCTAATTTCTCTATTAGGAAGAACATGGTATGTCTCATCAGTCTCCTGAAATCTTAGATGGGTATTCAGTTGATCATAGATTTTATAGCCTTCAAAGTTATTCTTTACAGCATCATATAAATAGCTCTCTAGCTCTACTCATTTCATTTATTATCAGTTTAGAAAGTCTTTCACTTTTAAAATGATATTGATAATATTAATATTATATATGAATTTACTGACTTCAACAGTTAATGCAAGTTTTTCTTGTTCTTTTAAAATTTCCTATTTCCTTCTTTCTTATAAAACAATAGAATTTCATCCCATTCATATGACACAATTTGTTCAACCTTAGATTGCCAGAATTTTTTAAAATAATTTTTCCTTGAGGTACTGATCTTACTTCCTTCCGCTTCTTTCTGCACTCTCCCTTGACAGTTTTCCCAGTTCCCATACGCTCAGCTGTCATTTCCTTCCAAATGACTCCCCAAATCCATATTCTCTTGCCCTGACCTTTCTGTCATCTGAACAGCAGCTCAAGCTTTATCATTACTTGGTAAATTCAGTGGAATGAAAAGGCAAATATAATTTCCGTATCATAAATCAACCTCTTTACCTTTCTTCTTCAGATCACTTCACCCCACCCCTAATTTCTCTATTTGTGTTACTGGTACCATGATTCTTCCAGTCATCTAGATTGGAAACTTCGGTGTTATCTTCATGACTTTCTTCATATATGCCTATTAGTTAAATCCTATGAATTCTGACACCACAAGCCCTTCTATTTTCATGTTTACTACTCATGTTATTGGCTGATATGCATTATTCAAAAGTTGTACACTTTATATATCTTGTTGAGAAAGAAAATGTGATATAAGGATGACAAAGCAGTATTGTTCTGTGTGTGTATATGTATATATGTGTATATGCACATAATATGTATGCATGTGCATATGTGTGTATGTGTGTGTGTGTGCCAATATCTGAATATGAGTGAGGAAAACATGGTGGGGAATATTAGGATAAAGAGGAGAGAAAAAGATAAAGGAAAATTCAAATCTGCAAGTGGAATGTCAATATCAATGACAGTTTTTTACAACATTTTAATTTAGAAACTCACTGTCTTTTGCCTAGACAGATAATCAAGAAGGATTTATTAAGTGTCTACTGTGTGCATTGGTAACGGGCATTGGGATACAAACACCAAAATGAAAGAAGCTCACCCTCTTTCAAGTAAGAATTATATACATATATAAGAAAAATGTGAAATAGACAGAAATATATAAAAAGTAGAGAAGAGGAGGGCAGCACTGTCCTTCAATGTTTTTATCCTCGTGCCCTTCAAATAATTTTTATGAACTGGTAGCAGATCAGTCTTCATAAAGCACAGCTCTGAGAATGAGATTCTTGTTTTCAAAAGCCTTCAATGGCTCTCCATTGTCAAACAAATTAATTCCAGATTCTTTAACCTGGCATAAGAGACTACCATGACTTATCTACTATATTCTTTCTTTTTCCCTAAGAGCCTCCTGCTTTATTTCAGGACAACACCTCCTCCCTCTTCACTCAATCCTCTTTCTCTTCAAATTGGCAACTCTACAAAGATTTTTTTCCTAATTCTATACCTTTGGAACCAAGGCCTGTGCCAGACCTTGAACTGACTCTGTCACCTGTGGGCTCAAAATTCCATCTGGAAATTTCCTGCCTTTACCAGGAAATGAAGTCCTCTGAGCCTCAGCTGGTGAAGGGCTTTTTCTCTGCAGCTCATTTTATGACTTTGGAGGAGATATGTTTGCCCACTCCCAGACTCTAAGTCCAAGACCTTGAATTCTCCAATTTTGACTGTGGCCTTTGCCTTGGGGAAGGCCCTCCTTCTCCAGTCTTGTCTCTCTTATCCTTCAACAGTCTATCTGCCTTTTCATATGGGTCTATAAAAAACATGGCAAAATCCATTAGAATATCCTCCAGTTCCAAGGCTTGCCCAGATAAGCACAGGATGGAAAAATTATTGAAAAACGAAAACAAACACAAAACCTGACACTTGTTGCAGCTGGGCACCGAGTTGGTCATGCTGAGAATACCTTGGCCTGTGTGCCACAGGTGAGGCCAGAACTCATCCTTAAAGGGCTTCCCTCAGTAAGACTTGCCCTCTGTTCCTCTTCCAGTTAGATCTCCACCCTAGATCACAAAGTTCTTAATTGACCTGTGGAAAATTGGACCATTGTCATAATTATTTTTTGCAGAGTTGATGAAGTTTTCACATTTTTTGGAGTCATGTCACAGTGCACTTCCTGGTTGACGTCCCCTTGTTGGTGTAGCCATATATAACCTATCTTCTTCACAAACCTATACCAGCAGTCTCCTCATCAATGGCTTCTGCTTCGTGGGATGTTTTGGACACCATGGCTATGAATATTATGGAGGCAATGATCTTCCCAGTGGAATAATGAGCCACATTCAGCTTGTCTAACTTTTCTTCTCTAGAGCCCTCAGCATTATAACCTGTATTTTATCCCTTCTAAAGTCTTTGTAAAGTTCTTGCAGGGTCTCTCTGATCTCACCACTGGTGCTTCTCAGATAATAAGTCAGGTCCTACCTGACTTTCTCTTCCTCTGGGTGTAGGACTCTTAGACTGAACTTAACATGATAAAAATTGGCCACATTAAACTTGTCTAGGTTCATGGGATCCTGGAGAATCAGGATGTTCTGGTGCAAAAAGACCTCACCACTCATCAAATCTTTATAATTCTTGTTACCTTGATGCCTGCCCCACTGTCTCAGAAGCATACATGGTGCCAGGTGACTGGATTGCCACAATATAAAGTTATTGATGAAGCCAGTGAACAGCACTGGACAATGGTATTTACCTTCATTACTTTTTGTAAAATTCAATTTAATCAAAGACTTGGGATCCAGCTTCTCTCTGGTGCTGGGGTTGGTTCCATACTTCTTTATCCAAGGTACAATATTTGTTAATTCAAAGACTACTTCTTGGGGGTTCACACCAAGCACTCAAAAAGCTTCAGTAACATGCTACAGTGATCAAAATGTAATTTGTCTGTGGGAGATCAAGCTTCTCACCATCATATTAGTGTGTATATTCGTCAAATGTCATGTATATCCTATCCTTCTGATGTGTCACTCCTCCACGGTCGCAGTGAGGGTCAGGGCCAGGGTCTGCTTCAGGTCCAGGATCCCTCTTTCCCTGGGGCCTGAGTCTCACCACTGCTGTTTCTGGCTTTGGAACTTTGTCCTTTCTTGGTATACCTCCCAAGGCCTCCTTAACTGAAATAGTAAAAGTTTCTCCTCATGTTCAAGTGTGCCCTGCATCTGTGACTTGAAACTGAGTACTGGGTGACGTAACTGCTCATTTACCCCATGTGCCAGTTCCAATTTTCTGGCATAAGTAGTGCCTTGGTATGAGACTGGGACCTCTTCCTTCCCTGGTACACAACCTCTCCCTGGGTGCCAGAGTTTTCTTCACCCAGCATTGTGCTCCTGGTGGGACTTGTCCCTCTTATCCACAGACCTTTTTCTCTGTGTCCTATTTTTGGAGTTTTACAGACCAGAACTTGCTGTTCAACTTTCTTCCACTCTTCCATCTTTTCTCTACTTGCTGCACTTCTCATTCTTGTCCAGCTCCTTTCTTTTTACTATATTATTGCAAATATTATTAGCTGCATTTCACAAGGGAATAAATTGATGTTCAGAAATGTTTAGAGACTTGTATTTGAATGAAAATCTCCTGTCTTCAGGTCTAAGACTTTTCCCATTACATCAGATCATACTTCTGTTTCATTACTAAGTGAGAGGCAGAGTGACAACACATAGAGTGAGAGACTTGGAACCAGAAACTAGCCTTGTCACCATGGGCAAGTCATTTAGCTTCTTGGAATTGTTTCTTATTTATAAAATGGAAATGATATCAACACCACTAATGTCTGCTTCATAGGATTGTGAGGCTTAGGCAGGACAGTGTATCTGAAACACTCTCCAAACTTTAAAATGAGATCCACACATCATTTGGTTCTGAATTAGGGGATACCTCCGAGCTCTCAAAAACTGAACGAAATTTGGAGATCAGGCAAATGGAAATGGAGAGCGGCATGGTAACATATAATCTGCTGTGACACAGAAATTACACAGAGAATCAGAGTATAAGATGTCATTAGAGAATGTATACCCAGAGAAAAAGAAAAGGGGATGCTGCCTTCAAATACTTATCAGTGCTGAGAGGATCTTTCTTTATACTTTCCCACCTTTGTTCCTACAAATGTGTTGGCAGAAGTCCTTGAGAGAATCATTTAAATACCTAAATGAGCTATAAAGGACTTATGAATAAAGATCCTATCTACATCCAGAGAAAGAATTGATAAATAAAGTAGGTATAGAATAACTTTATGTTTACATATGTATTTTTGTGCAATGGTAGCCATCTCTAGGACAAGATGGGGAGGGGGCAATGGAAGAAAAAAAGGGGGGAATTACAATCATAACTTTATTATATATTTCAAGGGAATAACAAGTTGTATATGGTAGACTTAAAGTTTCACGCACAATCTTTTTTGGAGGCAGAGTTATACTATGTTATAGAAATGCTTGTTTTATTCCATAAATTAAAAAAAGAAAAAGAAAAAATAAATAAGAAAATAGAAATAATTAAAGGCAGTAAATGGTAAGTAAATAATGAATGGCTCAAAAGGAAATATAATTGGAGCTGGGGAATGGTCTAGGAGAGAGTGAAACTTTGGACTGAAGTGATCTGAGAAGGAGAATGTGGGATTGGAGTTAGGTTTTGAAGAAGAATCTCAATAAATAAAAAGTAGAAGTGAAGGCATTCCAGGCAAGGAAGGAATGGTGCTCCACAACCAGTCTACAATAAATGCTGAACTTCTTACGTAGGTAACAATGATCCCAAAGCTCCTACTTTATTGTTATCGGGAATTAGTTACAAAGATCGTGGCTGGGTGGATAGCCCATTCATAGGAAAGTAGCTTTGTTCACTAACTTAAAAATATTGTTAACAGTTGAGAAACAACAAAATTCATGGATCGCCTTCCACATTCCATACCATCTTTTTGGATCCATGGTAACTGTGTCAGGGAGGTGATTAAATTATCAACTTTTCTTGTCTTCTTATGTCTCAATTTCTGAAGATGAAAATGGAGAAAAAAACAGAAAATAATATTCAAACCACTAGAGGAATTATCAACATCAAACATAATAAGCCACAAGATATGTAAGGATCTGCCTTACTGGTTGGTGAGATCACAGCTATTTGGACCTATTGGATGACATCATCCTATAGCCTGATGATATTATATGATTGTAGGATAATCTTCAATGATAAGAAAATTTGAAGGATGATGTTTCCATACTTTCATGAAAAGGGTAAGCTACTGAATACAGCTTTCTATATTTTTCTTAATATCAGTAAAAGTGAGGAGATACAAAATACTGCTACGTACCAACTAGAAACAGATTGGAGATAATTGCATCACAATACAATTACACTTTATATGCTCCCTTTTTGCCATTGCTTATGGTCTCTGAAAATGGATATCAGAAGTGAAAATGGAAGATTTACAATGGAGTCATGTTATAAAGGAAAGGAAACATGGTGTCATAGATAGAGACTTCAATTTAAGATCAGGAAGTTGAGTTCAAATCCAGTCTTAGAAACCTATTATGTGTTATCTTCCTCCCATCTCCCTAAAAGATAGTTGTGAGTTACTCTATCCAGGTAAATTATTTTCAACTTTGTCAAATAAGAAGTTAATAGCAAATCCATAAAGGAAAACTTAAAATTTCTGTTTCCCATTCCAAGCTCAGTCACCTGCCAGCTTCCCATTTTCCACAGTACCTTCGGGTTACTTTGTTGTTTCCTTTTTCCTTTTTGATTTGTCTTTGAGTTTCTTCACTCTATAACAGTAAAGGTTAGGTTACATATCACACTAAATGCATAATTAGATGTACATATGCTTAATAACTAATTAGGTTTCTTTTATCTCTATCTCCTAGGGCAATTTAGATAGCCAGTACAGAGGAAGGGGTGGGGGAGGCATTTTTATCAAGCTTCATTGTGATTTGAAAGGCCCTTGGGCTACATGGAAATTAGAGTGTTAAATTAATTTTGTTCCATCAAGCTATGTATAATTTAAAATTAAGACAAATATCCCATCAAAAATAGTTCATATGTACATCTGAGAAACAAACAAAAAAAAGATTCAGTGACTGCATTTCCTTCTCTCTGAAGTGTTTCCAATTAGTTAGAGTTCCCTTTGGGTTATGCAGGATATTTCTGGGATGCTGGGGAATGTTTCCCATAGATCCAAGCTGTCATATCAGGGGAGGAAAAACAAACAGAGAGAATTCAGTGTAATTGTCTATATGTTCTGGCCTGGGCTCAGTAGTCATTCACCAAATTCCTTGAGTTCCTTAAGTCTAGCAGACATCAACCCCAGCAGTGCATGCTTTATTTCATTTCATATAATATAAGCAATGTGACATCTGCCCTGTGTGCACCAAATAGGACTGTTAACATTACTCCCGTTCTCTGTATTTGTTGTGATTAACAGTGAAGAATGAGAACTCAAGAGTTAATTGATCCTAAAGTTCTATACAAATGGAAAGGGTCACTTTTCACTAGCTTTAGCCATACCTTTCCAATTTCTTTGGTAACAAAATACAATTTTGGGAGAATTCCTCATTGGAATGACTGGCTACACAGAGGAGTTCAGTGAGAAATGCTCAAAAAAATGGATTATTCAACAGACTTCACTTGATTTTTCTGGATCTTACAGTATCTGAAATATGAGTTGGATTTTAGAAGCTCTTATTTAAACTGCCATCCTCACCTGGGAAATTACATTGTTATACAAAAATAAGAATAAATTCAGGTGTTTTGGGGGGATGGGGAGGATTTTGTTGTGTTCTGATGAGAAAACAAACCTGGGAGCATAGAAGAACGAGTGAAAGCATCACACAGCTACAAAGGGCAATGTTGCATGTCTTAGAGAAAGTGCAGTGGAAATGTCTTTGTGTCTATAAGTATACAATAGGGCAAAACTTTAAGCATGACTCTCCCATTTCACTTGTGAGGAAGGCTCCTATCACTGGATGGCCCACATCATTCAGTACACTGGGAAAGAAAAGGATGAATTCATTCATTGTCTGCTGGAACAGGACTCAGAATACTGTAAAGTCCTGTCTGAACATGACCAAAAGTTAAAATCTGTTCACTTATTTCATAAAAATTTCTGAAGGGTGACTGTGAAAAAATGAGATGAGCTCCACAAAGTATTCATAAAAATAGGGGAAAAATAGGTTTCAAGAAAATATAAAGTGTTACAGGAAATCAAAGAAAAAGAAAAATCACTGAGGATTTGGAATATTCTGGAAATAAGGGAAATAAGGCATAGGAAAAAACACAAGATATTGAGAAAATTGGCCATAGGTGTGCATAGTGAAATATGGTCTGGTGTGAGATTATATTCTGCCCATGTTCTACATATGCCTCAGTATTCTGAGCATCTAGTTTCCAGTTTTTGCTTTAGCCACTTTCTAGTTATATGACCTTGAGGAGGTTGCTTAATATTTTTCAGTTTTCTTAATTCTTCTTTCTTAATGAATGAAAGAGGTTTAATAAAACAGAAACAATGACATTTGTATAACCTGTTTTACTACATTTTTGTGATGAGAGTGCTTTGAAAACTACAAAGTGAAATAATTAATTTGAGGTATGTGTGTGTGTATGTATATTTATGGAAAACAGAGAGAAAGAAAGAGAGAGAGAGAAAGAGAGAGAGAGAGAGAGAGAGAGAGAGAGAGAGAGAGAGAGAGAAAGAGAGAATTTTGAGCAAAATCTTAAAGAGAAAATATAAAATCAGGGATGGGAACCTACAGCTTCAAGGCCACATGTGGCCCTCTAGGTCCTCAAGGTCCCTTTGACTGAATCCAAACTTCACAGAAGAAATCCCCTTAATAAAAAGATTTGTTCTGTAAAACTTGGACTTGGTCAAAAAAGTAGCACTTGAGGACCTAGAAGACCACTTGTGGCCTTGAGACCACAGGTTGCCCATCTTTGGTATAAAGTATATGATAGAGCCTTAGGTAAGAAATGAGCTTTAGGATACAAGGAATACCATAAGGAATCTATCCTGATTAGAGCAAAAAATCCCTACCAAAGAAAATCGGGGAAATGGTTGGTTGGGTTAAATTCAGGCAACTGGTGCAAATTCTTGTAATGGTAATGAGAGTTAAAGATCTTTCCCACCCATTAATTCCATGCTCATTAAGGGAAGTTTGGTTAGGGAAGATTTGTTTTGTGGGAAGATCCATACCTTTTGTTAATTTCTAATGAGGCACTGGTTCTCAAGGGTTGTGATGTCCTCTAACTCAGAAAAGTGTAGAAATACTCTGAGGTGAGGTTCTACTTTGCGTCTTATTCATTGGAATGGTTTATTTGGCCAGATGAGACTCTGGGCACCCGATAAGGAGCCCAGATTTGAAATCCCAGATGTTGGAACATCTCTCTCTGGTAACTATGTATGTATTCAATTGTCAGACAATTGAACCTGTCTATTGATTTGTGATGTCTGTATTGCTTATGCTCAGACAACTGGAAGATCTGTCTGTTGATCTTAGTTTCTCTGTTTGAATTTTCTCTGAAGTTCAGGGTGATGACTTTTTCTTCTAAACTAAGTGAAAAATACATGTGCCTGATTAAAATGATTGTTGACCCCTCAAAAGTTGCTTTCTTTTTAGAAAAGCACATCTAAGAAGCTGTACAGCAGACTCTCCTGTAGTTAAGGTCCTTGCTGTTACAGTACTTGAATTCCAAACTGAAGAATTTGCACTTCCTTAATCTAAAAAGTAACTGGAAGCTCTTATAGGCTCTTGAGCAGGGAAGTTTGAAAATAAAAATAATTCTTGAGGAGGGTTAGTACGGAGGAAGTGTGTAAGATTTATTGGAAGAAATAGTGGAGTCCGGTTAAGTTAGAAATGTGGAGATGAATTAGCTAACTATTGCAGTAAATCAGTTATGAAATGAATAGATGAGACATAACTAGCCACATATGAGTAATTGAGGAGAAGAATCACAGGTAATAGTAACAGTGTCAGAAAGGAACTGATAGACCAAAAGGTACGCACAGATTCATTGCCCGTTGGGCATAGCTCCAAATTGCTCTGCAGAATGGTTGGATCAGCTCACAACTTCATTAGTGTACCAAGTTCCCCATGTATCCAACATTTCTCATTTCATTTTCTCTCTTATTAGCCAATTTAATTCATTTTAGGTGGTATCTCAGAGTTGTTTTAATTGGAAGTAATATCTATTTCACAACACAAGATGTTAAAATACCCCATTACCTTGTAATTAGTTATACAACTTTAAAATCAAATTAACTTTCAAAAATAGACTGCAATGGGGGAAATGGGGTTAAGAAAAATGATGAATATCAAGATTATGAGTGCAATATTTATTCCATGAGTGGGGAACCTGTGACCTCAAGGTCACGTGTGACCCTCTAGGTCTTCAAGTGTAGCCCATTGACCAAATCCAAACTTGACAGAATAAATTCCCTTAATAAAAGAATTTGTTCTGTAAAATTTAGACTCAGTCAAAAGATCACACCCAAGGACCTAGAAAACCACATGTGACCTTGAAGACACAAGTTCCCCACCCCTGATCTGGAGATTTTTTTTTCCTTCAGGAAATATGTAAGCACATAAAATAATTTCAGCCTGATATGCAAATTCCAGTAGTTTGTTTTCAGATTTAAATATGTATATGAGGTAATGTTTTTAAAATATATCATTAGCAAAATACTAGTGAAAATTTCTGCACTTAAGAATTCCTCTTCTACTATTAAAAAATGAGCAAAACAACTGTTGATTTGTTCTTTTCTTTTCTTTTAGGTACTTGTCTTTAATTTTAAAATTACTGTTTATTTTTTAGCATTTTTTCTGTGGTAAATTGAATTCAAAATTGTCTCCCTCCCTCCTACCACTTCCCTAGCCACTGAGAGGGCAAGCAAAATGATATTGTATGTCAAAGAATGCAAAATATATCCATATTGTCCATATGCCACATATTGATATTAATTTATAATTATTATAATAAAGTAAGAAAATTGTTCTTCAATTTGTATTCAGAGTTCATAAGTTCTCTCTCTGGAGGTGGATGGCATTTTTTCTTCATGAGCTCATTTTATTTGTCTTGCATCAAACCTTTCACAGTTGATCATCACCATGGCATTGCTGTTGCAGGGCACAATGATCTCCTGGTTCTCCTCACTTCGCTTTTGTGATGCAAAAGTACAGGTCTTGCCACATTTTTGTTTTTTTAAATCATACCTCTTATCATTTCTTATTGCACAATAGTACCTCATCATATTCCTAAACCACTTGTTTAGCTATTCTGCACTTCCATTTTATGGGTGATCTCATCTTATTTATGTTAACAGTTAGGATAACTAATTATACATTAACCTCCATCCTATACTTTTTTCTGTTTATCCTTCTCTCTCTCTTTTGGCTGTGCCTCCTCAAAAGTCTGTTTTGCTTCTGATCACTGCTTCCCTTCATTCACCTTCCTTTTTATCACACGCCCCTCCTATTTCTCTACTTGAGAAAATAGATTTCCTATTTGAATCAATTCTGATGAGAGTGAACTTCAAGCATTGCCTGCCATTCCTACCTATTTCCCCCTTCACTATAAAAGCTCTTCCTTGAGAATGTCTTTGCAGTGAAAATGTTTTCCCCATTCTACTTCTTCCATACCCCTTCTGCCAGTACATATCTCTTTTACCCCTTCCCTTTTCTTGAGAGAACATCCCAACATTATTGACTCACATTCATGTGCTCAGTTTATTTAGATTCCTTCTAATAGCTCTAACAATGATAAAGTTCTTAGGAGTTACATGTATCATTTGATGTAAATAATTTAACTTTATTGAATATCTTATGCTTACTCTTCCACATTTATCTCATAATGCTTCTCTTGAATCTCCTGTTGGAATGTCAAGTTTTCTTCAGCTCTGGTCTTACCATAAGGAATATTGAAAAGTTCTCTATTTCAGTAACTATTTTTTTTCCACCAGAACAATTAAACTTAGTTTTGCTGGATAAGTTATTTTTGGTTGCAATGCTAGTTTTGTAATTTCATTCTTTGTCTTCTGGAATATCATATTCTAAACCCTCTGCTCTTTTAATGTGGAAGTTGTTAATTCTTGTGTGATCCTGACTGTGGCTCCACAGTATTTGAATTGTTCCTTTCTAGATGCTTGCAATATTTTCTTCTTGACCTGTGAGCTCTGGAATTTGGCTATAATATTCCTGAGAGTTTTCATTTTGTGATCTTTTTCTGAAAGTAAATTGGTGGATTCTTTCGCCTTCTGTTTTACTCTTGGGATCTAAGATTCTGGAGCAGTTTTCCTTAAAAATTTCTTGGAATATGTAGTCTAGCCTTTTTGCTTGTTTGCTTTTTGCTTTATTTTTAATCATGGCTTTTAGGTAGTTCAATAATTTCTTAAATTATTGGCAATGGTGGGAAAGTTCACTGGGGTTGCTGTTTATACTCTGCCATCTTCACTACACCCTAGCACCATCTATTAGTAACCCCATTTTATAAATGAGTAAAATGAGACAGACAGTTTAATTTACTTACCCAAGGTCATATGGCTACTAAGTATCTGAGGCTAGATTTGAACTCAAGTTTTCCAAATCCAGGTCTAGTTCTTTACCTGCTATGATACCTAAGAGTTGAATGTATCTAACTCTGTATCTAGATATTAGATCTAAGTCTGTATCTAGATGCCTCTATATCTAGATATTAATGGAGAATGAAGAATGTATAGTATTAAATAAGTTTAAAAAAAGATTTTAAGAAGCATTACAGAATACTAGGACTGACAGTGGGAAATGAACTTGAACTATTGAAAAATCATATTGCCTCCTCTTTAACTATCCTCTTCATCCCCCATCGTAGGATCCTGGGGCTCAGATAGGTGAACTTTGATCTTCTCTTTCCCTAGCCCAGACTTCCTGCCATTTCATAGACATTTCCAAATCATGCCACTCTGGAAACTGCAGAGTACATATCTATCTCTGTCTTCTCATCTATCTCCCCATTAGGACGTAAATTCCTCAAGTACAGAAAATGTCTTGCCTGCTTGTATTCATATCCATGCTCTTTAGCACAATGCCTTTCATGTGTTAACTCACTTAATAAATGCTTTTTTGATCCTTCACTTGGAGCTTATCCAGGGGTGTGTTGATAAGTGTTTCACAATTAGGCTATGGAGAATTGAGGAGGAATAACTAGGTGATGGACTTTTAAGTTTAGTTATAGTTATTAATGTTTTCTCCATCACATTCTTAAATCTAGAAAATTAATAGGATAATAAATGAAGCTCTGATTCGTAACCTTTGCTGATTTCTGAAATGTAAATGCTTATATTGAAAATTTCCCGATCTGTTCTTTCCAGTATGAGCTGAGTCCAGCACACTCTTGATTTGGTCAAGCTCTTTCATTATACAGATGAGGAGATTAAGGCCCAGGGGAAAAAAAAATATGAAGTAAATGCCATGTGTTACAGAGAAAAGAAAAAGAAAACTGAGAAAAGATTGCTGAGATTATCAAGTACAACATTTCTGATCCTGTACAGGACAATTTTACTTTATCTCATGACCTAAAATTTTACAGAGGAAGTTGAACCAAGAGGGATCCAGAGTTCCCAAGAATGAAATTCTTATGGCAGGAAGGATTTCAACAAAGTGAAAAAAGTTTCAGACGATGAATGTTGGCATCGTTGATCAACCCAGATTTTTTAAAGGACATGTATAAGAGAAGTAAGGGGAGATAATCAAGGATGAAAATAGAGTAATTGACACAGGCTTATGAGAATAGTGTAGGAATGTGAAAACTCCCAACTGAGACTGGAAATAAAGGATTAAGAACTACAGAACCACCTTCTTACTTATTGAAAAAAAGAGGAAGTTCAAAGAAGGGAGAGGTATACTATTCAGAGAGGATGGGTTAATGATAAAAGACAATAGAATGAAAGAACTTTTGAACTTACATGTTATTTCTATTTTCTTTAACAAGGAGAATGATTTTAGGATTATGAAGGATAGAATAAAAATGTTGAATGTGAGTGAGGTTGAAAATGAAGATAAGTAAGGAGATGGGAAGAGACAGTCAAGTTGCCTTCTGTTGATTCACCTTGGATAAACCACATTAGAAGGTGTTAATAGGCTAGTGGTTGTGATTCCGACTTAACTTAGGTGATCTTTGGAGAATCTTAGAGAATGAAAGAGGTGCTACAGGAACAGGGAAGGGCAAATAATATGATTTTCAAAAGAAAAAAGAGAAGAGGATTGATCCTTCATGCTATAGATCTGTGAGCTTGACTTCCATTTCTGATGAAATTCTGCAACATGTTAAAGGATAGTTTCTGAGCATTTATAAAAGGAAACTATGATTATTAAAACTTAGCATGACTAGAATTTTGTCAAATTAACTCTTTATTTGACAAAATTACCTGGATATAAGCAAAAACATATGAAAAAAAAATCTCTTGTAATATATTCAGTGCTGGGGGAAGTCAGATTGTGGATTTCAGAGGTGATCCTTTCTAAAATACAGAGCACTACCCAGGGAACCAAGGGACTTAGAAAAAAACAACAGGATTTTGCAGTATGCTCATCTAAAGTAGATTATTTGTTTAAGCTCCACCCCAATCAATTCCCTTTGTGTAAAGTGGGAATATTATATGCTTCTTATAGGAATACAAAGGAGCTTTGATTTTATAGGTGTAGGAATTCCTTACTTCCTCTTCCCACCTTCCCACTCCCCAATGATTCATTAGATGAATCCTAGAGAATTCTTTGAGTAACTCTCTGATTTCCATAGAGGTTAAAAGACTTGTCCAACATCACAAAACAAGAAACTGTGAGGGATAGATTTAAACACAGTTTTTCCCTAACTCCATGTCCAGAAATGTATCCATCATATCACACTGCTTATAGTCTTTCATATGTCTCTTAACAGTTTAAATGAATAAATAAATAAAACAAATAAATAAATGAGCAACTTGCTTGTCCTTCATTTTCATAGAAGACCAATGGCATCACAAGATGATATCCTGAGTTTTGGATTAATTGGCTTTAAGTGAGGCAGAGTTGCACAATGACATCAGCTTCACTCTCTTCCAGAGCCATCTAATTCCATTGACAAGACAAAAATTAAGATGACTGGCTGTGGCCCAGGAAGAAGGGGATGACATTAGAATGTTTGACGACCAAGCTCTAAGTGATCCACAGCTCCTCATTAAGTCACTTTCCACAATTCAACAACAAATTTTTCTCCTCAATTCATTCAAGCAAGGGGAAATTTTCACATTCTACAGGTAGATAGCCCTCTAACTGACCTATGGGTTTGGGGCCAAACTCTCAACCTGGCTGCTGAGATGGTTTTACAAGGTATGACTACTGTGCATGCTCCAGTTTCTTAAAGGCACTGGTAAGAGTTGGGTGAAAGATGGACATCAAAGATGGAAGAGCAGCCCTAAAAAGGTCTAGGTAAGTCCTAGACTCTAGTCCTTCCTAAATAGTCCAGATGCTCCAGATAGGGAAGTAAACAAACAAGCAAAGCCCTGAGGTTTAAAGGAGAGAACTGTTGTTATTGTTTGGTTATGTCGTTTGGTCTCTGACCACATTTAGGATTTTCTTGTCAAGCATATTGGAATGGTTTGCCATTTTCTTTTTTTAGCTCTTCTCTAGCTTTATAGATGAGAAGTTGAGGCAAAAAAAAAAAGGTTAAGTGACATGCCCAGGATCATATAACTGGTAATTGTCTGAAGCTGAATTCAAGCTTGGTTCTCTATCCACTGTACCACCTAACAAGTAGGGAAGACCCAAATTCCCTAGAGCAAGGCTCTATAAATACAAAGATTTGTTGTGATGTGTTCAGCAAGTCTGCAGGAAGAGCAGCTGGCAGAGTACTGACTTGCAATCCCTTTTTTTTTTTTTTTTGTTTTGACCTATCCAAAAATACAGCTATCAGCAAAATGAGCGTTATTGTTCAGGATAGGCCGATTTGCATCTTAATATATAGTGTTCATCTTGCCACAGGCAGAGGCTAGTGATTAGAGAGGTTAATAAGGGAAAATGAGGGATGCAAGCCAAGCTGGGCTATGGTTTGCGTAGCCTAAGGGAATATTGAATTCACAGAAGGATGTTTGGGAAAAGCCCTGGAAATGAAACTTCCCTAAGTGTCTTAGCACTGACACCCCTGGAATCATTCAGGTAATTAAATATACTAACCTATTCTTAAGGACATGCATTCTGTTTTACTAAGATCAGTAATCATCTTTTTTTGTTTGTTTCATTTTCTGTTATCCTTCATTCTGTTCCTTCTGTGTATTTTTCCTCCACATCCGGAAGTTTTCAATTTTGCAGAATCACTTCCATGTATAATTTTTTGCTACTCCTATAGTTCTTCAATGAATCCAGGAACATTTACTGGTTACCTTTTATGTGCAAGGCATTCCACTAGGTGTTTTGAGTTATTCAAAGAAGTATTAGGCATAATCTCTGTTCTCAGCAGGTCTCTTTCTTGGACACATATCCTATGTAGCACCATGCTGGGTAGAATGAGGAATGTTATGGTTCCTGTCCTTAAGGAGTTCATATTTTAGATGGTGAAATAAGACACATACTCAGAAAATCGTTGGTGTACATTGCAGAAGAATATGTAACTAAATGCTGCCTTTATGGTATGGATCAGAAATAGTTAGAGGGGTGTCTACCCCAAGCATGTGAAAACTTCACCTGATAGAATAGGCAGAGGAGAACAATTTGTTCTAATGGCTATGAAGCCTGCTAACATAGGTTCTATGGAGTGCTTAGAGCATGGTCAGATATCAAAGATGCCAAGATCACCCACCGTGTCCTGGACAACCTTCTGTCATCCTGACTTTTGTCTTGCTGCTGGACTTCAATGACTCTGGAGGAAACAGTGAGGCTGATGACTTTGTGTTACTCTGCCTCATTTAAATGCAATTCATCCGCATGTTAGAATATCCTCTTTGAAAACAAAGAACTAACCACAGCAACTACATGTGAAAGGATTATTGAGTGCTAGGGTGGTAAGGGAAGGCTTCACAAAGACGGTCAAATTTAGGCTCAGAATTTTAAGTTGTTTGGAAACTTGAAGAACAATATTCTCCTTTTATTAATGATGAAATTAAAACCCAGAAAAGGTGTGGTTCATTATAAGTCACCCTGGTAGTTAGTAACAAAAGCAGAACTGCTAATCAGTGTTCTTGTCTCTTTGTGCAGTGCCATTTTTACCATAATGTAGAACTGAAGTTAGAGTTTGAAAAAATTGGTAAGATATAGACAATGAGAGATGTGTTAGGAGATTATGTCCTATGTAATAATGTAATATATGAGTATTGAGGTGGCAATAATCATAGCATGTACAGTTCTGTATCAGTAAGCACTCCAGCAGACTCAAGAGAGTCTGTTGTACAAGTTCTTAGATCTGCTTTTCTAAAAGGAAAACAACTTTTGAAGGGTCAAAAATCACTTTAATCAAACACATATACCAAAAGAGAAAATACAAGCAGAGAAATAAAGACCAATAGACAAGAGCTTCCAACTGTCTGACCATAAGCAGTACATACATCACAGATCAACAGACAGATCCAGCTGTCTGACCATTACATACACACATAGTTACCAGAGACAGAAGCAGCAGCATCCTTAATGGCTACCCAGAGTCTCATTTGGTCAAACGAACACTTTCAATGAGTAAGTCCCAAAGTAAAACCTCATCTCAGAGTATTGATACACTTTTTAGAGCTGAGGGGCATGACACTCTGATGCAGTGCCTCAGTAAGAAATTAACAAAAGGTATTGAGGTCTATTAAGGGAGGAGGAAGATCTTTAACTCTTCCCCACCCCCATCATTTTTAGCTTTACATTAGCATTACTAGGTGACAGGAAGGGAGTGAGTAGCCTGATTTAAATGATGGTTTTAGGGGCTAGAATGGCATAATAGAATTTTGGGTTGCTGTTCTATTTCTGATAGTCAAGGACTATTGCAAAACACTTAATTTCTCTGAAACTTAATTTCTATACCAAGAAGAAATAGGTAGTGACACTTACCTAGACTATATCACAAGATTATTTTAAGTTTCTCAACTCACATTTATTAAATGCCTAGAAAGGAAGGAAGGAAGGAAGGAAGGAAGGAAGGAAGAAAACAAATCTGTTCTTGAGAATGTCACAATCTAAGGAAACAACATGCAAAAAAATATACAAATAAGATGTATAGAGGATAAATCAGAAGTAATCTCAGAGGTCAAACACTAAGAGGGAAAGAAAACTGGGAAAGACTTCTTGAAGAAGGTGGGACTTTTGATGACACGTGAAAGAAATCAGAGAAGTCAAGAGAAGGAGATGAAGAAGGAGAGCATCCTAGGCATAGAAGGGCCATCAGTGAAAATGTCCAGTCAGGAGATGGAGTGAAGAAGAAATAACAATGAGACTGGATTACAGAATATAGAGAGGCGAGTAAGTAAAAGCCAAACAGAGGATTTTACATTTCATCCTGGAGGTAATAGGGAGCCACTGGAGTTTATGAGGAAAGCCCTATAGAAATGATAAGGATAGGTACTAAATCTATGATATTATTGGAAGACAAGCTATCTACTAACTCAGGTTTACACCTTCTCTATAAATTAGAGTCTTGGAGTTGCCTAAAGAAGTGATAGTTTAAATGACATGACCAGGGTCATAGTCACCATATAGATCTGAAGTTAGACTTAAAGCAAAGTCTTCCTGCTTTTGAGGCTGGCCCACTCTGTGCTGTATCACATTAGATACTGAGAAATTTCTTTTTCTTACTGGTTTGCTTCCTCTACTGATAGAAACAGATTGGGGCCACAAAAAAAAAAAACCAAAAATAAAAATGAGTTTTTAAGACATGATGGATGTGCCGGACTAAGATGAGGAACGTTATCATTACCATCAACTAGCTCCTAATAAGTTACCTAAACTGGAAAACGCCTCTGAATTCCTCCATCTCTGCAGATACAGATGTGCAGAGATTTAAAAAAAGTAGCTCTTATCTGCCAGGAATACAAAGGAACTGATATATCTTCCCTGGGACAGAAAGGAAATTATTGGCCCAAAAGGAAATCTACACACAGATAACAAAGGGAGAAAGATATTGTTCACCAGACACTCACTATAGATAGTTTTTCCATTGCATGAAGTCTGACTGTCATGACAACTCTAGATCAAACAGATATGTTAAATGGGACAATCTTGAGTTTATGTTTGATGTGCTAAGCACTCAGGGGCTCTGTAGGATTCTGAGACAGTTAACACCTTGCGATTAGACATGACTTCATTTTTGTATCTGTAGTTCCTAGTATTATACCAGCTCTCCATCTACTATGCTATGCTGCCTAGCACATAGTAGGAATCTGATAAATGTTTGGTGCACTTAACTGAATAATGGGAATTATTCATTTTTATTATTAGTATAATTGGAAGGGAAGTCTAGCAACAATGTGCAAAACAGAACAGAGAAAGGAGAAATCATACATGCCAGCTACCTTTAAAGTCTATTATGTTTTGAGGAGTTTGAGCTAGCTAACTAAATATTTGCATCCCCAGGATTAATATATATGTTCCCAGTTTTAAAGAGCTGACAGGATACTCTATTATACATATGAGTCATGGAATCTCACAGTTGAAAGTAACCTCAAAGATCATCAAGTTTAACCTGTACCTGAATGAAAATTTATTCTATAACATTCTCAACAACTGGCCATCGAGACATTGATTGAAGATGTCTAGGAATGGTGAAACCACAAAGTATTTTTGTTTAATGTTACTTTATTTTTTACAATTACATGTAAAGACAATTCTCAACATTCATTTTTTAAAAGATTTTGAGTTCCATATTTTTCTCCCTCCCTACCCACCTTCTCACAATGATAAGCAATCTGATACAGGTTATACATGTGCAATCATGTAAACATATTTCCACATTAATCATTTTGTGAAAGAAGAAGTAGAACAAAGGGAAAAATGAGATAAATCAACCCCCCAAAAAAGATGCTTCGATATGCATTCAGACTCTGTCAGTTTTCTCTGAATATGGGTAGCAATTTCCACCATAAGTCTTTTGGAAATGTCTTAGATTTTTCTATTACTGAAAAGAGCTAAGTCAATCAGAGTTGATCATCTCGCAGTGTTACTATTACTGTGTGCAATGTTCTCCTGGCTCTACTCACTTCACTCACCATGACTTCATGTAAATTTTTCCAGGCTTTTCTAAAATCCACCTGTTCATCCTTTCATATAGCACAATAGTATTCATTGCCTTCATATACTACTTGTTCAGCCATTCCCCAATTGATCCCCTCAATTTCTAATTCTTCACTATCTCAAAAAAAAGGTGCTATAAATTTTTTGTATGTGTAGGTCATTTTCCGTTTTTTAATGATCTCTTTGGGTTACAGACCTAGTAGTAATATTGCTAGATCAAAGGGTATGCAGAATTTGATCACCCTTTGGGGATAGTTCAAAACTGCTCTCCAGAATGGTTGGATGAGGAAAGCAATACTTGTTAAGAATTCTCTATGTCCATGGAGTGGAAATCTCCCTCCGCAGCTCTTATACATTG
>CM053771.1:409419616-409439622 GCA_028658325.1 Potorous gilbertii | reverse complement strand
TATTTGTTTGTCCAGCTATCCTTTAATTTTATCTAATCAAAATTGTCCATTTTATCTTCTCTATCACTTATTTAATAATGAACTTTTCCCCTATCCACAGACTTGAAGGATAATTTCTTTCTTATTTCCTTAATTTGTTCATATGTGACCTTCTGTGTCTATGTGATAAATCCATTTGGAGTTTATCTTTCTATGCGATATGAAATATTGGTATAAATCGAATTTATTCAAGACTATTGTTTAGTTTTTCTACAAGTTTTTGTCAAATAGTTCATCTGTCCCTATTAATTGAGTTCTTTGAGTTTATTAAACATGGTGCTGCTTTGTCTGTTCACTTCAGTATGTTGTGTATGTAACCTATTCCACTATTCTCTTTCAGTCACTTTCTTCCTCTCCTTCTCCCTTTCTCTCTCTCCCTCTCCTCCTCTCTCTCACTCTCTCTTTCTCTCTGTCTCTCTGTGTCTCTGTCTTTCTGTCTCTGTTTCTGTCTCTCTGTCTCTTTCTGTCTATCTCTCTCTTTTACTCTCCCCCTCTTCCTCAATCTTCTTAATGATTATTTGTTTGAAGCAGAGTTCAAGATCTGGTACTGATAGACAACCACCACTCTACTCCTTTTCACTTTTAAAAAAAAGTTACATTGAGATTCTTGACCTTTTGTTCCTCTAAATGAGTTTTGAGGGTTTATGAAATTTGTTTAGTACAGCATTCCTAAAAAGACAATTAGCCTAAAAGGCTAAGTTCTCCCAATGCATCTTGGGCCATCTCCAGTCATCCTGATGAATATCTGGTTACTGGATCCAGATGACTCAGGAGGAGAAGTGAGGCTGGTGACCTTGCACAGCCCTCCCTCACTCAAAACAAAGTCAAGTGTGAGTCATGTTATCATTTCTCTGATGTCATGGTCCTCTTCAAAAATGAAGAATGAAACAAGTACAGCCTTGCACAAGCAAATTAGTTCAGGTGAAACTGTAGTTTTTATTACATTGACTTGACCTGCCCATGAACAATTAATATCTCCAAGTGTTTAGGCCTGTTTTTATTTCTGCAAATCATATTTTTAAAGCAATGTTCAAATAACCCTTAGTGCATTTCAAATGTTTTATATCTTCTGAATAAAATTTCTTTTTTTAGTTCTTCCTACTGAGTCTTATGGAATATAAATGACACATGGGGATTTATTTTATGTCCTTTGACTTTGCTGATGTTATTAATTATTTCATTGAATTTTCAGTTGACCATAGGTCTCTACGTACATCATTATATCATCTGAGAAAAATCATGATTTTATTTACTCTATGTTTATTTTTATTGTTACAGTCAGTATTTTTAGCACTATGCTAAATAGCATTCCTTCTCTGACCCCAGAACAGCTTAAAAAAAAAAAGCTTCTTGTTCATTGATAGCATAAGTTCAGTTTGATCTTTGCCAGTCCTGTAACTATTCTTACAAGTCCACATCCCTCATCCTCGTTCAATTCCTGAACCCTGTTTCCATCATCTATTCATGTCTTTTAAAAATCAAACCTATCTAATGAGTTCTCTTTGCAGATTCTGCCATAACATTGAGTTACTTACGTCTCCTTTTCTTCTCTGTTGGAATTACTGACATTTCTATCTTCAGAATTTCATTTTGATAGATCTCCACTTCCTTTGGAACCAATTTTCTCTCTAGGATTTTAGGCTAAAAGATCTTACTCATTTTTTTTCTAACTCCTTTAAAATCTCCTTGATCAGAATTTAGGTCTTGCTTTAGACTCTGCCTAGCTTTCATTTTCTTCTTTATCGTAATTCTTGAGACATAGTGGCTCCTAAACTGTTACTAGGTCTTCTTCATTGGTTAGTATCAGTTCCAAAAGAACACTTACATGGTTATTTCAGAATCTTTTGAAGTATGAAATTATCCTCTATCCTGGGATAAAATATTTCCTATGAGACTGACAATTTATGTCATTTTGGACAAGTCCTTTACCCTTCCTAGTTCTGATGTACCTCATTCGTAAAACAAAGGTATTAACTAGATGACCTGAGGTACATTTTAGCTCTAAATGTGTGATTATATGATCTAAGCATGTCAACAAGTTATCAAAGGTATCTAGGTGGCACAGTGGAGCACTGGGCCTGGAGTCAGAAAGACCTGAGTTCAAATTTGGCTTCAGAAACCAGCTGTGTGACCCTTTGCAAGTTATTTAGCTTCCTTGCCTCAGTTTCCTCCAAACGAGATAAAATTTGTAAAACACGTAGCACAGTGCCAAACACATAGTAGGGGCTTGATGAATGTTTGCTTTCCTTCCTTCCTTCTTTTTGCATAGCTAAAGCTTCAGCACACATTCACCTATTTGCAGCTGCCCACTACTACTGCCTCTGTGTCTGAAATCTGTTTTGTAAAATCCTCATCTATTTCCATCTTCTATCCATTTGGTTTATAGGATAGTCTCATGAGGATATTCTTTTGGCTTCTCCCTCCATTCATCCTCAACCACATCTTGTTCATGAATTTACTCACATGACTAGATCTCTTTAATATACAGTGCTATTCCACTGGCTCTTCTGTTTATTTAAGTGATATTTCCTGGTGATGTCTCAGTGGATATTCCCCCACATTTTTTGGCAATTGGCCTAGAAGATGGAAGTGTTTGAATTGCAATACCATAAGAAATAAAAATGACTTTTAGCTGCTCTGGAAAGATTTATTTCAATAAAAGCTGGGTTGAGAGCCCCAATTATGGCATGAAAAAGGAGCGGCTTTAAAGGGGAGTTGTAGTAGCCAAAGTTGCTGACCCTTGTGTGTAATGCCTCCATGTAGCATCAGGCTTAAACAGTTGACCTAATTATCACCACCTCATGGAAAATAGTGTTAATCAAAACATTTAGGGAAAAGCCAAATGTAAAGGCTTTGGGAATAGCCTTTCTTATAAAAAATAAAATGAAGGCTTAAGGGTAAGTCTATTTCTCATACAAGGAACAAGAAATATAGCTGAAAATGTACACAGTATTTTCAAGCTCTATTGAGCAGTATTGTCCTATTAATTATGGATGACATTGGAATGTTTAAAATAAGTACAAAATTGTTTTACTCTAACCTTTAGTATCTCCTGAAGCAAATGTTTAATTCCCAGTGATAATCATTGTTGTACAGCTCACATCCTTCAAGGATTTGAAAAGCTGAAGAGATATTACACCTTCCCAAAATGTAATGCTGTCTTGTTGACATCCTGTTTTCCATTACAAGCTGTTATATTATTTAACGGGAGGCAAGAGAAGGAAGGAAGACTGCAGTTCTTTCCCTAGCCAGAGAAGAAGACATGGAAAGTGATACTGAGAAGGAATAAGAGGAATTGCTAGAACTCATTAACCTCATACACAATTAGATCTGGACCCACAAAAGAACAAGGGCTCCCAGGTTCTATCATCAATGTCTACAAGGTTCTGCAATTCCATAGTCACTTTGCACTGTTAAAATGTTCAGTTACTTTCACTTAGTGTGTAAGTAGACACTAAGAAGACTCTTCCCCTAAAGAATATCATATTTCAGTCATTGCTCACCTGAGAAGTAACAAGGCCACAAAGCAACTACAAAGGTGTAAGTTGCAGACAGTTAAAATTATCTTAGGTTATTCTTAAAATGAAACTGTTCTCAGGACCCAGATGAAATGGATTCATATATTATTCACCTTCTCCACCTTCAAATCCAAGCAACTGGAATGTTTAAGCGACCACTATATTGCAGGCACTGTGCAAGGCCCTGGGGACCCCAGGGGGAGTGGGAGGGAGAAGAAGAGCTCCTACCCTCAACGACCTGACATTCTACTGGGGAGTAGGGTGGGGAATAGCATGTTCACAAACAAGAAAATATAAAATATGTAGAAAGACAATATAGATTTTATATTTTAGCAAAGTAATTTTAGCAGTAAGAATACATAAAACTAGAAGCTTAGACACAGAATCCACAAAAGTTCGGGGTGTAAGCAATCACGAGCTGAGCATGGAATGTAGTTATTGTTCCCAACAGGCAGAGATGTTAATGGAAGACATTTATACATGCTATAGGAAAAAGCGTGTATGAAGGGTTGGCTATATAAGATTTTTAAATGTCAAACAAAAGCATCTGTACTTTGCCTAGTAGCCATAAGGAGGTTTTTTAACATTTTAATATAATCAGTCCTATGTTCTAGGAATTCTAATTTTGCAGCCATATAAATTAGGATGAATCATGTAGAAAAGTGACTGGAGGCACAGAGACCAATTAGCAATCTATTGCAAAAGTCCAGGAAGATGTAATGACAATATGAACTAGGCATGACCATATACTTGGGGCAGATGCCGTGTAAGTAAAATCAACAGGACTTGGCAAGTGATTGGCTATCAGGGCTAGAGAGAGTAAAGACTTTTCTGCAGTTGAAAGCCTGGAAGACTGGGAAAATCATGGTGCCTTTGAGAGAAATGAGACTTGAGAAGTGGAAGATGGAGTGAGGTTGTCAAGAGGAAGATAGAGACTTTCATTTTGAATATTTTGAGCTAGAAGTGCTCATGGGACATGAAGCAGGTAGCTAATGAATTCGGAAAAGGTATAAAGACTGTATATGCAAATCATTGAGTTACCTGCATAGAAATGATAATTATACTCATAGGAGATAAAATCATGGGATGGTAAAACAGAGGGAGAAGAAATAGGGTCCAGGAAAGAGCATTGGTTTCAATACATGGTTGAAGATACAGCAATGATTGACTGATAAGGACAGACAGGTAGCAAGTAAATAAATAAATAACAGGGTTAGGAGGACCTGGGCTAGAGAGAGAAAACAGGTGGATGGAATGGTTAATAGTATAACCTGCTACCAACAAGAATAGAAATCCAGAAAACAATCACCAGATTTATCAATTAGGAGATCATTTAAGAGAAGTGTCAATCTAGTGGTAGTGTTGGACATCAGAGTGTAGTGGGTTGAGAAGGGAGAAGAATATGTAAAAATGGAGACATTTTATTCCCACCTAGTTCCTTATTTGCTTTTGTTTTTGTTAGCATTTCTTCATTCTCAAAGAGGACTTGGGACATTACAAGGGTGATGACTTGAATAGTCACTGTTGAAAAGATAAACCTCCTTGTTAAGGTCACACCTTTACATGATAACTTGCCACCATCCCTTCCTTCTTCTCCAGAAGACTGCTCCCATCATCATCTTCATTTCTCTCTATTCTCCAGTCTCCTATTATCTACTGGTTCCTTTCTTGCTTTCTGTGACATGACCAAGTCTACAAAGTCTTTTTAAAAATCCTCTCTAAGTACTACTATTCCTACTAACTCTCCTTCTAGATCCCTTATTCCTTTTTTGGACAAATTCCATTGAGAAATTCTCTATATACAATAACTCAACTTCCTTTTTTCTCACTCTTAACACCTCTTCAATCTAGCTTCAGACTTCATTACTCAATTTGACTTACTCTCTACAAAGCTGTCAATGTTCTCGTCTTTATCAGACTAATGGGCTAGAGAGGTGAAGGACTGAATATAGAATGAAACATATGTTTTTCAGACTTGGCCAAAGCTGGAATTTGCTGCTTTTGTTTACTTGTTTGTACACTGGATCTCTCTGTCTTATGCATGCTGGAAGCTTATGTTAACATATATATATATATATATATATATATATATATATATATATATATATATATATATATATATATAATAAAAGTGCCTATTATGTACTAAGCCCAGTGCTAAGGATACAAAAAGAATCGAACAGTCCTTAATATCATGGAGCAAACTAACAGTCTGATCAGCATAAAAGCTTTGGATTGTTTACAACTTAATCCTATAGGCCTTTTCTTGGACACCCTAGTGGTTCTCTGCTTTTGGAAGTTCATTGTATGCATGTTAAACTTAGTACACACACCTAACTGGAATAGAGCATTTCAGCCCAGACTCCTCAGCTCAAGAGGATTCTCATCCTTAGTGTCACCGGCAACTGGGATGACAGTTGTATGCTACCTGTACTGACAATTTCCAATCAGCAATATACCTGATTGGGAATTCGTTTTATTTGACTGTTCATTCATATTTGTTATGATGGTTCTGTCTTCGCAAACTGTAATGAATAAATGGATGGATAGATAGAGAAATAGATGAGTGGAAGGATGGACAGATAAACAAATAGAAGATAGGTAAATAGATAGGTAGGTAGACAGATAGATAAGAAAAGAAAATTCCGTGTCCTTTTCTCAATACTTGCTTTCCTTTGAAATTGTGGATCATGCTGTCCTGAATATTCTCTCCTACTTTTCATTCAACTTTGTGAGTCATCATTCATACAACACCCACAAGAAGTGAATATATTCCAAGGTTCTATTCTAAACTCCCTTTTCTTTTCTCTCTCCATATTCATTTGCTGATCTCATTAGCTCCCTTAGGTTAAATATGATGTCTATACATGTGACTTCCAGACCTATATATGCAGAACTAATCTTTCTCCTGATATCCAGTACAACCTCATAAATATTGTCTTAGACATTCCAAACTGGTTTCCCATAGGAGTAAAAAATTCAAAATATCTAAGGTATGAATCACATTCTACCCTAAACCCAGACTTCATCAAAATTTCCTTATTATTGTGGGAATCATCACTATTATTCCAGTTACCTAAATTCACAAACTTGTTGCACTCTTAACTCTTACAAATCCCATCTTGCTATGATGGGAAACTTGCCAATGAGCCCAGACCTTATGAACATGTACAGAATGCCCAGTACATGGAATTCCTGTGTAAAATTCAGAACATGGAGATATATTTTACAACTGTTTTTTGGGTTTTTTTGTTTTTGTTTTTGTTTGCTGCTAACCACCTGATGAAGAGTGCTTTTTGACTCAAGCAACTACATAGATGGAACTCAAGAAGGGCAGAGCCTTAGAAAAGGTAATAAAAAAGGCATTATAAAAAAGGTATTTAAAAGACAGAAGAATCTCACTTTTCTTTTGCTGTGATTTCTTCCTTCCTAGTGACCTTGGGGAATGGGGTGGAAGAGGGACGAAACAACGTTGTAAGGGATAAGTGCTTGGGCCTTCACCACATAAGGTCAATATGCAGCCCATAAATAGGAGCCTCGATCCTTTATCTCAGAATTTGTTCTTTTTTTGGTGAAGAAGACTGGAAATAAGTACAACCTTATGAGATCTGAGAGTGCCGTTCCCAGAGTTTATAGTCAAATAGTTCAGCTATGGGTCCCTGAAGTGGTGGAAAAAACAACCTTTGAAACCCATCCTAATGGTAGGTGAGACAAAGACTCAACCAACAGCGCGAAAGTGGTAGGAACCAACCTATGAAGAAACTAAGTCTGAGTCCATGCTCCTCAGGGACTGAGGCAACATAGGAGAGAATGCATCCCCAAGTATAGGGGGAGGGAAATGCTTACACTGCTGTTTTAACTATATCATTGAAGTAAATGTCCCTTTTGTAAAAGCTAATCAATGTTAATTACTTAAATAGTAACTGGCATGTGATGTTAACCACTGACAGCTAATAGGAGAGGAGAGTAAACACCAGAAGAGAGACTTGAGTCACTAGTGTTCGGGAAAAGATACCCCAAGTCCTCAGGCTTCTCTCTAGTTGTACCTGAAGTGAAAATATGAAGCCACTCTAGAAGAGACAAATGCTTCATTCATTACTTCATTTGGAGAAATTGAAAACCTTAAGGCTGTAATTTTATTACATCCTTCCTTGCGATGACTTAAAATGTCCCAGAATTGTCATGACAGGCTGAGATTTCTTGTCATTTGATTTTAGTCTCTTGTTGAAGACACTAATGTGTTCTTTCCCTATCCATCTTTGACATTCAGTTCTTTATTGTTTTCTAATTAATGTATTTGTACCAGGGACCTTACAAAAATAGCTGAATCACTTTATACTTAAGGGTTTGCAACCTTAGGGTTTGCTAGAACAAATATTTTCATCTCTGATTTACAGAAGATGAAACTGATGCTCAGAAATGTGAAATGGCTTGCCTAGGAAAAGAAAGCAGCTAGAATTTGGACCCAGGTTTCCTGATTTCAAAACCAGGATTTTCCAACTACAGTTATGCCATCCACATGGTGGGGGCTAGGGACATGGTGTCCCTGCAATCTGGAAAATCCATGTAAAAATTTAACCCCCTCCTTTGTACCAGAGAAGAAATCTGAAGTATTATGATATGATTTTAAAAGATAAAATATGTTCATATTATGCAAATACACAAACTTTTTCTGTGTCAACCACTGGCCTTTGAATGTTATCTGCAGCTTCTGCAAAACTCCCCCAAAATTTCCATTTAATTTCTTGTGCCAACTCACAATATACTGAAACCACAATGGGGAAAGTTGCAAGGTGGAAAGTATATTCACACTGCTTTGCATTTCACGTAACAGTTAACACAGTGTCTGATGCAGAGGGAGAGATGTGAGATAAAAAATCTTAGGGATGGAGTGAAATCTTTCAGTGAAACTTTCTGACTTTCACAGTTTTTCTTCTTATAACAAAGAAAATATTGTACAGGGTAACTGTGTGTGCCTTAAGGAGAGGGGTTGTAGTGATGTGCAAAGAATGGAAATCTGTCTCAAGACCAAGTTTCCGGTAGCAGCTGAAATGGCTTCGCATGTCATCCTCTGGCACATGTGTGATGAATTGGGGATGCCTGAAACATAATTGGCTGATCTATAAAAGAAATGCTGCTATTTGTCCTTTCCCCTGTATCATGTTTAGCTAAAGTCATGAATAATCATGAGAATTTTTCCTGAATAAATATAATAGATGAGTGGATATATTTATTTTAGGAATAAATAATCAAATCATAGTTTGAGAAAGACTTGTTTAACTCAGTTCCATCAGCCCCATCACCTAAAAGCAAAAGCTACTGAAAAGAATGAGAAAACCAGAGAAAATATGGGCATCATTTAATGACAACAATGATGCTAAGACAAACATGTTCAATACCATCTATACACATTAAAATTAGATTCTTTGAAAATATGAAAATAATATCTAGCACCTCTATTATATATTTAGCAGAGCACATTATAAACATTTCATTTCTATCCTCACAACAACCCCAGGAAGTAGGTGCCTTTATCCCTGTTTTTACAGATAAAGAAACTGAAGGAGGCAGCAATTCATTGATTTTCCTCTGGTCACACAAGTAGTAAGCATTTGAGGTCACATTTGAACTCAGGCCTTCTTGACTTTGGGACCAGTGCTCCATTAACTGCATTACCTAGCACCTCAAAAACAGTCCCTACATTGCAAATGCTACTGAAATAACAATTTTTTTCTAATGGGAAGACAAATTACTTTAATTTAAAGCTCTACAGGGTATTAAGGTCATGGTGATCTCAGACCTGTTTTGCAATCAGATTGTGCCGTTAGCAAGCTTTGTTGCTGTCATCTCAACTTCAGAGGATTCATGGTATATTCCTTCACTGTTCTGTCTGCTGCTGCTCTGTGTCCTAGCCTCACAGCCAGTTTGAGACACAGGACGTCTGTTTCAGCTCCCTCCACAAGGTAGATTCTATCAAAAGGTCAAAAATACTGTATCTCCTGGCAGAAACCTTCTTGCTTAGGCACTTTGGCCTCAAAAGAACACAAATTTTGACCTCTGAAACATTTTTTCCCCTTAAGGACCATACCTTAAACCCAAATCACACTGGCTCTCATTGATTGTCCAACCATTAGTCCCACTCGTCCATTGTTTGGGCCTCGATTGGCTCAGAGTGAGTGGAAATGACACTTGTTCCTCTTTTGCCCAGAAATCCTGAAAGTCTTCCCTTCACACTGATTTTTTTTTAATACACAAGAGGTCATTCTTTGTACCATTTCTTTCCTAGTCTTAATCACTGAATGGGCATTTCTTCAGTCAAACTGAGAAATTTTAAAAGTTTTAGTTTAAAAAGGACAAGGTCTTCCACTTCACACTGGGTCATCTCCAATAGTTCTTATCTATATTTTGCCACTGGACCCAACTGATACTGGAGGAGAAAGTGAGGGTAGTGACTGTGCCCAGCCCTCCCTCACTTAAATCCAACTCCCTTGAATGTCATGGTATCACCTCCCTGATGTTCTCTTCTAGTCCTCTTCAAGAACCAATGACAATCAGCAACAGACATTTTTGACAATATTACAATTGCACCTATTGCCAAGTTATTGGGTTTTCTAGCTATTGAAAATATCACTTTATCCAGAGCAAAAAGTTGGATCCAACAAATCTTTATTTGATTAAGAAGACAGTTTTTTGTTAAATCCCTTGAATCAAAACTGACATACTTTGAAAGGTAGTAGTGTCTACATTGACCCTTAGATCTAGGAAACAGTTTAGAAGACAGAAGGTAAGATTTTTGTTCCAAATCTTTAAAAAAGAAGAGAAACTGTCTTGGAAAATTGACTCTACCAAATGATCTATTCATATATACTAGTGGATGAAGAATAAGGCTTTGTTTTCTGGGCTTATTCTCTTTACTTTAGAGCATCAGAGTACAAATATGCTCATAGTCTCTCTGTTAAAGATGATTGATGGTAACAGAATTACCTGCTCTTTTTACTGTCTCTTTCTGTCTCTGTCTTTGTCTTCTTGAGCTAGGAAGGATTCAGGCTATTAGTAGGACAGACAGGCTTTCCTCAGTCTTCAAACAAGCTGGTCACCAAAAATCTAACATCATTAACTGTCTAGTTTCTCCAATCTTTCTCAGGAGGTGGTTAGAAATTGTCTTTCCCTAAATAAAGTTTAAGGAAATTTTTTCTGGTGGAAAGAATGTTGTCTATTGTTATGTCATCACCCACATGGGGGAAAATAACAGAAAGTTGTATATTAACATTCAGATGCTCAAGACAGTCTCTGAAGTACAATTTATCCAAGAATAACATGTGCTTCTATTTCTGGGTTCTTAGTAGGAATTCATAAAGAGTCACATAGTTGTTACAATGAGTAAAGGCACAGTTATTTTCTCCCCTACTTAATATACTGAGGGAAAAAAAAACATTAGGGAATTTAGCCTAATGCCCTTGATTCACCTAAACCTGGCTCAGGTATGATTTGTAGAAAAAAGGAAAAGAAAAAAAGGTACCATTTGGCTCAAGACAAGAAAAACGAAGGAAGCTAATTCCTGTGAAGTACAGTTTGATTTAGAATAGCTCAAGAAAATGAAAACCAACATCTGTTGTGGTTTATATTTGGTTGGAAGTTTTAAGACGAAAAAGAGTATAGTTTCTGCAAAGGAAATTATGTGTATCCTTCATGGAAATACTTGTCCATCCACATGTTACTCTAACTGGAGTTTTAATTAATTCTTTTCCCCCATAGGTTCTAATCAAGAATTTGTACCCAACCTAACCATGAACCCCTAACTGAAAGAAAACACATCAGTTGGTTGAATACAAAATTAAACCCAGTCATGTTTTTTTTTTGCCTGAACCAAAGGGCTTTTTTAAACAAAATATACCTAATGAAAGAGTTTGAATTTGAGCCAAATAGTCATCTTCTAAAATTCTTCACATAAAAAGGAATAATTGGAATATTCTTTACAGAGTACATAAACCAAGGTTTCTTTCACTTTATGTCCCAGTTTTAATGCAATTTATCACTCCTGTCATTCTGGTTCGCTCAGTCATATAAATGAAATCCATATCCATGTACGTATGATCCTAGTGAGGAATTCAGAAGTTTCTAGATAAAGCAAGGAAACTTGATTCTAGTTCCAAAGATGCAGTTTGTCCCATTTCCTTGTTATTAGAATGGGAAAGGAGAGGATATTATTGTGGGAAGGTTTGTAAAATTACACTGTCTAGTAAGTATATACATGTGAGAAAGACTTCCAGACCAGAAATGTCAAGGTTGGGGCCCAAGTCAGATTAAAGTATAATTGGAAAATGTTTAACAAAATAAATAAAGTATAATACAGCATAGATAATGTAAATTTGTGGTTTTTAAATCAATATACTTCCAGCCAGGATCCATTTCTATTTGAGTTTAACACTACTGTTCACATGGCCAACTAGGTGGCGTTGCCAGGACTCTGTCAGGAAGACTCATTGTCCTGACTTCAAATCTGGCCTCAAATGACTACCTGTGTGACCCTAGCCAAGTCACTTGTTTTTTGCCTCAATTTCCTTATCTATAAAATAAACCAGAGAAAGAAATGACAAACTACTTCAATATCTTTGCCAAGAAAACCCCGCATGGAATCCCAGAGTTAGACACAATTGAGAAATGATTGAATAACAAACCACCGTTTCCGATCTAGCTGTGGAACCGTTTAAAAATAAATGTAAAGCTTGCACTCTTCTTCAATTGTATTTATTTCATTTTGGCTTCATTGTCCCCTTACGGTTCCCATATCGAAGCCTGAAAAATTTCTTTATCTGGGAAGTAGAGGAGATTAAATACTTCAAATACATAGGCATTCTCAGAGTTGCAAACACCTGACATTGCTATCCCATATATATATATATATATATATATAAAAATGGTGGGCTACATAGTCCCCTTCTCCCAACTCTTCATGAAGTTACTGTATATCAGCTCTGTATGACTTTCTCACTCAGGACAACAGTCAACCTGTTTGGGGTCAATGACATTAGTAAATGTCTTTCTGATCCAATGTCTCTTCTCCACTATTTCATTTCTTTTCACTCAGGACATCCTAAGCATATTGCTTCTCCCTTCTTTTCCTCTCTTTCACACTCACTTACATTCACATTAGTACTTCAAAAGACGTAGGATTTCATCAGCGTAGATATCCCCGTAATCCATACGTATCACAATAGCTCTATGTCTTAGTGAATGGCTTTCATTACTTTTCATATTCCCAGATATAAACCCACCCGTAGAGAAATGATAGGCTCTCCATAATGATCTGGGCTGCTTCTCAGATAATTGACCCACTGAACATATTCCAGTCCATCCAAACCCTCCGTGACCAATTTTCAACTCTCATGACTTTGGAGAATCTAGAATAATGTTATTGCCGTGATGAAGCATCAGAATAGAACAGTGGAATCAGTTACACTTCGGATAATTCCATGCCAAGCAATCTCTTTCTTATACATAAACCCTCATTTTAGCTTCTCTCTTTCCTTACGCCATACTAATTATTGTCGAATCACATATATTGATGGTTGTTTCCCCAAACTGGGAAACCTGGATCTTCTTCCTCTTTCTTTACATTCTCTTCCTTGATCACCTCATCAGTTCCCCTGGGTTTAATTACCGTGTCTAGACCAACAACTTCCAAGTCTAGACCTAGTCTAAGCTCTCTCCATGAGCTTTAGTTCCTTGTCTTCAAGTGTCTATTGTACTTTTCCAGTTGGATGTCCCAGAGGCACCAGAAATGTAACATATTCAAAACAGAGCTCATCTTTTCCCCTGAAATCTGAACCTCTTCCAAACATATCTGTTTTTGTCAATGCTACCACCAACCTTCCTGTTGTCCAAATTTGCAGTTTTGGCATCCCCCTTGACTGTTGTCTCTCCCTCACCTCACATAACTCCTCAATTGCTACGTTTCATCAATTCTATTTACATACGGGGGCTCACATCCAGCTCCTATTCGGTAGTCCTATGTCCTTCACCCAAGTTAAAGCCATCATCACCTCCCATCTGGACGATTGAAATGATATGCTGATTAGTCTCCTTGCCACCAATTTCTCCCCTCTTCAATTCATATTCTGTGCAGCTGCCAAAGTGATTATTGTTGAGCATTGGTCTGACTCCTCTGCTCCTCTCCTCAACAAATCTCTATTACGTCAAAGATCAAATTTAAACCCTACTATATAAAATCCTTCCTTATCTGGTCCCAGCCTACCATCCTGACCATATCATGAATTATCTTCCTTCACAAACTCTTTGCTCCAACTTAAATGGTTTTCCTGTATTTTTTCACATATGAAACTCTATCTTTCATCTTCTTTTCTTTGTAGTAGAAGAGCTCTATTCCTGGATTGCTCTTTTTCCTCACCCCCATCTCTTATACTACTTAATTTGCTTCAAAATTCAGCTTAAACACCATGAACATGAAAGTTTTCCTTATATCTCTACTGTTAATACCTCCTTCCCTTCCAGATTTACTAGTATATATTTTGTCTCTCCCATAGAATGACTTACTACATGAGGGTGGTGACTTTTTATTTTATTTTTTTTGGTCTTCCTGAGCTAGGCACACAGTAGACATTTTGTAAGTGATGGTTAATTGATTCACCCAGAAAATCTTTTCCTCTTCTATTATCTTTGTTTCACTTTTGAGCCAAACCCTAATCAATTTTAGGATAGATTGGAGCAAAGATGTCAAATGCACTGCACTCCAGAGTGAAGTTTGGGCCAGATTAAAATGTAATTGGGAAATACTTAACAAAATAAATAAAAATACAATAAGACATAGATAACATTGTATTTTAAAGCTAAGTCAATATGTGGCCCACAGGGATTCATATACATGGTTTTGTGGCTCATGATTCTTTGAGTTTGACATCACTAAATTGGAGTACTGTTAATGATACATTTTATATCAAGTAAAGAAAATCTAAAATGCTTAACATGAATTTATTCATAATAAAAACCAAGTTTAACAACGGCTAAAAGCCTTTAAAATGTATAATATTTCTTCTTCAGAATTTCCAGGTAGCTTTCTATTTATCTGTTTTACATGCTTAAATAATTATTCATATATGTACTAAAAGTCAAGCATCACTTAGTGGGTTACACAGTATAATTTTTTTAGACACAGCAACTCAGTGACCAGTTACTAAGTTGTAGATGAGTTGTTATCTGGGTTAGGGGAAGGAATATTCACAAAAATGAAATCAAAGATACTAAAAGGACTGAACTACTGAAAAAATGTTAAAATTACAATAATATTTTCTTGTAATTTTTAAAACAACTGGAATGTTTCAACCATTCACTTAACATTTTGAGTAAAATCATTTCTCAACCATGTTCTGATACCTTGCATATGGCTTTCCAAAGCAATCTGAGACCTGTAGAAACACAACAAACCACAATATTTTTCTTTGTTGGTACCCGTTTACCAACTATTGTTTTGATATACAGAGAGTCATAGGTACTGCAGCATCTGGTGGCCAAGAACCCACTATCATAAAGATATAGAGATAGAGGTAGATGGATATAGATATAGAAAAAAAATACCATTACCAGGTGAAGTGGTGTAGATAGTGAATTCCATTAGTCCTATGACTAGAAATGCATCTGAGTCTTATTTAGTTGAATTGTATGGCAGATTCCATTATTTGTGAGTGAAGATTTTATTTTAAAAAGCATTTTAGGAGCAGAAAAATGGATAATTATGTAATGATAAAAATTAGATTGGATGAATTTGGTACCTTTTCAGGCCCTGTGCAGGTCAAAGCTGTATCGTTTTAGGGTCCTGAAATGTTCCTCCTATGGGTGTGTCTATGCACCTCTTCCTTCTAGGAGCTGGTTAGAAGGAAAATAACTAGGAAAGTGACATTCTAAATCTGTTTGACGCCTCCCCTCAGTATCTTGTGTCCTTTGGCAGTGCATGGGGTAAGAATTCAGTATCTAAAAAGAGCTGAATCTCTGGTGATTACACCATTTTGAGGTTGCTTAGGATGCATTTCTGAAAATACAAGTATCTGAGGCTGGGCACATCACCCTAAGGGTATGCAAAAGCTGTTGCCAGATGTGTGGGGCCCCAGCTGGGGTTTCCTGCACCTGGCATAGTAGGCTTTTTTTTTTTTTGTCAACAGAGGCTCACATTAACATAATGAGAACAGTTATCACTTCCTCTAACCTGGGGTTATTTGTAGCTTCACACTTTGGGGAGTAAAGTTGGAAGTGAAAGTTGAATACACAGTAGGAGCTCATGCTCTTCAGAGAAGCTTTCCCGGTACTCTATGTTCTGTAGCCAGCTTTTGGCTCTCTGTATTTTGCAATAATCTAACCTTGATTTTTATACCAGCTAGGCTTCTGTTATTCTCCATTAGCGTTCCTCAAATCCTAGTTCCTTTCATAAAGTTCCCTTATCAACTTATTCTCTCATTCTTACCTTCTTCCATTATTTGTTTTAGAATCCTACAATTGGGTACAAACTTATATCTTATATTGTCTATACTAGTCTAATTTCAAATATTCCTTTGCAAATTAAAAAAAAATCATGTAAAACCTTTGTCAAATTAGCTGTTCTGAGCTTTGGTTCAAAAATTAATTCATGTCAACAAATATAAATTAAGCCTGTGCTAAGTAAGGCACATTATTCTAGGCACTGAAAACAAAAAGATAAATATACAAAAAATTGCTCCTAAGGAATTTACATTATTTTTATTGCACCCATGAGTTCTCTTAAGATAGCTGAGGAGAAAACCCAGAGGGGAAGATTCCACATTAGCTGGAATATGTGTACTTTCAGCTGTTGTCAAGTCTTCTCTGGCAATGGACCATAGAAAGAGCTACTCCATTCCTGCTTAATTCCATGCTGATTTGGGGTGAGTTGCTATATTTCACTGTGCACTGGGGAAGAATATGGTTGGAAAAGAAAACAACCAAAATCTTAGTATGCTTCATTTTTGTGTTCAATCTGATGAATCTGAACTTAAAATACAGACTGGTTTTTTTAAATTTATCCTTATTTGTTTCGTGGTTTCTTTTTTATGTTCAATTTCATACACTTTCACAGATAAAGGGGACTTCATTGGCCATTTAATTCAATTCCTACATAGAAGGACTCCAACCCACCTCACACAAACTTGGCAATTTTTGTTTAAAGATCTCAAATGAGCCTTTCCCATTTATGTAACTCTAATCTTGAGGAAATTTTCCCCTAAATCAAGTCTAAATTTTTCCTCTTTGAAATTTTTCCCCCATAGAGCAACTAGTATAGTTCTTTGGAGTTAAACCAAAGTCTAATCCCCATTTCATAACCACTTCATTTTCTTGCAGACAGCAATCATGCTCCCTTGATAATTTTCTTCTTCATTACCATTTCCTTCTACTGTTGTCTGTTACCATTTTGGGTGCCTTTCTTTTGACACTCTCCAGTTTATGGCTAATGTATGCTTAATAGATTATAGATATAGAAATTACCACAATACTCCAAATGTGTGCTAGACAAAACAGAATGTTAATGTATGCTTAATAGATTGTAGATACCAGAAATTACCACAGTACTCCAAATGTGTGCTAAACAAAGCAGAATGTGGTAGCATCTCTGCCTTACTCCTGGAATGTATGCTTCCTTTATCACATAAGATCATGGTGGGTTTTGTTTTGTTTTGTTTTGTTTGGCTGCAGGTTTATCTTGTTGAATCATATTGATCTTACAGCCCACCAAAATCCTCATATTTTTTCAAACTATTTACTAAACACACCTTGCCCATTTTGTACTTCTTTTTCTTGAATTTTAAGTGCAAAGCTGTATTTTTCCCTATTAAATTATATCTTATTAAATCCTGTCCAATTATTTACTGGATCAGTTTTATTTTTTGCATTTCTTTAATGCAATATGTTATCTATCATTCTCGTATTCAAGTTGACTATTAGTCTGATTTACCAATATTCTCCAAAACTCTGTTCTTTCTAAATCTTGCTTATATTCTCCAACCCCACATACATAGGCATGATGGCATGGACATGAGAGGAGTCTCTAAGCTGCCTTCTGATTTAGTTGTGCTGGTGGAGCCATGGGGATGTACCATGCAAATTTAGAGGACCGTGATTAGAACAGGCAGTATTGAGCAATGGTAGTAGTGGGAGATGTTACAGAGGAGATTGTAATTCATTTCACGTGCAATTAGGAGCCATTGACAGTTTTGGAACAGAGGTATGATATGACGAAAGCAGTCATTTACTATGATTACATTCATTAGCTGTGTACATTATGAATGAATGGAGAGAGAAAACTGGAGGTATGGTAAGTAGATAGGACGCTACTGAAATATTACAGGTGAAAGATGAAGACCTAAACTAAAGTGGTGATAGCAAAAAAAAGAAAAGGTGATAATGAGAGAAAAAATGCAAAGGTACAATTTATAGGACTTAGTTTCTAATTAGAGATTCTATGGGGGTGATAAACACAAAAATAATGAAGTATAAAAGGTGTTCTGGATTTTTTTTAAACACCTGACTAGAAAAATGTGTTATTGACAGAATCAAAGAAGTTTAGAAGAAGAAAAAAAGATATATAATTTCAACATGTAACTTTCAATGCTGTCTTGCTTCTCAGGAATTCCTCCTGATTTTCTGTCCTCTTCTAAGCATTTAAAAATGCTTGAGTGACTCTTCTATTATTTTTTTAAATCTTTTTCTCTATTCAATCACCCTAAAAATTGAGGAGAAAGGATAGTAAATCCCTTCTAACCAATATGCATGATTGAGCAAAAATAAATTACAACATTGTCCTTTTATCAAAATGTATATCTTATTCTGTATCTTGAGAATATCACCTCTTGGCCTGCTGTATCATTGATATTCTGAAATCTTGATTGGCGATTGTCTTATTAAAGTTCTAAAATCTTTCAAATTTAGTTTTCTTTACAATATTTTCATTATAAAAATTGTCCTCCTGGATCTGCTCATTTCACTCTGTTCATAATCTTCCCAGATTTATCCTTTTATCATTTCTTACATCTTCCTACCTAGCTTTTAAAATCCTTTGCAAGGTAACCCATAATTTTAACTTCATAGTAAGTGCTATTTAAATATTAGTTATTATGGTGATGTCACAACTCAAGTACCACCTTCTACATGAAGCCTTTCATGATCTATTTAAGCATTAGTGCCAGTTCTCCCAAACTATATCAGATTTATCATGTATTTATTTTCTTTATATTTTCTAGTCACACAAATACACATATGTGTACATACATATGTTTTCACAGACATACACACATATATTATTCATATTCACACACATGTATGCTTGTTGTTTTCCCCATTAGATTGCAAGCTCCTTATGAGTAGAGATTGTTTCATTCATTGTACTGTATCTCTAGCATCTGGAAGATTTCTTGGTACATAAGTGCATAAAAAGTGTATGGTGACTGATTGGGGGACTGAGGTAATTCAATTGGTAGACAGCAGCAAGTGTTATTCCTTCCTTGAGCCAAATGTGATGAGAGTAAGTTTCACTTTTTCCCTCTCACTTTCCCTCGTTTTCCCTCCTTTGGAAAAGTTTTTTCTTGCCTCTTCTATCAGAGATAATTTGCTTCATTCCAATTCTCCCTTTCACCCCCCAATATATTCCTCTTTCACCCCTTAATCTTATTTTGTTTAGATATGATCCCTTCCTATTCAACTTCTCCTCATTTCTGTGCTCTCTCTGTGTGTGTGTGTGTGTGTGTGTGTGTGTGTGTAATCCCTCCAGCTACCCAGATCCTGAGAAAAGTTTCAAGAGTTACAAATACTATCTTTCCATGTAGGAATGTAAACAGTTCAACTTTAGCAATCCCCTTGTGATTTTTCTTTCCTGTTTGCCTTTTCATACTTCTCTTGATTCTTGTGTTTGAATGTCAAATTTTCTTTTCAGCTTTAGTCTTTTCATCAAGAATGCTTGGAAGTCCTCTATTTCATTGAATGACCATTTTTTTCCCATGAAATATTACTCAGATTTACTGAGTAGGCAATTCTTGGTTTTAATCCTAGTTCCTTTGACTTCTGGAATATCATATTCCATGCCCTTTGATCCCTTAATGTAGAAGTTGCTAGATCTTGTGTTATCCTGATTGTATTTTCACAATACTGGAATTGTTTCTTTCTAGCTGCTTACAATATTTTCTGCTTGACCTGGGAACTCTGGAATTTGGCTACAATATTCCTAGGAGTTTCCCTTTTTGGATGTCTTTCAGGGGGTGATTGGTAGATTCTTACAATGTTTATTTTGCCCTCTGGTTCTAAAATATCAGGACAGTTTTCTTTCATAATTTCATGAAAGATGAGGTCTAGGCTCTTTCTTTGATCATGCCTTTCAGGTAGTCCCATAATTTTTAAATTGTCTCTTCTGGATCTATTTTCCAGGTCAGTTGTTTTTCC
>CM053771.1:409397633-409419116 GCA_028658325.1 Potorous gilbertii | reverse complement strand
CATCAGTGTAAGATTCTGTCCCTGAAGCCTGCTCAGATCTGCTTGCTCCTCTCAGTGCCACACAGCCAGGGCAGGGGAGGGCTCCGCTCCCGTCCAGTGCGCGATGGACCTTTGGGATTGGTTTTTCAGGGCTCTCTGGAACGGAAATCTCCTTCATTGTGTTGCTGTGTGGCTTCCACTGTTCCAGAATTTGTTGGGAGTTCTTTTTAGAGGAAATCCATGGGCTGTGGGTTCGGAGCTAGCATAGGTGAGTCTTTCTACTCTGTCATCTTGGCTCCGCCCCCTGAGTACATAATTTAGACACAAATGATGATATCATGTTCAAATTGAGGAAAGATGGAAAACTTTACCTCTCAGAGATACAGATTATGAATTTATGACCAAATAAAAAATAGAAAGGCTCATTAGCATTTACATTGATATTTTGATTATATAAAATCAAAAAGTTTTGCACAAATATAACAAATGAAGCCAAAATTAGGAGAAAGCAGGAAATTGACAAAATGTTTACAGCAAGTTTCTCTGATAAGGGCCTCATTTTTTTTCACATATATAGGGAACTGAGCCAAATCTATGAAAATAAGAACAATTGCCTAATTGATAAATGGTCAAAGGATATGAACAATCATTTTCAGAAGACAGAATCAAAATTATCAATAGCCACATGAATTAATAGTATTCAATGCAGACACTTATGAGTCTGCAATAGTCACATGAAAAAATACTTTAAATCACTATTAATAAGAGAAAAAAAGCCAACTCTGAGGTACCATCTTATACATATCAGAATGACTGAGATGACCAAAAAGGAAAATGATAAATACTAGAGGTGATTTGGAAAAATAGGTACACTGCTGCATTATGAACTGGTCTCACCATTGTGGAGAACCATTTGAAACTGTGACCAAAAATCTATAAAACTCTTCATATCCTTTGATCCAGCAATGTCATTATTGGTTCTGTATCACAAATAAATGAAAGGGTAAAGAACCTATATGTACAAATATTATAGCATTTCTTCTTATACTGGCAAAGAATTAGAAATGAAGGGGATGCCTATCAACTGGGAAGTGACAGAACAAGTTGTGACATATGATTGAGATGGGATAATATTTTGTCACAGGAAATAATGAGAAGGATAGTTTCAGAAAAATCTGGGAAGGCATATATAAATTGATGCTTCAGTGAAGTGAACAGAACCAGGAGAACATTGTATATGATCTCAGGACTATTGTAAAGATAATCAACTGTGAAAGACTTAGTTACTCTGATTGAGACAATGATTCAAAAGAAATTCCAATGGACTCATGATGCAGAATGCTTTTCTCCAGAGATAGAATGATAAATTCTGCATGAAGATTGAAGAACACATATTTTTGGCATTTTATGCTTCTTGTTTTTTATTGTATTTTTTGTAACATGGCTAAAATGAAAATGTATTTTGCATGATTTCAAAAATGTAATTGATACCCTATTGCTTGTATTCTCAATGATGGAGAGAAGGGCAGGAGGGAAAGAGAAACTTTGGAACTCAAAAAAATTAAATGAATGTTAAAATGCATGCATAAATAAAAATTCAGAGAAAAAGAAATGTTTGAGACAAATATTTTTCCCCAATTCAACAGTATCTTCTTCTCAACTTAGGTGCATTGATTTTGTTTATGCCAAACCTTTTTCATTTTGTGTAACTAAAGATGTTCCGTTCAATCTTATGTGAGCTTTCATCCATCTCTTTTACAAATTAAGGAATCAAGTTTATCAGTTAATTCCAGAACTGATTGGAAGCCAAATCCTCTTAGCTTCCACTTCAGTGTTCTTTCCAATTTAGCCATACTGAAAATATATATCTCCCTCTGATTTTTTGTAATTCATTAGAATACTAATCTTTGCTGGAGAAAAGTCTAACTTAAAGATGAGCTGATTCACACGTGGAATATGGTAAGCAGCAAGAAGTCCATGATTGAAGACTTCAGATCTTAGACATATATTAAATTTAACAAACATCTCTTAAGGTCTTGCTGTGTGCAAACACTGATGAAAAATCTACACAAAAGAGTACCTACTCTCAAATGGATTGCATATGAAACAGTTGCTGTACCATTTTTATATATCACAAGAATAATTTTTAATGTAATTAAAACTCTAATGGGAAAAGAGCTCAAAATAAATTACCTCTGCTTGTACTTTTAAAACAGAAGAAAATCTAAGCAAATCTAGCTAGAGCCTAAATGCCTAAACTGGATATGGAAAAGATAATTTCTGTTTGAAACCAAGGAATGAAAATGGATTTTTATTTGCATAATTTGAAATCTTGGAAATAGAAATATTTTTCATGCTTTTACAAAGCTCAAACTTAAAATAAATGCTACTAACTAAATAGCACAGGGTAAGGGATAAATGTCATCTCACATGGATGAAACATTCTGGAAAAGTTTAACGTATAATCTTGCTGCAGGTTCTTTTCCCCATTCCAGTTGCTGCAAACCATGTATGCATTTCCATTTACATGAACCCACTCTAAGATTTTTGCCTGGTTGATTTTTCAAGTTAATGATAGGGCACTTGGGAAAAGATTTATGTCAGTGATGCAAAGGTTCAGCAAATTGTTGAAGTTTTATGCTACAATTAATCTCTCTTGCCTCTCTTACAATGGTGAGAGGTATGAATGCAGAAGAGTTGTTATAATGTAGATATCAGAGGAATGCACAAGGTATGTGAATCAACTCTAACAAGCAATACAAAAATAGTTTACAGCTCTACAAATTTGTAAATCTCCCTGCTTGCTGTGCCAGACCTTCATGCCAAAAAAAAAATGCTGTGGTTATATACTGCTTTCTATTCAAACATCATCATGATGATAGTACTCTAAGCAGGACAGTAGGAAGGGAATAGCAGAGCCTGCATTTCTATTAAGCCTAGTACTGAGCTTTCTAAGTTCACAGGCACAGTGAAAGCTGTCTGTTTTTGTTTTCAGATTCACATAATTTTTGTTAGGGACAATTCTAATTTTGTCATGTATTTTCAAGTAAGATACATGGCCAGAACCAATTATAGAGGATGCCAATTTACCAGCTTGCCAATTTCATCTTTAGTGCTTTCTCTCCTCTCTCCCTCCCTCTCTCTCTCTTTCTCTCTCTCTCTCTCTCTCTCTCTCTCTCTCTCTCTCTCTCTCTCTCTCTCTCCCCATACTGGTTTAATTTGAGCAGATAGACTTCGAATAGATATGGTATTACTAATTTATTTACTTATTATTAATAGGCAAATTAGAAAATAGATTAGCACACCTTCCCATTCAATTAAGTTTTTCCTTAAATTTTAAAAATAAACCTAAATCCTGCATTTAGAATCAAAAGACATGGGTTAAAACTCCAGCTCTGTTTGAGTGACCTTAAATAGGTCAGCCTTCCTGTACCTTGTTTTGCTTATCTGTTAAATAAAGGGGTTGAACAGAGCAGTAATTTTCAAACTTGTTGGTCTCAGGACCACTTTACAGTTGAAAACTATTTAGGACTACAAAGAGCTATTGTTTATGCTGATTATATATATATCAATATTTATCATATAATAAATTAAAACTGATAAATTTTAAATATTTTATTAAGTAAATAAAAAGATAATAAACCCATTACATTAAAAGTAGCATAAGTAATATATTTCTTATGAAAAGCAACTATATTTTTCACGACCCTCCCACAACAATGGTTGAGAAAATCAGGTACTGTTTTGCATATTTTTGCAGCTCTTTTTAATATTCGGTTCAATAGAAGATGGCTGGCTCCTCATATCTGCTTCTGCATTCAATCTGTTGTAATATGTTGTTTTGGTTGAAATAAATGATCAAAATTCAGCCTCACACAAATATGTAGTTGGAAAAGGGAGGGATTCTAAGAAAAAATATTACTATGATGAAAATAATTTTGACCTCCCGGACCCCTTGCAAGGGTGTCAAATGACCCTCAGGGGTCATTAAACTACACTTTGAGAACCCATGGTCTAAATGATCCCCAACTGATTTCTCCTAACTCTAAATCATGTGAGTCAATTAGCTTGCATAAACATTACCCTGAGATAGTGGATGACTTAGGGGACAGAAGTTGGGCTTGAGTCAGAGAGATATGGCTTAAATTCTACTTCTGTCAAGTACCAGTGGGAACCAGAAGGAAGTCATTTTCACTTCTCAGTACTTGGAGATGATTCTTTAAAGCTATAAGCTGCAGACAAGTTGGTGATCTGCATAGGTTTCCATATCCAAAATAAAATAAAAATCATATCATGGAAAATGGAGGAGAGCACTTGAACTTGAGACTTCTCATTGTACCTCTGAAATTCATAAATGTAAGATTTTTTTCCATATAGTTTGTGTTTAGTTGTACATCTATGCATGCATTTAAATGCCAGGCTTGTGAGGCAAATTTTAAACAATTGCATTAAAAATGTGTTTGTTCCTTTGTTTGTTTCTCTGGCTTCAAGACACCTAACAGAGAAAAAAAATATGTCAGAAAAGCCAATATACTAAATATACAACAGAGAAGATGTGAATGATGGCTGAACATGGTAGAATTCTTCCAAAGCTAACCAGTCTTCAACTGACAGACTTCCCTCTGATGCTAAACGAATACTATACACATATTCCTACAGTTCAATTCTACCACCCCTTCAATACTGGAGAGCTGTAGGGTGAGGTATGTACCTTGCAAGACTGACAAGGGGCCTGGATGATGTTAGACACTGGAATAAATAATAGCCCATCGCTAAATCTCATTAACTCAAGGTCAACATAGAATATTCAATGTTTTATAAGGTAGTTGCCCTGTATTCTGCCATGCCTATGATACCGCACTGAAGTAAATCCAATGTAGAGACCAACTAATTAACAGCAGCCCCAACTGGGTCCTAGTGTAAACAAGGGAGGAGGTGTCAGGGATCAAAGTAACAGAGATGCTCAGCAGGGAAATTGGGCAGATGGAAACATCTACCAGAGGGGAAAAATAGGAGCAGTTACCATGTTCAAAACCTTGCTGTTCAGGGTAGAGATAAGCAGACCAAAGGGAAATTATCCAAGGGAAAGCAAAGGCATAGACCAGGGATCAAGCAAACAACTTTAATATGTGAGAAAACCAGTGGCAAAGGTGGAAATAGGACGACTTAGAGTAGTGGTTGGCAGAGAACACTTTCAATTCTTTGAATTCTTCATTTCAGCAGTCTTTTAGGATGGGAAGGTGCCATGCTCCCTCTGTCTTGGGATTGATGTGGTGAGTCCCTGAGTCACCATGGTGGAAGTAGTTTGGCAATATGATGTGCTGGAAAGCATGATAGACTTGTCATCAAGAGAGACACTGTTGAGCTGGGGCTTAGGTAACCTGGGTTCAAGCACAGGCTCTGCCAATAAGAAAATATGTCACTCTTGGCATAGTTATCTCACCTCTCTGAGTTTTAATATCCTAATCTGTAAAACAGACTAGATTTTAAGGTTCTTTTGGGCCTGGAAATTTCTCATTTTTTTTCCCTCTTAGGGAATCAGGATTATGTGACATGTTCAGAGAAGTATCTGAGGTCAGATTTGAACTCAGTTTCTGTGCTTTATCCACTGGGCTACCTAGCTTCCCCATATTTTCTAATTCTAATAAAAGTAAAGGAACCTACCCTCCAGGGATATTCTCTTGGAATATCAGATCAATATTGAACTTTGGATGGTGCTTCTACTATCAGTGTTCACTCCCTGATTTCACCTCACCAAAGAATACTCAATCTCATGATCCTTTTGAGATCACTCTGAAGGGCAAATCTCCAGCATTTTCCTCTTACCCTGCCCTCCAAGTCTTTCATTTGATTTCTCTATCCACCTGGCTCCCATATTATTGATTACCATGCTGGCACTTTAGCCATCATGAACCCTTAACTTACCAGTTCTCTAAGAGAGGCTTTAGTACTTGTGACAATCAATTAAGGAACCAATCTTTTATTGTATACCTATTAAGCTAATTAAGCTGGAGATAGAAAAATGAAATAAAGCACAACCTATGTTCTCATCTTATATACTTAAATTCTGCCATACAGCCCTCTAATTTTCATGGAAGTTTTCATGAAATACCATCTATGAGACTCACAGACCAAAACATCTTACCTTGGCCACCCCTTCTATATGTTGTGTTTATTAGCATGTAAACTCCCAGAGCAGCAAAAATACCAAACAACTAAAAAACAAAAAAATGAACTTTTTGCGTCTATAACCTAAATTCTTAGAACATGCTAAACACTTAGTAAGTGATTTTTGTTCATTCATCCACTCACTCATTCATTCCAAATACCCTCCTTTGTTTCTTTATTATCCTTTAGAAAATGGAGTAGGTACACAATCTGAGTTGGGATTTTTTTCTGTTTTCAGAATCTGCTTGGTAAACTTAACCTTGACCTCTAAACTTAATATCAACCATGAAAAAGGACACTCTCCTTCCCTAGTATTGATTTTGAGTGTCAGAGGTTTGATAATAAATGACCTTGTAGCCATGCTGTTGGTAAGGTTGATCAGGTTAAACTAGAATGTGTTGCTCTTTGAAAAAATTGTTTTGTTTGTAGATTTTCCTTTCAGGAGAACGTGTGATCAGGAATAGGCCTGAAAAAAGACAGACCTTCTAACTTTTTCACTAATGAAGGCTTATGGTAAGTCTTGAAATTTTGGACACACAAAAAAAGAGACAAAGTAAAAAGACTTATTTCCACAGATTCTTTATAGTCCTACAAACTTTGTGATAGCTTAGCTCAGCACAAGCACAGAACAAAACAAATGGACTCACCCAATACATATGCTGTTAAGAATTCTAAGATGTATTTGCCAAATATTCATTTGCTATTCTAACAAGAGAATCATTTTTTCAAGGGTTAGAGGAGTCTTTTGCCTTCACTGATTATAGAAACAAATAGAAGTTGCCCTGACCCCCAAGAAAGAACTCATTCATTCATTTATGTACTCTGAAACCATTAATTCTGCACCTATTATGATTCACTAAATATAAAAGGCACTGATTTAAATGCTAGAAGAATAAAAATAAAGATGAAAAAACTTCTTTTTCTCTAGAAACTTACACTTTTACTGGGGGAGATCAGACAAATAACCAAATTATGAGGATACAAAGTAAACTCAAATAATTATGTAAAGAAGATTTTTTGAAAGTGCTTTGAAAGATCATAAGATGAAGAGGTCATTTGCAAGGGCAAGGACAAAGTAAAGTTTTCTTCCTCCCGTAATGGAAACTACTTATTGCTAGTGGCCTCCTAGACAGAAAAGAATGAATCAGGTACAACCAGTTTCACAACTCATAACTTGTAGCCAACTGGAATTGTAGTAAATAGAAGCCAGCCTTACTTGTTTTCTAGATTAAGTATATGCACTATAGTACATATGGCTTGAATTATGTGTATGACTCAAGCAATGGAATGCATATAGCTGGAAATATTTTACACTATAGTAAATATAACCCATGTGGCTTAGAGCATTTCTATTACATGTTGCTATACAATCCTTCAGTTTGTACTCTAATACATAATGCCAAAGAAATGCTAAGGGAAAAAATATGGCTGAGACCTAAAATATTTCCTCCCTTGTCTTCCCTTTGCACACAAACACACAACACACACACACACACACACACACTCAAAATGGTCATGGAATTATGTACTTCTTTGCTATACTTTTCTGCTTAATTTCAGTTTTCTTTCTTTTGGTAGATCTTCTTAGTCTCAAATTCAAGTCACTTTTCATGTGTACCTGGGTACATGTGTACCTGTAAACAGACATTCTCAGGAGGGCCTGCTGTACAGGTTCTTTGATCTGCTTTTCTGAAAGGAAAGGCAACTATCGAGAGGGCAAGAATCTACTTTAATCAAGCACATGTATCTTTCATTTGGTTCAAGTGGAGAAGTCAGTACTCTGAACTTCAGAGAAAATACAGAGAAATCAAGATAAACAGACACGACTTCCCACTGTCTGACAGAAGCAATACATACATCATAGATCAACAGACAGATCCAACTGTCTGACCATGACATACATACATAGTTACCAGAGAGAGAAGTACTAACATCTGAGTTTTCAAAGCCAGGGGGCTCCTTAGTGGTTGCCCAGAGTCTCACATGGCCAAACAAAGACTTCCAAAGAGCAAGCCCCAAAGTAAAATCTCACTTCAAAGTACTTATGCATTTTTCAGAGCCAGAGGGCATCACAGCCCTTGAGAACCAGTGCTTCATTAACAAAAGTGTGGGCCTTCCCCCCCATCTTCTCAAGCCCATTAATGGGTGGGGCATATCTTCCCATTAACAAGTAAAATTATATAAACAATAAGCAAAAATGCATTATCAATACAGTGTCTCTGCTGAATGGGATATATCACAAATTGAAAAAGAAAATGAGGTGCAATTAAAGTAAAAGGGAGTTGCATGGTATTTGGTCTTTAATATCAGGTGGCCCCCAAGATCTTGTTACATATTTGACTTATAACCAAATATGGTCCACAACATATAAAGATGCAACTTGCAAAATGAAGCTGCTATACTCTTTTGCCTCTTTCCACTTGAGGAGGCATATTATATCCATAAGAAGTTCTATGTCCCTCTTTGCTAAGCAGTTACATCATTCTTATTATGAGGAAAAAGTCCAAGGACCAATGAGGGTCCTGATTCCAAAACTCAAGTCTCCTGATAGATAGACTGCTCCTTACTCCTCAGCCAAAGTGTTCATTCTCCTTCAAAACAGCTTAAGTATGTTGTGGTTCAGTCTTGTCCAATTCTTCATGATCCTATTAGCCGTTTTCTTGGCAAAGATACTGGAGCGGTTTGCCATTTCCTTCTCCAGCTCATTTTACAGATGAGAAAACTGAGGCAGACAGAGGTTTAGTGATTCGTGCAGGGTCACACAGTTAAGAGGGAGCTGAGACTGAATTTGAAATCAAGTGTTCTATCCACTGTGCCACCTGGCTGCCTCAGTAGTTAACATTTATACAGAGGTTTAAGATTTGCAAAAAATCAAAAGATTCCTCATAATCCCCCTGTGATGTAGGTGGTGTTATTCCCAGTTTACTGAAGAGGAATCTGAAAAAAAGTTAAGTGACTTGTCCAGGCAGGATCAAGCAGCCAGTCTCTGACACTTGACTTATATGTGTGGCATTCTTGACTACTAGACAAATACACTGCCTTTTCAAGAAAAAGAATACTGAATAACCCCTGTATTTGTAGTCAAGGAATTTGTAGTCAAGCAGGAAAAATAAGACACAGAGCCAAATATGATAATACTTGAAAGCCAGGCTCTCTGAAAAGGAAGAGTTTGGGAAGCAAGTTCAAAGAAAAGAATTCCTTCTCACTAGACTGCCACATCAATGCCATTTTAAACTATTAATCTGAAAAATAAAATTAAAAAGTTTTAAGAATTCTTAACCCTCGGTTTCTAAAATCAAAAAGTTGGAACTTTTGTATCCAACTTATAAATTCAGCAATGCCAGTAGAATTCTTAGTAATATTCCCCAGTCTGTACCCTCCAAACCTTTCCGTTGCTCCTTGTAAATAGACTAATATTTCAGTACTTGCAGTAACCTCATACATTTGAGTATTCTCTCCAATTACACAGATTACACTCTATCTCAGTCTTCCTGTCCGACGTGATTCATGTCCATGTACACTGTAAAATCAATTAGTGTGTGAGAAGGCACTGCTCTTGGAGTCAAGATACAAATTGTATCTCAGACGTTAACTGGCCAAGTCAATTCACCTAACTGACCTCAGTTTCCTCATCTGTAAAATGAGGGAACGGTTGGCGTCAAAGGTTTCTAAAATCCTTTTCTACCTCTAAATCTACGATCCCGCGCTCTCCTGTCATCAAGAGGCTGGCAAGTCATTATTTCTCACTCTCATTCCATCTCCTTTTCTGGTCCTGACTCTCTTTGATGCGCACTCGGAGACGCTTCCTGCGTGCAGTTCTCTTTTGATAATATGCTCCCGCCTGTTCACACTCTCTTTCCATTGCTCTTGCAGTGACATGCAATTTTGATTTTCCATCAATTGTGTCAGGCCATGTTTCATAGCCTTATAACAACACCAAAAGAATATTCTGTTGAAAAAGAAATGTTTGTGTGTCAAGGAGTAGATTGGATGAATGACACAATTTCCCAAGTTACATGCAATTTGTTTATTCCTCTCTTACCCCTCCTATTCAATTCTCAGCTCTGTTCATCACTTGTAAGCAGTGTCTTTCCAAGATGTATGTCCTGATATAGCAACCCTGGGGAGGATGAGGGAGGCTGCCTCTTTAACTGAATATCATTTTCTAGACAATTGGCTTTCATTCTCTTGGTCATTCCTGGGTGGGTAGATTAGTCACACAGTTTGATTGATTAAAGATTTCATTTGGGAAACTGAACATTCTTTCACATCTTGATACAATACAATGTCATCCGCAAACGAGAGAATCTCCTTACCATCTGTGGACAATGGGCTGGATTTTCTATATAACAATGGCAAATATCTAGTCTCTTAATTTCTCTCTGCCTCAGTTTCCTCAACTATAAAGTGGAAATAATAATGGTATTTACTTCCTAGGGTCATTTTGAGGAACAAATAAGATGGTATTTATAAAGTTCCTGTCACAAAGTAGGAACTTAATAAAAGCTTATTTCCTTCTTTCCTTTACATAATGGCACATTATTTGTAGCATATTGTCTTAAATAATAGTTTGTGGCACTAAGGTTACATAACATGATAGTATGTATCAGAGTTAGGACTTAAACTCAGGTCTTTCTGACTCCAGTGTAACCTTCTATCCAGTAAGTCAGATGATCTCATTATTCAGTCATTTTGCAGTTCTGTCGGACTCTTCATGCCCCCATTTGGGGCTTCTCTTGGCAGACATATGGGAGTGGTTTGCCATTTCCTTCTCCAGCTAATGATTTACAAATGGGGACACAGATTCAACCAGGACTAAGTGACTTGCCCAGGGTCACACAGCTACTAAATGTCTGAAGACAGATTTGAATTCTATTCACAGTTTTCTTTTAAAATCCTTTGCAATATGGCTTCAGTTTATTATTCCAAGCTTACTTTTTTTTATTATCTCCATGCATTCTCTATATCTGTAAGAAGGAGTTAATAATTGCACCTCCCTCCCAGAGTTGTCATGAGGATCAACTGAGCTTATTTATAATTATGAAGTGCTTAGCACAGTGCCTGTAACAACGTAAGTGCTACATAAGCATTCCTATTTACTGTTCTCTAGATGTAACATTACATTTCCTAACACCTGAGACTTGTAAAGGCTACCTCCCAAACCTGGTAGCACTCTTTCTCCTCACTTTCACATCATAGAATCCTGTATTTCCTTCAGACCACCATTTAGTGGCCATTTCTTACAGGAGACCTTTCCTTGTATCTCCAGTTTTCAATGTTTTCCCGCTCCTGGGATCTGTATCTATTTTCGTATGTACATTTGTGTACATGTTGCTTTATCTTTCCCTGTCCCCTGTAAAATAGCTAGTCTTATTTCTTGAGAGTTGGACTATTTGAACGAAATGAAATTGAATTGTCAAAACTCTGTGTGTCATTCTTACCATTTTGTCCCCACTTTCTGTCACACTAAAATTGTCACTGAAGGAGCTAATGACAGGTTCCTAGGACTGAGCATCACATTGTATTTTGGCTAAATGACTCACCAACTATTTGCCAATTTGGTGTTCGGAGCCACTCTGTAGTTAGCCAGATAAAGCTTGAATAGACTAGCTCTTGAATAATAGCCAAAATCTGTTCCTCTACCATTTACAAAATGGTAGAAACTAACAGATTTTTGTGTTCTTTGGGCACAGCATTCAAGAATTCAGGTTCACCGCCATGCTGTGTTGTAGTACTAAAGTAGGACTTTTCCCTTAAGTGGTCATATTAGGTGGAGAACAAAAAAGTTTGCTTACAGCAAACACATTCAGAGTTAAATCACTAACTTATGATGCCCTCAAAGCCTAATTGAAGGTATAGTAAATTTACTTTAGACCAATTATGCTTTCCTATAGCCCACTTTTCATTTTTTTTAGGCTCCAGGGCATGGTTTACTTTCGTTGATATCATTTAAACACATTTAGAGTTAACTATTTGAAATCCCAAATGAAAGTAAGTTTAATTTCATCAATTAATCAACAGGTATTTATTTAATACCTACTGTATTCCAGGAACTGTTATATGGGAATTTTCTCAAGTTCCTCGATAACTAAATTTCAAGTCATTTCCACAAACTGACTCTCATTTCAAAACTGTCAAAGATTACTCCTGAAGACAAATGCTCAAATATTTTCATATGGACTTGAAATTTGCCTTCGTCATATTTTCAAGGTATAAGATTCTTCAATCTTTTGTACTTCTCTCAAACTAGAACATCTGTCAATTTTATAATCTAATAGGTAGTTATTAAACTGTCTACTTTGTCAACTATTCCTCCCTCACCTTATATAGCATAAACTCTGTGAGAAGGGACTATTTCCTGTTTCTCTCCATATCTACGCTACTAACATAGTCTAGAATATAAGCATCCTCTCTCTCAACCTAGCCCTCTCCCTTTCCTTCTTCTCCTTTCCAAAAGAAGGCAAATTTTGATGGCCAGAAGCTGGGGAACAATGGCTAGATTTATTTTCTCTCCTCTCCTCTCCTTCCCTTCCCTTTCTTTTCCTTCCCTTCCCTTCCCTTCCCTTTCCTTTCCTTTCCTTTCCTTTCCTTTCCTTTCCTTTCCTTTCCTTTCCTTTCCTTTCCTTTCCTTTCCTTTCCTTTCCTTTCCTTTCCTTTCCTTTCCTTTCCTTTCCTTTCCTTTCCTTCTTACTTTCTTTCTTGTCTTCTAAAATCTTAGACCCTGTATACTCTGAAGTCCATGGATTGAATAAGAAGGGTCCCTGCCTAACCTCTACTCAATGGCTCATTTTGGACCCTCCTGACTTGGAGTGAATGTCAATAGTAACAGTTTCTCTTCCAAACAACAACCCTGAGACTCCTTCCCCTACCAGCATGATTTATCTATTTTTTTTCTTTTCTATTAAAGGGGCCATCCCTTTGATTTTTTTTAAAGAGGGCTATTCACTGAATGGGTATTATTTCACTTTAAATGAGTACCTGAAAAGGACTTGGCCTAAAACGCCAAAGTCTCCCATTGCATCCTGAGCCATCTCCTGTCATCCTGATAAATATCTGGTCACTGGATTCAGATGGCTCTGAGAGAGAAGTGAGGCTGGTGACCTGCACAGTGCTCCCTTACTCAAAATACAGTCAAGTGCAAGTCATGTCATCATTTCCCTGATGGCATGGTCCTCTTTGAAAATGAAGGATGAAAACAACAACAAGCGTGGAGTTAATGTTCAATAAATGTGTGTTTAATTGAACTGGGTGCAAGAATTTAAGAGGATCTATGTCCTCTGTCCACACACAAACACTCACACAGATGGAGAAAGGCCTCCATTCTTCCACTCCTCCATTCTGCCCTGCAGTCGGATAATGGGTCTTATCACCAACTGGGTAATAAAATATAATAACATAATAATAAAAATACATAGGCTGTCCTTTAGAAAATATATATCCTGAAAAACACAGAAATGCTAGATGCTACCTTTAAGGAAAACATATTTTTTATACTCAGACATCTCAGACTTAGGTGCTATCACCTGCTCTCTTTTACATCAATTTGGCCCCAAATTTGAATATTCCTTATGTATAATAGGAAATGTATTTATGGGTGTGTGAATATTATAGTTTTAGGATAGGGAATATAGTAAAATTAATAATACATGCAGTACAAAAATCTGGCTATGAATTAGGATGAGTAAAAAACATACTTAGTTATTAGTTTATATTTTGTATCTGGGAGGTTAAAGTACTATGGCTGAAAAGTCTCTTCTCATTGAAAAGGTAATGGGAGACCCTGTAGATAAAAGGGGCAGACAAGATTTTCTCCACCAAAACTGAACCTACAATTCTAGAGAGCTTAGAAGTTTTGAAACCAAAAATTATAGCAAAGATAGATGCATGGCATTTCTTTATTTTAACTTCTTCATTTGTGAAATGCAATGCAGTGTTCTATCTTAATGTCATTCTAATATAATCAGTGAAACATGGAAAATGTGAAATATCGGTACATATCTTCAATCCCTGGTAAATAATGGGGTGGGGGAAGATGGAAATCTGAAAACATCTCCAAGATAATGGAAGCATGAGCTATAATCACCAGGTGTTCATGAGGAACAAATCATTCCAGAGACAACTTGATTGCTTTTTTGATAGAATTACAAGATTTACAGATGAAAGAAGTGTAGTTGATGGAATATGTCTAGCATGATGACTATAATCCATTTGATACAGTGTGGTACAAAATTTCACTTGCAAAACATCTTTATGTGGGTTTGGATGCCAGGATGGTTACATGGACCCAAACCAATGAAGAAAGCAAAAAGAGAAACAGGGCCAAATGGTGCTATCTTTTCTAAGGCCAAACACACTTGTAACCAGGCTGAAGAAAATTCTCTTTGATTTGGAGTTTAAGGCAGTAATTACTTTTAAGTGTCAGAGCAAAGCATTTAGTTATATATCTGGAGTCAACATTTTCTAGGTGTCAAAATATTCAGAAAAAAAAGTATTCCATCTCACTTTTCCAGTGGTTGGCTTGAGTTACAAGAATGAGTCAATAAATCAGCAGACATCTATCAAACATTATGTGCCAGATGCTGTGCTGTGATACAGAGAGGTCTGATATGTGTTCACTACCTGAAACTGGAGAAACAGAATAGATTCATATAAATGTAACAAACAATAAAACATCACGCATGCAATGTTTCAGGTAAATGCTATGGAAAAAAACAGAGGAATTCAGAGGAGGAAGATATCAATGTAGGATGAAGTGGTCTGGGGAAACATCACAGAAGAACTAGACCTTAAGCTCAGAAGAAAGTGCTGCCTTTACATAAGTAGACACATTTCTAGTACTAGAAATAATATGAGCAAAGAAACAAAGATGAAATTGTATGTTTACATATGGAATAATTAGTAGATAAATACATGGAAAACAGGTAGATAAGGTAAAAGATATTGGTTGGAACCAAACTGGACTCTAGGTTTCATTGAATCAGTATCATATAGTGGATGGGGCACTAGGCTTAGAACCAGAAAGACAGGTCCTAGATGTTTGAATGTGGGCAAGACACATTTAACCTCTCTAGGCCTCAGTTTCTTTATCTGTAAAATGGAAGGGGAGGTTGGACTCAGTCTGTGAGATATCATCTAAGTTAAAATCTATGATTGTATGATCCTACGAACAGAAGGATGATATAGACAAAGAAACATTTAAGGTTTGTAATATAACTTCAGAACGTGGGATAGATTAGAAGAGAAAGAAACTAAAAAAGGAAGCCCAACGAAGGGAGTATTAGGATGTGTAATGAAGTGAAAAGGAAGTACTATCCTGGAGAGGACTAGATAAATGTGAGGAAAAATGATGATGAAGAGCCAATAACACAAAAAAAGTGGATGAGAGATCAGGATCACCCCTAGAAGACCCAAGGCAAATGCGATATTGGGAATCTGTCTCTCCTGGAATAATTTCAGACTTTAATCATGATCTTTCTCATTTAAAAAAGTTTAACCATGATCTCAAGCCTAACATTTAGGTTCTTTCCACACTTTGAACCCAACATTAAATGGAATAACAATAGAAACTATGAATGGGAAAAAAGTTACCTAATAATTATCTGAAATAATAAATTACATTGATAGTAGAGAAAGAACTACATCTGCACCTTAGTGAAAATTCTTTCCCTTTAAGGGGACCCAGGATAATTGTCCTCATTGTCAATCAGTTGAAAAACATTTACCACCTGCTATACAAAGAAAGATAAATCAAAATGTGTCCCTGTCCTCATGAAGCTTAAATTCCCCTTGAGGATTCCAATTGGAGATGTCAGAAATAAATCCTAGTTATTCCAAGTAATTATGTGTATAGCATGCCCCTTTCAGAGGATTTTCTTCTTTCTTTGTTGTTGTCATTTTTCAGTGGGGTCTGACTCTTTATGATACTATTCTTGGCAAAGATACTAGAGTGGCTTGCAATTTCCTTCTCTAGCTCATTTTTGCAGATAAATAACTGAGGCAAAGAGGGTTAAGTGACTTGCCCAGAATCACACAGTTAGTAAATGTCTGAGCACAGACTTGAATGCAGAAAGAAGAATCTTCTTTACTCAAGACCTGATATCCTATTCACTGTACCATCTTACTTTTTATTTGAGAGGTAGAAAAACTATATAAAAGAAGACAATGGTGGGGAGTGTTTGTCCCAGAGGAATTTACCTAAGAGGGCTAACACAGTTTTCAGGGAGCTAAGCCAAGCTTCCGTGGGAGGTAATCTAAATAGTACAGTGGGAAAAGAGTGCTGGAATTTGTACTAAGAAACCTGCATTCAATCCCTGTCTCTGTTAGTGTGTGTCCCTTATCAAGTCCCTTAATGTCTCTGGATCTCAGTGGCCTTCCCTGTAAAATGGCAGTATTGAACTAAATGACAGCCAAAGTCCCTTTCAGCTTTAAATCTGTGGTCCTATGATTTGTTGCTCAAAGAAAGGAAGGAAGGAAGAATGAAGGAAGGGAGGGAGGGAAGGAGAAAGGAAGGAAAGAATGGAAAAGAGAAGTAAGGAGGAAGGGAGGGAAGAAACTCGACATATACCTGTTATCTTGACTAAGATAGGTAAATCCTGTTTAACTAATGTCAACTGACAACCTGAAGATGATGACCTTCCCCAGGTCACCTACATTGCTATAGGAAAAGGAGGCACTGAACCAGCTACTTCAAGGAATAGTTCAGGTTCTGGGACAAAGGTAGGAAGCTTTAGCAGCTTCATTACCTGCCTAGACTCTGAGGCCAGTAAAAGCTTGCACTTCAATGCACTAAAGAAATGTAACTTCTAAAGGTTCTCAAGGTCATGTTTGCAGTTCCATAGCATCATAGCAATTTATATTTCATGTCCAAAAAACAGTTTTTGTGATTAGTACTCATGCTGGGTCAAATGTCAAAAATCTGTTTGTCAAAACACTACTCCTTCAGCCAAACCTCTGTTTTCCTGGAAACAATCCTCTTGTCGTTACTTTCAATTACTCTGAGGATTATTTTATGTTCCTTGACATTATGATTTTTTTCTGTATTGCTTTTATTATTTACAGTAATCTAAGTTTTTAAATTTCTTTTTTAATCATAGCTAATAGATAGGACTTTCTGAAAGGTTTTACATCTCTCTATAGTCTCTCAATCAGGAATCAAAAGAAGGAATTTAGGTTGACAGTTTGTAGATTAATCTTGCTAAAATGCCATTTCAACAAATTCAGTAAAAGGTCAGTTTATTAGGTAATAGAGGAGAGTTGGTAGTCAGCAAAAGATTCTCAGAAAACCTTGCCTTTGGTCAAGACTTGCCACAGCCCATGCCTGAGACCAATTCAAAAAAGAATCTCTACTTCATTGACTACACAAAAATCTTTGACTGTGTGTATCACAGAAAAATGTACAAAGTACTTAAATATGGAAGTACCAGGTCATCTTACTTGTCTTCCAAACAATGATATGCAGATCAAAAGGCAATAGTTAGAACTGAACATGGAACAATTGAAGATGGGAAAAGGAAGATGATAAGGTTATAGTGTCACCTTATTTGTTTAACTTATATGCAGAGTACATCATAACAAATATTAAACAAGATAAATCAAAGTTAAAATTAAGACTCCTGGGAGATATGACAACAATCTCAAATATGCAGACAGTACCACTCTAATAGCAGAATGTGAAGAAGAATTAAGTAGCCTCTTAATGAGGGTAAAAGAGAAGAGTGTAACAGCTAGCTTGAAGCTTAATATATTAAGAAGAAAAAACTAAAATCATGGTACCTGATCCCATCACATCCTGTCAAATGGAGGGAGATGAAATGTTAGCCATATGAGATTTTATAGTCTTGGACTTAAAGATCACTGCAGATGACACCTGGTTTCTGGAAACTAAAAGACACTTACTTCTTGGAAACAAAACTATGGTAAATCTGGATAGTATACTAAAAAGCAGAGACATCACCTTTTCCTTGCCAAGAAAAGTCCATATTGTCAAAGTTATGGTTTTCCCAATAGTAATGTATAGTTATGAGAATTGGACTATAAGGAAAGCTGAATACTACAGAGTTTTGCTTTTGAATTGTGGTACTAGAAAATACTTTTGAGAGTCTTTTGTACAGCAAGGATCAAATTGGTCAATACTTAAGTAATACTTAAATAGAGTAATTTAGACTACTCATTATAAGGACAAATGCTGAAGATGAAGCTTAAATCCTTTTGTCATATAATGAGGAGACAGGACTCATTGGAAAAGACTGTGATGTTGGGAAAGATTGAAAGCAAAAAGAAAAAGGGATGGCAAAAGATGAAATAGTGTTATAGAAGCAATAAACATGGTGAGAAGATTTTAAGAGATAACAGAGGATAGAAAGGCCTGGTATGTCCATGAGATCACAAAGAGTCCTACACAATTGAGCCACTGAACAACAATGAGAAAACATTTAACAAAATAAATAAAAATAGAGTAGCTAATGTTAATATTTGATTTTCCAAGTGAATATGCAGCCACAGGGATCCTTACATATACTTTGGTGACCCCTATTTCTATTTGAATTTGACAGTGCTGCTCAAAGATAATTAGGAATTCCAGCTAATAGAAGGGTTCAGAGTGAAAATAATAAACCATATTTTGGACATGTTGACCATGAGGTATCACTTGGATTTCCCAATGCTCCTGCCCTCTCGGCTAAGAAGAACAAGTCAACTACCTCCAAACTCCTTCAGAAATTTAAAGCCAGCATCAATTTCACCCCACACACACACATCATGCACATCTCACAACCTTCTCTTCCCCATGAGAAATATCCCCATTTCTTTCACTTAGTTCTGCTATCCCCAGTCTGTTTATTTCCCCTCTTCTAAATCCAATTCCAGTTATCTATGTCTTCTCTAAAATGGACTGCCCAGGGTTAAATATGACACTATAAATATTATCTGCCTAGATCAGAATATCTTGGTTCTGTTGGGAAGCTATGCCTCTCTTTAAATATCCTACCATGATATTAGCTTTTTTGGCTGCTATATCGTACTGTTGACACATACCTCTCCTCCCCATCTTGTATTTATAAAATGTACAACTTGATGTTTATCTTTATTAAATTTTCATCTTCTTTAATACAGTCTATTCTTCGAGGTTGTCAAAATCATTTTTGATCCAGAATATGTCATACAATGTCTTAGCTATGCCTCCATGCCAGTTTGACAATAACGATAACTGTCATTTATAACCAGTTTTAAGGTTTTAAAAATAATTTATAAATGTTATCTTATTTGAGCATTACCACAAACCTTTAATAAGAGTATTATAGGTTTTGTTATGTTTATTATACAGTGGAGGAAACTAAAATTTAGATAAGAGGAAGAAATTTTCTCATGATCACACCATTAGTAAGTTCCAGAGGCAGGATTCATACACAGGTACCTGATGATTCCATATTCAATACTCTTTACAAAGCACTGTAATGCCCTTCAAATTTTCTAGCTCAATGTTATTCCAAATTACTGATGACAATGTTGAACAGCATAGGGCTAAAGAGAAATTTCTGAGGCCATCCACCAGAGACCTTCTTCTAAGTCAATCAGTCACTCAAACATTTATTAAGTGCTTGCTTTTTGTTGGGCATGGAACTAAGTGTTGGGGATACAAAAATGGCAAAAAACAGTAGCTGTTTTCAAGTAACTCATATATAATTACTAAATAATAAATGTTTCTCTTTTACCCAGGAACCCTGAGAGTCTTCCCTTCCCAGTCTGATTTTTGTGGTTTTTTTTTCATTAAAGGGGCTATCCCTTGAGTAACTGCTTAAAGAAGCCTATTCATTGAATGGGTGTATCTCACTCAAAGTAAGAATGTGATAAGATCTTAGCCTGAAAGCACCAGGGTCTCATATTGCATCCTGGGCCATCTCCAGCCATTCTTATGACTATCAGGCCCCTGGACCCAGATGGCTCAGGAGAAGAAAGTGAGGTTGGTGACCTTGCACAGCCCTCTCAAACTCAAAGCAAAGTCAACTGCAAGTCAATGTCATCATCTTGATGTCATGTGCCTCTTCAAGAATAAAGGATAAACAATTCTAATGACGGAGACTATATGAAATTAACTATATTCTGACAAGCTATATAGAAAATAACTTTGAAATCATCAATAGAGAGAAGGCACTAGAATTAAGAGTGATCAGAAAAGGCTTCATATAGAAAGTAGGGTTTTAGCTAGGACTGGAAAGATGGCAGAGAAACCAGGAGATGGAGATTAGATGGGAAAGTGTTCCAGATACAAGAGATAACCACTGAAAATGGCCAAAGGTGGGAAATCGAGATTATTGTTCAAGGCACAACCAGGAAACCAATGTTGCTGAATTGGAGTGTACATGGTGAGATGCAAGGTTTAAGGTATATCTCTTGGGGGGGGGGGGGAAGGTAGGAGAGGGACGTTAGGAAAAGTTTTGAATGCCAGAAAATTTTAATTTGATCCTAGAGGTGATGGGGAACCCCTTTTAAAATAGGTTGAATCTTTCAAATAGTCCTAAATCTACTTCACTATAGGATAATCTAGAGATAAATACACTATATTTACAGAGTCTGAATAGTTTGATCTACCAGTTTAGTTAATCTGTTAATAATGGAAATGAAATTTGTTTGACATCATTTGTTTCTAATGATTCCACATGGTTATTACTTTTTCTTCTAAGTGCTCTCTTAATGCTCATATTCCCTTAATGTTTTTTACAAATTGGCCAGGGATTGAAATGAAGCTATAGATTAATAGCTTACAAACTCCAGCCTAATAATAAATACTTATTACATTAAAAAAATAAGTTGTAGAACTAACTTTGAACTTATAATTCAATAGCCACCCAATTCTTGATAAATCAATATTTTGCTTCCCTTTGTCACAAACTAAGCCAAACTCAAAGAAAGAAAAAAAGAGAACAACACTGTTTACTTTCATATAACCCTTCAAACTTTACAAATTACTTTTCTCATAATATCTTGTAAGTTCAGTGTGGTACATATTATTATTCCGAATTTAAAGATGATGAGACTTGATTTTAGAACTATTAATTGATTTACTTAATAGTGGTAGTAAGAAGGAGAGATCATATTTTAAACAAGGTCAGAAGACCCCAACTCTCAGGTCAAGACTACTATCAGAAGTGTCAACTATGCGGTCCATAATATTCTCCAGGGCAGCCTGATTAAATGTAAATTAATTCTATTTAACAAGATAAATTAAAATACAATAAATATAGATAATACATGTTTTTTTTAATTTATTTTTTTAAAATAAATTTATTTAACTTTTTACATTCATTTTCACAAGATTTTGGGTTCCAAAATTTTCTCCCC
>CM053771.1:409343752-409397133 GCA_028658325.1 Potorous gilbertii | reverse complement strand
CTTTTTTTTGATCACGGCTTTCAAGTAGTCCCATAATTTTTAAATTGTCTCTCCTGGATCTATTTTCTAGGTCAGTTGTTTTCCCAATGAGATATTTCACATTATCTTCCATTTTTTTATTCTTTTGATTTTGTTTTGTGATTTCTTGGTTTCTCATACAGTCATTAGCCTCCATCTGTTCTATTCCAATTTTGAAAGAACTATTTTCTTCAGTGAGCTTTTGGACCTCTTTTTCCACTTGGCTAATTCTGCTTTTGAAAGCATTCTTCTCCTCATTGGCTTTTTGAACCTCTTTTTCCAATTGAGTTAGCCTATTTTTCAAGGTATCATTTTCTTCAGCATTTTTTTGGGTCTCCTTTAGCAAGGTGTTGACCTGCTTTTCATGCTTTGCTTGAATCTCTCTCATTTCTCTTCCCATTTTTTCTTCCGCCTCTCTACCTTGATTTTCAAAATCCTTTTTGAGTTCTTCCATGGCCTGAGCCCACTGAATATTTATTTTGGATGTTTGGGATACAGAAGTCTTTACATCTATGTTTTTCCATGATGGTAAGCATTGTTCTTCCTCATCTGAAAGGATGGGAGGAGATATCTGTTCACCAAGAAAGTAACCTTCTATAATCTATTTTTTTCCCTTTTCTGGGCATTTTCCCAACCAGTTACTTGACTTTTGGATCCTTTGTCAAGAGTAGGGCATACTCTGGGAATCTATAAGATCTCAGTTCCTCCAACGTGTCACAATCTAGTGTGTACACTGGTCTGGGAATAAGAGATTTTTGTGCCTAGAATCTTAGCAGAGTTTCCTCTCCACAGCCCCCTGGCCTCCAGTTCCATCAAGCCAGTGCTGGGGCCTGAGATTCAGATAAGCTGCATGGGCAGGGCCACCATTCAGTATGAGATAAAGATCAGCTCCCTCAGGGCCTTTACACAAGGCTTAGGTAAGAATCAGCTCCTCAGTGCCCCCAGGTGTTTTTTCAATCCAACACTGGATATGAGCTGCTGTGGGAACTGCTGATGCCTGCCCAATGTGGCCACTGCAGCCTCTGCCTAAGGTCAGAGCTATGGGAAGGCCCTTCTCCCTTCCCAGCCAACTGATAAAACCCTGTCACTGACCTTTGACTTCTGTGGGTTGTAGGATCTGCAAACTGCTGCTACTGTTACTGGAGAGGAGACTTCGGCCCTGAGGCATCTTTCTCCTGGAGCCTTGCTGCACAGCCAAGGCTGGGCTAGGTTTGGCTGTGCTTTGCATCCAGTGCAACTGATGTTTCCTGTAGGCCTTTCAGGTCACCGTGGGCTGGAAATCTCCTCCACTCTGTTGTTCTCAGCTTCTGCTGCTCCAAAATTTGTTGAGTCCCTCTCTATAGGTATTTTATGGACTGTGTGGGGAGATCCCGCATATATGTGTCTTTCAACTCCACCATCTTGGCTCTGCCCCTCCAAATGTCCAATTTTTCATGCACCATACTGTCCATGGGGTTTTCTTGGCAAAGATATTGGAAGAGTTTGTTGTTTCCTTCTCCAGTAGTTTAAGGCAAGCAGAAATTAAGTGACTTGCCTAGGGTTACATAGTTAGTAAATGTCTGAGATTAGATTTGAATTCAGGTTTTCCTGACTTGATCCAGAGCTCTATCTACTGAGCCATCTAGCTGCCTTAGACTAAGTCTAGACTCTTAATAAATTGTTGGTTGTTGATTGATTATTGATTGTTTAGTTTATGTTTTTTCATATTCCTTATTCCTTCATTTTTCTTCATTGGTACTAATCTCAAATACTATAATTATTCTGTTTTCTAGAATTCCTGAGTACACTTTCTTAAATTTCAAGATAAATGGTGTGTTACAATAATGTTTAAAACTGGTCAGAGGTGACATAAACACGAAAGTTTTCATTTTCAATCTTTGTAAATGAAGTCATGCTCCCTTATCAACCTTTCTCTAACATATTGTAATTTCTCTAAAGTATTATTCCACTTAGTATATTCCCATGCTGTGTATGAACACATTTAGTATATGTGATTTATATTAATTGCATTCTTATAACTTACTTGTTTTTCCTGAGGTTTTGATGTAATTTATAAACTACTTCAGACCACTAGCCAATGAGGTAATTATTGATCTTGACTTAGAGACATCTTTTTTTTAATTTCTTTTCAGTGATAATTGCTAGTATGATAACCCTCTTTCCCTTTACCACATACTCCCCCTGGGAATTCTGAAGACCACATTATTCTCTTAGAATCTCTGTGATTGGTTTGAACCTTCATTCAGAGCTTCCTGTTTTCAAATCCTATGAGTTTTTCTCAAGGGAAACTATTATTCTCTCATTCCACTAAGTAATACAATAGAACTCAATCTCTACCTTTCCTTGAGTGATAGGGTTTTTCCTTCTTCGTCCTTAATCATTCTGGCATGAAAGATCAGGGCTGAAAACCAGGAATAATAACTTGACATTATCTTTTCCTCTCAGTGTTAGCCTAACTCCATGTAGTGGCTACCAAGTTTCAAAGGCTTCTTTAGGCAGTGATTGTCTTTGACAGCTGGTTCCTCATAGCATCAGTTCACATTTCTCAATCATCGAACAGTCCATAAGCATCCAGGATCAATAATTTTGTATAACCATATTTGATTATTCTCATAACATAATAGATTTATTTCACATTGTGGATCCTATCTTAAGTTCCTAGTTATTAGTGTCTCTCTTCTCCCTCCAAAATTATCTTGGATTTATTTTACATGTATTAGGTATAAAATTGCAAATGTACCTCTTATCTCCCTCCTGTAGAAGCTCCTTCAGGTAAAAGAAACTAATTCATTTATGTCTTTGCAACACTGGGGACCAACACAGTGCCTGGGAAATAATATGTGCTGCAGACATGCTTGATGATTTAGTGAGTGAATGAATATGTTGTGTTCTCCTGTATCCTTTAAGCTCCTCAAAGGCAGGGATTTTTGAATTGTGTCCCCAGAACCACCTGCATCCTCTTCCTTCTAGTTCAGGGGTTCTTAATATTATTTGTATCATTTGTTTAAGATGCATTCTGAGAAGATGGTGGAATAGGTCAAAAATCTCTAGCCTCTCCATATTTCTGTTGGTATAATAAACTCTCCAGATCATTTCTCAAAATGATACTTTTAAATAGATAAAACATATTAAATGGGATTACAAAGGAAACTAATAATATTGAAATATCATTATCAAACTTTTTTAAAAAAAAGTTCAGGGACCTCAAGTAAGACTCTCTTTTTCTAGTGGTAATGAAATTTGTTCAAAATCCAGTAAAGACACACTAGGGAAATGAACCTACATAGCACAACTATAACCAAATATTTACAAATAGAGCTTGGTGCTCATGTTGTCAGGTATCCTCTCCATCACTTGAGGCAGAGCAAAGCCTCCCTAACATTGTCATGTGCTCCTACTGAAGAACCATGGGAGGACATGGGAAGGATCACCCAAGGGAAAGTACTATGCAGCAGAATGCTTGCAAATTGACTATTTTTAGTTTAGAATGAGACAGCATAACATGGTGAGTTGACCTCAAAATCAGGCAGATCTATGTTTAAGTTAGGCCTTTGACATAAGATGGTTTGGGTCCCAGGATAAGTCTTTAATTTCTCAGTGTTCTAGGTAAACCTAAGACTATTATTTCAGAGAAGGTACCCATCAGTATGAGTAGAGGAAATTTCCTCACCTGCAAGTTTTTACACCAGTGAAATCACAACTTTCTTTGCAAATTGCTGTGACAACAACCTGTTTCTCATTAATGTTTCTCATAATAGATGGATACTTTAGAAATAAGTTAATAAACTCTAGGCAGTTCTATAACTAGCAATTTTGGGACTGATAGCTACCAATGCTGAGGCTGAAGTACGTAAAATACATCTCAGAAAAGCTATGTAATTCATGAAGTGAAAATAACACACAAAATTACTAAATTAAATTCAATTGTTTAGGAAGGAGAATTACTGTTTTGAAAATTTCTGAGTTGGAAAGAAGCTTGGAGGTCATCTAGTTCAGCACAAGGGATTTGGAGTCCTAGGACTGAAAAGAAGACTTTCTCCTATGCAGTTATTGATAAGTAAGGTAGTACCAGAATTATTACTAAACTTCACTGGAAGGAAGTATTGTTGTTCATTGAGGGATAGCAGTGGCAGACAAGCTGATCTTCCTTTAAAAGACAGAGGAAAGTGAGGGAGCAAGTGATAGAATTCTTTATAGGATGGAGGGAAAGAGTGAACAAGCTGTCATCTCTTATCCTGATAGCTGCCCAGGACCTGAACATCCTTTTCCTCTCTCCTCAGGCAGTGTCTGAGTTCCTAATCTTCTACTTGAGTATATGAGGGGAAGGTGTTAAATTTTTCACCCTGTGGCAAAGACCCAATTGCCCTCCCCTAGCTATATGTCATGCTCAGTGCTGTAAAGAGTAGAACGACCTAGAAAGCTCATGCATGGTTGGCAGTCTAATTAAGGAGAACATCCATAAACATTCTGAAAACATTAAACAATTAAAGACACAAGTCAAGACAATATTTTTAAAATGCCCATATATAGTTTTATCATGACAAAGAGGAAAAGGAGAGGTTAGATAGAAGCCCCTGAACAGGAATAAACTGGATGCTTTTTCAAACTTCTTAACTTGACATTCAAGGCTCTCTTTAGTTTAGTCATGATTTATTTATTTTGTTATCCCTCAAGCAACTCCTCTAAACAGACAAACAACCCTCTTCACTGTCCCCAAAGTATTCCTTGACCTTTCTCATGCTCATGGCCACAATATTTTTATTTATAATGGTCTTCCTATGTAGCAAACCTTTCCCCATCCCTTTGACCTATCCAAAAATCCTTTATTCAAAAGACAACTCAAATCCTGTTTCTTCCATGAAGATTTTCTTGGCAGAACCAACAACAGTGATCTCTCCCTTTTCTGAACTTCCATAGCAGTTAGCATCTGAATAACTCAGATGGCAATTAATTCCTCACACTGTTTCATCATAGACAACTTCAAATAGCAAAGAGTCAGACTTAGAATCATGAAGAGTTGTGTTCAGAGCTTGTCTCTAATATTTACTTCATAGCTATGTGACTATCTATAAGTCATACATTTTCTGGGTTTAAGCATCTTCTCCTGTAAAATGGACATAACGTCTTGTATATATACATATGGGTGCATGTGTGTATACATTTATACACACATGCACACATATACATATATGTGCATATATGTGTGCAGATAGATTTATATACGTACAGATACATGTATACATACATATACATACACTCATATAAACACACACACACACACACACATATATATATACACACACACACAAGCATATGTGCGTGTGTGCCTGTTTCACTAGGGTTGTTCTGAGGCTTATATAGGATACATATACACATACATATACATATAATGCTTCGTAAATTTTTAAGTCTGGTGCATCCATTATTATTACAACTTCTCTACTAATCTTTTGGTGCCTACTTAAAGCTTGCTCTTATTTAATATTTAAATTTTTTGGAATTGTTATTGAAGTAATATTAAAATATTTGAAGTTTGATGTTATTTAATTTTTTTCCAAGAGTGTGGATTTGGAATCTGTGACTGAACTATAAGCTGCTACTGTCCCTTAAGCTCCTTTGTGTTTCTCATAGAGCCTAGCCATTTAGATGATTTTGTACAATAAATATGGAATTGATTTTATTATGCCATTTCCTAGCATGATGGGCCAAGTGACAGTTTTGTCCATGTGTTCATGAATTAGAGCCATGTTTTCTCTAAGTCACACCCATTTAAATGTTTCTCCCCAAAGAGATGCATTTGCCATAGTAACAGAGATTTTCCTAGTGATGCTCAATCACTAAAGCAGAAAAATAGTGAGGTAAATTTATCATCCCAATAAAAGGCGACAAGATCTTGAATGATCCCAAATCGTAATTTCTCTATTTATTTCATTTAAAGTTTTTTTCCTCAACATCATTATTAGCACATTTTTGTGGGGTTTCCCCCTAAATATTTGGCTTCTACATATCTATAAGCTTTGAACAAGCCAGTTTATTAGGTTTGCCTTAGAAAGATGTACTTTCCTTATCCACTTTTTTAGAAAGGGGAGAGGAGGAAAGTAGAAAAGGAATATGGGATTTAGGCCCCATTTTACCTTAATAAAACTCTGAATCTGAGTCAATTTGCTCATGAATTTCCTCTGCTCTTCAAACTCTCAGGAGACTAGATAATTATTGAATGACGTATTTGTCGAGGTAGGCTAACTGTCAAGTATTCTGAGAATTATCAAGGGTACTCTAAAAAGGTAGCCTGGTAGGCTGCTGACCTGTCATCTGGAGTTTCTGTCTCATTTTAAAAAAAAGTTCATATTCTTCTAAACAGTGTGAAGTTGAAAGAATTTCCCTGCTTGACCTTACCTCCAGAGTAGGCTGGTAGACCTGAGCACAAGAATATTAAAAAGAGTCCTACTCATCAAAATGATATTTCTGTCCGTTGACATCCCACGGTCAGACAAAGCTAACTAGTAGTGATTATGTCCTAAGAAGGTACCACTTCCAAAATCTATACTCCTTGTAGGGTCCTAATTCCAAGAGGCAACCATTGTTGTCTCTGACTTTGTGTCAGGAGTTGGGCTTCTTGCTGGTGAAAAAAATAAGAGTATATTGACAGATTGATTTCTGTTCAATATAATCATTTCAGTCATAAGTGAGTATGATGTGCTGTTCAGAAATAGAGGAACAGATGTTATCAATCTGTCCCAGATTCATTTCTTATTACCAGTGCCTAAGTAACATCAAAGAAGGCATTTCCTGTCCTAGTTTGATAATATGTGTTACAGAAACACCTCTTTCTCTTATAAAGTCATCATTTCTCTCTCCCTCTTCATCATTCTGGTGAATTCGTTTGACTGTTTTTCTTTCTCCCTGAAGTTTTTTTTTTAAACTTTCTTTGCTCAGTATAAGTCCACCAAGTATACACAGACCACTCCACTGTGAGCTTCTTGGGAGTGATGTTTTTATGTTTGTTTTTATCCTTCTTTGTATCTCCAAGGTTTAGTGTATTTGGTACCTGGCACATGGGAAGTACTCAATAAATAATATCTGACTGACATTAATTAACTATCAGTTAAACTGTTTGGGGTCTGTTTTTCAGTTGTTTTAATGGCTAAGCTCTATTAAAGGGAGTCCCTAAAGTCTTTGTCCCCCCTTTTTCTCCCTCTAGACTATTTCACTCAGTCATCTTATCAGCCCGTATGGTGATGACTCTCAGATCCACTTACGCGGCCCTACCCTCTCTTCTAACCTGAGACTTAGATTTCCAAATGTCTTTTAGACATTCCCTAAAATACCCAAAACTGATTCTTTATCTTTTCCCCAAAACCTTTCTCCCTTCTAACTTCCCTGTTACTCTTGAAGGTACCGCCATACTCAGGATCACCCAAGCTCACAACCTTGGTGTCGACCCAATCCCTTACTCTGTCTCTCTCCTGCACACTCAGTTGATTGACAATTCCTGTTGATTTTATTTTTGTTATATCTTTCATTTCCCTTCTTCCTTCTGATGCTGCCATGACCATGGTAGAAGGCCTTATCACCTCATGTGTGAACTATTTTAATAGCCTCCTGATTTGTTAACCTTTCTCAAGCCTTCGCTTCCTCCATTTTCATTCTCCACTCAATTGTCAAATTGATTTTCCTAAAATCAAGGGGTGACTTTATCACCACCAACAACCCTACCACCCATTGAATAAACTTCCATGATCTCCAAGAGCAAATATAAAATATTCTATTTGACTTTTAATGCCCTTTATAAGCTTTTCCCTACCTACCTTTCAAGCCTTCCATTCTTCTTCCCCTTTTATTATTTTGCAATCCATTGACATTAACTTCCTTACTGTTCTTTGCACAAAATTCTCCATCTTCCAAGTCTGAGTGTTTTCACTCAGCCCCCATGCTGCAATGCTCTTTCTCCTCATCTCTACCTCCTGGCTTCTTTTAAGTCTCAGTTAAAGTCTTACCTTGTATTAAAAAAAAAACCCAACGTTTTCTCAATCCTTTTCAACCTTAGCTCCCCATATGTCGAATATTTCTGCTATCTCTCAACCATTTGACTGTAATTTCCTTGAGATCAGGGACCATTTGCTCTTTGGTTTTCTTTGTAGTCCCAGTTGTTTTACCTCTGCCATTTCCCATTGAAATGAAGGTCAAATGGTCAAATTATGTATGTAAGGTGTTATGCAAACTTTAAAGGATGATGCAAGTGACAGTTATTAGTATTATCTAGTCCAATCTCTTAACTTTATGAATGAGGAAACTGAATCCAGAAAGGGAAAATGATTTTCTTCAGACCAAAGGGAACTGGTTGGAGGCAAAGTCAAAACTAGAACGTAAGCCTCCTGCTTCCTGGTTCAGTACTTTCTCACTCTCTGATGTCTCACACATGCAGACTCAGAGGCTGATTAAGTGTGATTTTCAACACATACACAGAACTTGCATAAACCTTTTCCAGAGGTTCTATTAGTTTATTAAATTTCTTTATTCAGTTCAGTCTCTACTACTGAAAACAGAACTAAGCCTACTTAGAGTCTGAATCATCTTTTCTAGTTCAGCAGAACAAGAGTCTTTCCAATCTTTGGGATAATGGTGAGACATAAAGCATCACACTCTAGATGGAAAATGATTGCCCCAGGAAGACAACTGTCTTGTCAAAAGTTTTGCACTATGTCACACAGGGTGCAAGTTGATGCTTGGCAACACGTAGTGTGTTTTCACACTAAAATGAATCAGTTTCAGAAAAGGAAGCTTCCATCAGAGATGCTTAAAATAATCTGTAATGCATCAAGGTTTGGCTTAATCAATATTTTCCTAGGCTAATACTTTCCTAGAGTAAATTAACTGATGAGGATTCGTATTTTTTTTTGTCTTTTATAGATTCATAGACTCACAGGATTTTAGAATTGGGAATAAACTTAGAAAACCTTTGAAACAAGTTTTTTCTGATAACAGTCTTGTTTCCAAGATATTTAAGGAATTGGCAAATTTATAATAATGTAAGCCATTTCTCAATCAATAAATGGTCTAAGGATGTGAACAGACAGTTCTAAAGGGAAGAAACAGACTAAATATAGACATGAAGAAATCTTTGAAATCAACAATAGAGAAATGAAAATGAAAGATTTTCTGGGATTTCCTCTTAGACCCACTAGGTTTGTGAAGATGAGAAAAAGAAAATGACAAATATTAGAGGTTTTATTGGGAAACTGTCACATTGTACCGTTCGCAGAGCTGTAAATGGTTGAAATCATTTTTGAAAGCAGTTTGGCATTACAGATGGGTCTCAGATTAGTATGAATCCTGTAAACTAGATGCATAATTCAAGTTCCCACCATGTATTTCCACTGGGCTCAGATTACATATTTTACACAAATATAATTTCAAATAGTCAGAATTCTAACACATCTGACCCCTCTGCACTCATCATTGTTCACTCTAATCAGCCACTAAAGAGTACAGACCTTTTGACCCAACTATACAGCTGCTAGCATTATATCCCCAAAAGATTAAAGAATAAAAAATCCAATATGTACAAAAGTATTTATAGTAGCTTTCTTGTGCTACTAAAAATTAAAATAAAAAGCCTTCTTGTTCAACATCTACATTTATTGGTAAGGGGCTTTGAGACCCATAGGTTAACTGACTTGTCCAGGGTCACAATGCTACTTTATAGTGGGAAGAATTTAGATTAATAATGAGGACGGTGATGATGATAGTGAACATTTATACAGCACTTACTAAAAACCAAGTGGTGTAAAGGTTAAGCACTTGATAATTTTTGTCTCATTCACCCTCAAAAAAACCCCTGGGAGAGGTAGGTACCATTATCATTTTCATTTTATAAATGAAGAAAATGGGGGAACAGAGGTTAAATGATTTACCCAAGGTTACACAGCTAGTTAGGGTCTGAAGCTGGATTTGAACTCAAGTATTCTTGTCTAACACCACTGTTAGAACCTAAGTTTCAAGATATAGAATTTTGTGTTCTTTCCAGCACACCTTTCTTTACATTTATATTCTCTTAAGAGAAGATTACTTATAGCCTATCACATGGCAGACCAATATTCAAACACTGTTAGCCACCTTAGTCCCTAATTAACTATATAACAATGAAAGAACATAGCACCCCTTGATGGAAAGACTCCTAAATGTGAAATGAAACCTGGATTTGAATCTCAACTCAGATATTAACTAGTTTGTGGACTTGAGGAGTCACTTAGCCTATCTGAACCAAGGTTCTTCACCTGCAAAATGGGATTTGCAAGATCTGTCTTTCAAGATATTATAATTGCATGAGATATGTGTAATTGTGAAGATGGCACTTTGTAAGCCTTAAAGCACTAAGAATGTGAGCTAGTATCCCTGTTCCCTCAAAAACAAGTGGTGAATGATATTATTTTCACAAAGAAGAGAAATTAAAAATCAAGATTTTTCCCCAACTAAGGAATATACTCTGGAAACAAATAGTGAACAGACCACAAGGTTTCTGGAACAAACATACTTACTTTTCAAAGCAAGCTGGGTGGTACGGTAGATAGAAAGCTGGCCTTGGAGTCAGGAAGACAAGATTTTGAATCTCAAATCATATATTTATTAGCTGTGAGACCTTGGGTCAATCTTTTAAGCTCTGTTAGCTTCAATCCTCTCATTAGTAAAAAGGGGCTTAATAGTGACATCTACCTCACAGAGGCTATTGTGACGATCACATGAAATAATAACATATAGCATTTTGAAAATGACAAAGTTCAGCTAAATGTCTATACTTTTAAGGTATCTGTTTCTTAGAAATCAGTTGCTAATGTGGCCTAAAAGTAGTATCAGGGTGTCCCAAAGGTTTTAGTGCAGTTTTAAGCTAGTGAAGCTTACATCTTGTATAATATCTAACCTCTGTTTGAAGAAGGGTGGGGGATGGTTATTATATCCTAAGACAGACTATTCCATTCTCAGGCAATTCTCATTTGAAGAAATGTTTTGCCGCTTGTCTACTTCCACCCACTGGTACTGGTTCTGCCATCTGGGGACAGGCAGATTAAGTATAATTCCTCTTTCCTGTAACAGAACTTTAGATACTCAAAAGCAGTTCCCCCATGATGCTTCTCTACTCCAGAAAAAAATAGCCAAGCTCCTTAAACTGATATTTGTATGATATTGTCTCAAAGTCTTCTTGCTACCTTTAACACCCTTCTCCCATTGTATTTGAGACTATCAGAGCATTCCTAAAGTCTAGTTTCCTGGGTACTCCAGATGTAGGCTGACCAGAGTTTAAAGTGGATCTATTTATCATCCTTATTCTCAGCACTGCAGCTCAGTGTAGCTCACTGCAGCCTCTAATTACATATTTCTGGTGATCATTCCACACTGCTGACTTGAGATTTCTATCCCCAAATTTCCCAAGACTTTATGAACAAAATATTATCTAACTATGCTTCAACTATCCTTTTCTTGTATAGTTGATTTTTTGGGCCCAAGGTTAGGACATAACATTTATCTCCATTAAATTCCGTTTTATTAGTATAAGGGGATGTTTCAAAGTCCCTCTGAGACTTTGTATTGGCCACATGTGTAAACAATAAGGCTGTCAGGCACCTAGAAGTGCAGTTAGAGAGGATGACAATATGTGTTCTTCCTTTGTTACTGAATAAGACCATGCCATCAGAGAAATAATGACATGATTTGCACTTGGCTTTGTTTTAAGTGAGGGAGGGCTGTGCAGGTCACCAGCTTCACTTCTCCTCCAGAGCCATCTGAATCCAGTGACCAGATATTCATCAGGATGACTGGAGATGACCCAGGATGAGGCAATTGGAGTTAAGTGACTTGCCCAAAGTCACACAGCTAGTGAGTGTCAAGTGTCGGAGGTGAGATTTGAACTCAGGTCCTCCTGACACCTGCTCTGGTGCTCTCTCCACTGCACCACCTAGCTGACAGGAAGATAATAAGTTAGATAGCATTTTAAAACTTACAAAGTTCTTTACGTATCTCATTTCATCCTTATAATAAGCCTATGGGATAGGTCCTCTTATTTAGTCATATTACAGATGAAAAAACTGAGACTTAGATGAGCTTCTTCCCTGAGGTTAGCTGGTCACTGTATCTTTTTTTATCCTATTCACATGTTTATATGGGAGCATCAAAGAGATAGAGTCCAAAAACAAAGGATCTTAAATCCTCCACTACTTAGTAGGAATTAGGCAACTAACCCTCATCAAGTTTACAATCTCGTCCTCAAAAGTTAAAATTGGGAAGTATATGAAATGCTCACCATAAGCAAGAATGAAGGCTCCAACACAGGAACCTAGAGTAAGAAGATATTTCATGAAATGATTATTCTGATGACATCAACTAGTGGGAAAGGCCCTCTTTTTCAGAGATAAATTTCAGAGCCAACAATGAGGGGAAGAACAAGAAAAAACAAAGCTGAATGGAGTCTTTTTTTGTACCGGTTTTTACAAAAAGATTTATGACTTTTGAAAAGAGTTAGAAAAAGTCTATTGGACTTTAAAAAAAAGTCGGTTCCCACAGTTCCCCTAAGGAAACAATAGAGATGGAAATTTATACCTGTGATTTCACAGGTGTAGGAAATTCCCACGTGAAGAAATATCTACTACCAATGCAGGTCAGCACCTTCTCTGTAACTTAAACAGAGAGTGAGCCCTGGGGGTTAACTTGTCCTGGGTTACATAGTGAGTAGAGGTCAGAAACAGTACTTCACCCAGGTCTTCCTGAATCCAAGGCCAGCTCGCTCTATAGACATAGTGCCTCTAAAAGTAAGAAAAAGTCAAGAATTTCAATTGAACCAAAAGCTGGACAGAGACAATAGAGAATTTAGCTGAGTGGCATCCAGTAGAAGATAGAGTGTAGCAGTATCCCCCACAGCTACACCCTGGCAGACCAGATCAGATCAGCATCTGGGCACACTTCTCCATCTGACTGAGTGGTGCCCACTGGAGATTACATAACCAATGCAGCAGAGATTATGAGATGAGCAGGCTACATAAAAACAACCATGAGAAGATAGACACAGCCCTTCTGTGTCTAAGGCATGAGATGCCCCTCCACGTTTGTGCCCTGGCAACATGTTTCCAATGTGTGTGTCTCTTCATGCATGCTCCCAATCTGTGTCCATTCTTTCCACAGGTTTATGGGACCTTGTTTGTTTGAGTTTTTTGTTGCTATTTTTCTAGCTGTGACATTTTGTTAAATTCTCTTTCTTTAAAGTAATTGTGGGTTTTGGTTGACACATTGGTAGACACATTGGTGGGAAGCTCATGAGCTATGGTTTAAGGAGATTCAGACCCAGAGAGTACTTTGGTCTTGGTGTATCTCTCTATTCCATGGGAGAATATATGGGCTGACGTGCTCCTAGGTGCTACAGTAATCTCAACCCATAATTCTACCTTTGAGAGAGAGAGGGAGGGAGGGAGGGAAGGAAAGAAGGGGAAGGAGAGAGAGAGGAAGGAAGAGAAAGAGAGAGGGAGGGAGAGAGACAGAGAGAGAGAAAAAGAGAGAGAGAGAGAGAGAGAGAGAGGGAGAGAGAGAGGGAGGGAGAGGGAGGGAGGGAGGGAGAGGAGAAGGGGAAGGAGAGAGAGCCTTTTCTAATTTAGCTAGTCCAGTCTTCCAACCACACACATATATGATCATTACAGGACCCATATCTGAAGTCCTTCCAACTCTGTAAGACTTGCCAGCACTAGTGCTCCATTGGCACAACCTTGAAGAACCCAATATCACCTTCACGCCATGATGATTCATTGAAGAAGAATTTCAATACAATTCAAATGACTTGCCCCAAAGTATGAAATTATGTTTCTTTTTTTACTGAAGGATATTTATGTGTTTCACAAGGAAGTCATCCTTGCCAATAATGCAACCTCTTCTCAGGATACTCAAGCCATTATTCCAATCCTATCTTTGATATTTCCAATCTGGAGCACTTGGCACTGACTTTTAAAGGGGGACATGAGACTCAATTAGTCAATAAATATTTAAGTGCCTATTTGTGCCAGGTACTTTGCTAGTGCTAGGGATAAAGATATTAAAAAGAAGCACTGTTCTTGCCCTCAAGGAGCTCACCGTCCTACGGCGGAAGAAAGGACATAAAAGAAAGCTGAAAGGGTGGGAGAGAGGGAGAGAGAGGGGGAGAGAGGGAGAGAGAGGGGGAGAGAGAGAGAGAGAGAGAGAGAGAGAGAGAGAGAGAGAGAGAGAAGATGCTAATGTGGGGCATGATGGAGTTTAGTACAAAAGAGTAAAGTGGGTGGGAAACAAAGAGATGGTTGGCCTAGAAGATCTCTTTAAATGGAAGCTTTGGAAATAGTTTCTTTTCCACCTTTTGGTAGCCTTCCAATTAAAAGGACAGAGGAAACTGAGTGTACTGATGACGTGTGAGAAGTAAAGATGATGCAATCTCAGAAAATGAGGAATTTCATGATGATGAGTTTCCTGGGAGCATGATGGAGTCCAGTCAAAAGCAGTGTACTCAGCAGAGAAAATAGGGGAATGCCAACCTAACACCCTGCAATCACAGGAAGCATATGCTCAAAAGCACATAGAAATGTTACACGTGAATGTTTCTAGGAAATACATGTCCCAGTACTAAACACTAAAGCTCACTCACATTTTGGGGTAAAGGGATAGCTAACACTCAGCACTGAATTAACACCACAAACGGTCATGATAAAACCTAAATCCTTCCAGCTATGGCTTTTTGGCTCTGACAAACACAGCTTCCAAGAAGAGGTATCCAACAAAGTCTTTTCTCCAAGCAGTACTTCACAGTAGACACCTGCCATGACTCCAGAGAGGATTCTGTGGCCCACCAAAAGATTTCATCAGCAGTGAGGAGCCCACTGTAATAGTCCGGCCTGTGAGCTGTGTAGTGTGGTGTGGTAACCCACTTCTGCCCTCTACTAAACAGAGTTCAAGGGATGCTCTGATGGAGGACTCTAGAGCCCAAGTCATTTTTTTTCTGACACAGTCCAGTGTATTGCTCAGTTCCAGCAGTTTGAGTGTATCCACTATTGGCAGGGATAGTGGCACTAGGAAAATCAAACTTGGCAAACAAGGATAAGCCTGGCTCCCTTATTCTGGCCCATTATACTTTTTTTTAGTACATTTAATTTTGAGTTGACTCAATCCTGAAAGAGATGAATGAATCGTGAATGCAAATATGTTACTTTAGCATCCAGTCTATGTTTAATCATATGACTGAAGGAAGATAGATAGATAGATAGATAGATAGATAGATAGATAGATTCCCAAGTGAAAAAGAAAAGAAAGATATTAATCTATACCTGTATAGATAGATATTGGGGCTTTTTTTACTGTTCAGTTGTTTTGTTCATGTCTGATTCTTTGGGACTTCATTTGGGGTTTTCTTGGCAAAAATATTGAAATGATTTGCCTTTTCCTTCTTCAGCTCATTTTATAGATGAGGAAACTAAGACAAACTGGTCAAGTGACTTAGGCCACACAGCTAGTGTTGGAGATCAGGTTTGAACTCACATCTGTTCTGACTTCAGACTCAGTGCTCTATGCATTGTACCATCTAACTGTCCCCTAGACAAATATGAATATGGATATGGATACAGATAAAATAAATGGGCATTTAAATTGAAAGGTCTTAAAATTCCAACAGATTAAACTTGTCTAAAATGAAGCTATCTTTCCTCAAAACCTAGTTCTTTTTTTTATTTCCCTAATTCTGTGAATGACATTATTAGCCCCCAGGCTTAAACATTAGAGTTATATTTGACACTGCTCCATAGATCCAATTATTTGACAGATTTTATTGAGTAACCTCCAAATATTTATCTCCATCCCTTCTTTCCAACTCTACTGCCTCCTCCTTAATTTAAAGCTTCATCTCCTCTTGTCTTTAATTTTGTAATATCCTCTCAACTAGCATACTTAATCCAATCCATCCCTGACATTACTTTTTTTTAATCATATCACTCTTTCCAGAAACCTTTCAGTGTATCCCCATTGTTAAGTAAATAAATTCCAAGCTCTGCAGTCAGATATTCCAGAGTCTCTACCAACCTTTCTAACCTTACATTATGCCACTGTTTTCTCAGAGCCCTCTGCTCCAGTCAGACTGTATTACTTTCTTTCCCTGAAACATCTGGTGCTTTCCCATCTCCCAAGACCTGCCTTTACTTAGGCAGCACCTGGGGAGCCATTTGCAGATGGGCCACATGAAAGTTGCTTCAGGTTAAAGGCATTATACATGACAGTAGTAGTATCCACTCAGAAACATAGCTCAGACATTCATTCCCACCATTGTATAATTATTGCTATTCTTTTTTACCAGTCAAGCAGAGGAAACAAAACAGGAGCCATTTGATTAAACAGCCTAGCAAAATGAGTGATCTGTACACACAAGGACACATTCTTCTCCTGGTTACTAAACTATCAGTGGAAAAGAGACATAAGCGGAGAACACACAATGAGTGGCGATGTGTAGGAAGTACTCCTGGTCAAGGCCTTTCATGCTTCCAGGGCAGCAGAAACACATAGAATGTCTGATGAGGGCCTTCTTTTCCTCTTGGTTTCTACCTGCTGGGAATCTGCTGAGCTTCTCTGGTTCACTACTGCTGTTGACTGGCATTCAACTCTTAAGAGGCTTCTTTCTCACTGTTCTCCTCTGCTACTCTGAAGCTGGGGGAAGCTTTCCTCCTTACTTGTTGCTGTACATGCAAAAGTTTCAGCTCTGACAATCTCATTGCCCGGGGCCATTTTATCTCTTTTGCAATGAAGACTCTAGCCAGCCACTAGAAAAGCCTTCAGGCATTTAATTTGTCTTTTGAATTGCTTTTCTCTTGGTGTGATTCTGGGGCCTCTCAGTAAAGTGAGATAATTCTTTTCAATTTCTTTCCATTCTTGTATTACTATTTATGATACATAAAAATCAAAGGAACTGGGCAGGAGTGGTGACCTTTGTTCTACTTCTTCCTGGTAACCATATGGTTATACTCCCGGGAATCATTTCATTCCTTGGGATCCAGAGTGGCCTGTGTTTTATATGTCCAACTATTGAAATTCTGTGCATACTTCAATGCCCAACTCATATGCAATATCGGTTAGGAAGTCACTCAATGCTACCAGCACATCCTCAAACCAGTCAGAATTGATTTCTTCACACTCTCAATTGGAACTACCCTATATTTTATCTTTGCCCCATTTTATTTTATTTTCTGATTATCTTTGTTAATACCCTTCCTACAACATCAAACAATAAGGTCAGTGAGGGCAAAAGACCCTTCTAGTTATCCCTATGGACCTAATACAGTGCTTTGTACACAATAGCTATTTCAGAAAATTTTGAGTTGAATTAAGTCTTCCCTATCCAATTCAATATATCTATATTTTCATAACTTTTGATTAGTACTAGAGTAATGTCCTTTATTGCATTTAAGAATGATTGGGAAATGTACTTAAATAATTTGGAACCCAATCTTACAACAGTAAAACAATTTTAAATTTCAGTTTTCAATTTTCATTGTTACATTACCATTAGATCAGATTCATTTGGTACCTAGCTGGCAAAATATGAATGAGTTATTTCATATTATTAAGATATCTTAACGACAGTTGCAAGCCTAGGATCACCTTCTACTTGCAAGAGCTGGTAAACAAATTCAGTCACATTTCTTGTCAACTCACTCTACCACAAAACCAAAGTACAATTTCTTCTCCTTTTTCTTCTGAATATAAGCTCTCCCACTTCCTTAGAGAATGGTAGTCTAGAGAAACTTGGGTGATTCCCAGCATGAGCAATCCCTTATAAGTAAGCCAAGCAGGAAGAAGAATCAGATTACTTATGAGTGGGGGAATTTTCTTAGAAATTCCTTCTTACTATTGTGTACTTTCAAAAAATTAACTTGCCCCAAACCATACCTTTGGAACACCTCAGAAATTCTCACTGCCTTGTATGGGAATGAATTTCTAAACCTCAAAGGCAATTTTTCTTTGTCATAACAAATCTCGCCATATGCATTTCGTTGAATGCATAAACAAGTTGAGAGGAACCAAAAGGACAAAGGTATTTTATAGAATACCCTAATTAGAAAACATTCCTTTACAAAGAAAGCATTTACGAGAGTGGAAGAGAAACTCAGGAACTGAGAAGAAACGACTCGGCACTAGAACCAGACTTGGGTGAGCAATTCAGTGGAATATTTGCATACATATTTACATATGTAGGACTAGGAACTGGACCTATAGCTCATTGATAATGGGAACTGTCAGATGAGAAAATTTGATCTACCCACAAAGGTCAATATTTTTTTGGCTACTTAGAGCCTTAGACAGTTGCCTAGTGCAATGACAGGTGAAGTTTATTTACCCAAGGTCATACGACTAGAATTTGTCAGAGAGGAACTTCAACCCAGTTCCTCTTGGCTTCCAAACTCCCCCCACCCATCAGATCATTCTGATGCATCATATATACATGTATATGCATGTGCATGTACATATATACATATATGTTTATGTATATACAAACATACATGTGTACACATATATAAATATATACACACATAAATATACAATATACATATGTATATATGATATATAGTCCCACATATACACATGTATGCACATACATACACATATATGTGTACATATATTTCAAATTAAAGCAATTTTAATCTCAGTTCTTGAAAAATAGCCTAATAACTATGTTATAAGAATTAGAAGATATCAAGTAAAGGATATGAGCAATAAACTCAAATTAAAACTCAAATACGCACCCAACACCCCTCAAAGAAATAATCTAAGAAAAGCAATCACATGAAGGAGGGAACTATTCCCAAAATGGATGCAACAGGTAGATAAATTAAACACAATGAGGAGTTTGTTCTCTAGACAAATGGTACCACTTTTTATGTGGTGATTTCCTTGTGATTGTTTCATTCTTGGGGAGGTAAGGTAAGTGTGTAAAGTAGTGACTTTTCACTCATGATTGGGAAATTCAATATTACAGAGGAGAAGAGGAGGACCTAAGAAAATGGCATTACATTCTAGGGAAAATATATCTCATAGAGCACTAAACTCACTAGAGAACTGAATTAGATGATCAGTCAATGGGCAGTAGAGAAGTTTATGGTGGAAGTAAACGGGCTATATTATAACAAGAATTATGAAGAACAATCAAGGGAAAAGATGTTACCAGGGAGAGAAAGTGTATCAAACATGAAGGAAAGTAGGAGACATCTGATAAACAATATTGTATATGTTTCACTGATAGCCTCAGAGTGTGAGGAGAATGTAAAGTATTAAATCAGGTGCCCCCCATTGCAGAACTCTTTAGACAGATAAAAAAGATATTGTACAAGATGAGCAGGCAGAGAAAATTTCACTGTTATTCATTAAAAGGAATACACAAATCAATTCAGAGACTGTATGATATAATAAAAAGACCCCTGAACTTTGAGTCAGAAGACTTTGGCTCAAATTCTGCTTTTACTATATTTGTGTACTTCTATAAGTAACAAATTCTCTGAACCATGTCTTCTTCATCTGTAAAATGAGACAGTTGAATGAAATGGTCTCTAATCTCTCCCCCTGCCCAATCTAATTTTTATAACCTCATTGAGACTGTGGATTCATCGTAGAACTAAAGTATCTAGTCTTGGGAGGTCTGGTGGTGCAAACCTGGGTTCTCCTGACACTAGGATGTCTAAAGATGTCAGATCTCTTGACATCAGGAGTTCTGACTTGGCTATACTAATTGGGTGTCCACACTAAGTTTGACTTCAATATGATGAGCCCCCACAAGTAGGTGGCCACCAGGTAACCTAAGAATATAGATGTAAGACAATTCTGGTCAGAAATAAAGCAGGTTGAAGTTCTGTATGGATGAATACTGGGATTATGCCCATAAATTGCACCTGGGCTTCTAGCTTGGGACAGATCGGGAGAGCCAGTCTTAAAAAGGAAAAAAATGATAATATCTTATTCATTCCAATAAAATCTTATTCCCTGTTTGTAATCAGTGTATAATAATGCTTTACTTATCCCAAGGACATTCGTTTGAGTATTTGAATATTTCTTTTATATGTGACTCATGAGAAAACATTGACCTATGATTAAGAAAGTAAGTTCTAGGCCCATCTACCACTGCTTAGCTGTGTGACCTTCAGAAAACCCCTTCACTTCTCTGATCCTTAGTACAAAATGAGGGAAATTTATCACACTAACTCTGAAGTTTCTAACAGCTCTGACTTTCTATATTTTCTTCTGGCTCTAATCTGTTGAAAGATGTTTCCCTCTTATTTCTGTCTTAACTTACAGCTTCACCAAATGTACTTTTTTCATTTCATTTTCATACTCAAGTATATGAAGGCTTACTTCTTCAAATAGCCTTTCACAATGTATGTGAACCAAAGTTGGATTTTATATTAGTGCCTCCCAGTCAGGCTTCTGGAGGTATGGAAGTATGTAATGAAAATTTCAAAAAAATTAAATAAAGTAGAATATGGAAAATCTTTGAAAATTTTGTTTTTATATAATCTTTATATCCCCATTATCCTTCTTGACCCACCATCCTAGTGCACGAACCATCACCTATCACAAATTATTTTTAAAAGTAGAAAAAATAAATTCATCAAGGTCATCTAATGTATCAAACAAGTCAGATAGTATATTCTACATTTCAAACTCTAAGACTTTCCCTAAATCTTCAAAGTAGGGAGAAATGTATTTTTTCCAATCTCTAGATGAGAGTCAGCTAGTTGGCACATTGCATAGGACACTGGCGTGAGGAAGACCTAAGTACAAATCCAGCCTTAGACACTTGGATGCTGTGTGACTCCAGGCAAGTTACTTCACTTCTGCATGCCTCAGTTTTCTCAACTGAAAAAATGAGGAAAATCAAAACACCTACCTCACAGAGTTATTGGTGAGAATCAAATAAGCTAATATTTGTAAACTGTTTAGTACAATGTCTGGTACATACTAGTCCATAAATGCTTATTTTCTTTCTTCTTCAGGGTCAATATGATTATATAATAATTCACTTTTTTTTTGTCCCTTGTTCTTTCCATTTACATCATTTTAATCATTGTGTATATTTTTTCTCTATTTACTTCACATTACTCAAATTCTTTAAGTAGAAGGACAAAGTAATCCTGACAACAGAAATGGAGTAGAATGAATATTTAACTTGGATTCAGGAAACTTGGCTTCTAGTTCCAGCTGTTACTGACTAGCTGTGTGACCAAAAATCAGTTGTTTTGCCTCTCTGGGCTCCATTTTCATAATGAAAGGATGGGAATGGAAAAAAAGACCAGAGATGACCATCATCTTCTTTTGGCAAATAAAGAATTCCAAGAGCAATAGCTTAAAAGACTTCCCCAGGATTGAATTAATGGTAGAGCTAGGACTAGCTGTTGAAATTCCTTCATTCTAATTAGTATATGTTGATTTTTATTTTCAATATATGTCCCAACGAATGGGGGAGATAATATATATTGCTTCCATGGTGACCTATAGTTGGACAGACAGATCAATGAACTAGTTTTCTTGTACATATATCTTGGGCTGGTGCTATGGCTGAACAAGGTGCTTGACCTAAGTTTGCATAGGGTGAGATAATTTGGATTCTCTATAATTGTGTAGAACTTTTGGGAAAGCTAAGCAAGAGATGGAGCAACAGACTCATTGGACAACAAGGGTGTCAGTGTCACTGGATCAGAGGATGTGGCAGAGAATAAGTTGTAAGAAGATTGGAAATGTAGGAGGGAGTTAGGTTATAAAAAACTTTGAATGACAAACAGAAAGTTTTGTATTTGATCCTGGAGACATTTGTGGGCAGTTAAGTGGTGTGGCAATTAGAGTGTCACACATGGAGTCAGAAAGATTCATCTTCTTGAGTTCAAATCTGGCCTCAGACACTTACTAACTGTGTGACCCTAAGCAAGTGTCATTTAACCTAGTTTGCCTCAGCTTTCTTATCTGTAAAATGAGCTGGAGAAGGAAATAGCAAACCATTCTAGTGCATTTGCCAAGAAAACCCCAAACAGGATCATGAAGAGTCTGACAGGACTGAAAAGCAACTGAATAGGAACAAAAGGAGTTTATTGAGTAGATGATTGACATGGCTGGACTTACACTTTAGGAAAATCACTTTGGTGTCTGAATGGAAGATGATTTGGAGTGAGGAGACACTCATAGCTGGGAGATCTACCATCAGGTTGGTTTAATAGTCCAGATGTGAAGTGATGAAGGCCTGCACCAGAGTGGTGACAGTGTCAGAAGAGAGGAGGGGGCCATTTTAAAGGATATTATAGAGATGAAATCAACATGCCTGAGAAACAGATTGGATATAGGACTGAGGTAGGGGATATTATGAGAGATAGTCAAGATTATCAAGGATGATGCCATTTATTAGTTACCTATGACACACCAAGCATTGTACATGATGGTTGCAACATGCAATCAGTGATTATGTGTGCAAGAAGTAGGGTGAAATGCATCATCAAGAACATGTAGGATCAGAAAAGAAGTTGAGTCAGTCACAAGATCATAGCTGGAAGGGAAGCCATCCAAAAATAGAATTTCCTCATTTTACAAATGAGGAAACTGAAAATCAGAGACGTGGAATGATTTGCCCAATATCACATAGAGAGTAAAGTCAGAGACAGGGAATTAGATTAGATCAGTTTAGAGCAGAACTGGAGTCTCAAAGTAAGGAGAATCTTTACAACTCTACATAAAATGACTGGGATCCTGCTAGCTCCAGAAGAACCTGAAGCTAAACATATTGGGGACATGAATCACAGAAGCCCCATACCTGAGAACATTCTGTCTAAGGAGCCTGGGGTAGAGCTGTACAGGAGCGAGGGGAGTGGTTAGAGGAGTCCCCAATCCTAGCCCCAGGGAACATATTCCCTGTAAACCTTGTAGGAGTAGTGATTTCCATGTTGACAATTAGGAATAACAAGTGTATCCTATCTTACCAAGATATTTCTATGAATGGAGAGGAAGTCTAGAAATGTGATTCCATTGGTGTAGAGAATTTTTGTTGAGGAAATTCTGACTACCAAGTGCAGATCAGCAACTGTTCAGTGACTTGAAGTCTTGGAAGAGTGAACTGGAGCACAGAGAGGTTGTATTATTTCTTCAGGATCGTGTAGCTAACACACATCAGAAAAAGGAAACTTGAATTCAGATCTTCCTTACTCTAAAACTGGTTCTATATACATTCTGCCATGGAACCTTATATATGTATATGTAGGTAGATAGATAAATAGATAGATAGGTAGATGATAGATAGATAGATGATAGATATAGATATGGATATTGCTTTAAATAGTATATTATTTTTTCCCACAATTGTATATCAAGAAATATTTTAACATTCATTTTTGCAAAAATCTTATAAGCATTTGAGTTCCAAATTTTCTCCTTCCCTCCTTGCCCTCCCCTCTTCTGAAAATGGTAGGCAGTTTGATATAGTTTATATATCTTTTCTTTTATCTATTTATTTTCTATATATCATATGTACTACCATGTAAAATATATTTCCATATTCATCACAGTTGTGGAAGAAAAATCATCAAAAGAAAAAATTGAGAAAAAATAAAGTGAAAAATATGCTTCGATTTGCATTCAGAGTCTCTCAGTTCTTTATCTAAATGTGGATAGAATTTTTCTTCATGAATCCTTTGTACTTGCCTTGGATCATTGTGCTGCTGTGAAAAGTTGAGTCATCATCACACTATATTGCTGATACTGTGTACAATGTTTTCCTGGTTCTACACATTTCACTTTGCATCAGTATGTAGAAGGCTTTCTAGATTTTTTCTGATATGTACCTATTCATCATTTATTGTACTGTATCCATTACATTCATATAACATAGCTTGTTCAGTCATTTCTCAATTGATGAGAATCCCTCAGCCTCCAATATTTTGCTACCACAAATAGGGCTGCTATAAATATTTTTGTCCATGTAGGTCCTTTCCCCTTTTTTATGATATCTTTGGGATACAGAACTAATTACAATATTACTGGAACAAAGGATATGCAGTTTGCCTGTCCTTTGGGCATGTTCCACATTGCTCTCCAGGATTGTTGGATCAATTCTCAACTCCATCAATAGTGCATTAGTATCCCAATTTTCCCACATTCTCTCCAACATTTGCCATTTTATTTTCCATCATGTTAGCCAACCTGGTTGGTGTGAAGTGGTATTAGAATTGTTTTAATGTGCATTTATCTAATCAAAAGTTATTTAGAACACTTTTGCATTTAGTTTCTTCACCTGAAAATTACTTGTTCATATCCTTTGACCATTTATCAACTGGGCAATGTCTTGCATTCTCATAAATTTGACTCAATTCTCTATGTATTTGAGAAATGAGGCCTTTATCAGAGACAATTTACTGTAAAGATTATTTTCCAACTTTCTCCTTTCTTTCTAATCTTGGTTGCATTGTTTTGTCTGTACAAAAGATTTTCAATTTAATATGACCAAAATGATCTATTCACATTTCATAATGTTCTCTATCTCTTGTTTGGTCATGAATTCTCCTCCACAGATCTGACAGGTAGACTATTCCTTGTTCTTCTAATTTCATTGTTTCATTGTCTATGGTAGCTTTTAGCAAAATTCCTTTCTTATGTCTTTTAATTAGGTCTTGTTTTTCTTTTACTTTGTCTAACACCAAGTTTGCTACCTCTACTCTTTTTAGTTCAGCTAAAGCATGATAGGTTCTTCTCCAGTCCCTTACTCTTACTCTATGTCCTTCTGTTTTCTTTTAAGGAACATATTTTGGGATTCTGGTTTTTAATCCAATCTGCTAATCACTTCTGTTTTATAGGAGAGTTAATCCCATTCTCATTCACAATTATGATCACTGCTTGTATATTTCCCTCCATCCTATTCTCCCTCCTATTTGTCTGCTCTCTCTTTTCATTTTTTCTCACCTCACCCATATTTTCTTTCTATCGACTACCTCCCCAGATCAGCCCTCCCTTCTTTCAGGCCCTTCTACCCTCCTCCATTTTTATTTAATCTCTTCCCCTCCTATTTCCCTATCAGGTAAGATAGATTTCTATATTCAACTGATTGTATATATTATTCTCTCTTTGAACCAATACTGATGAAAGTAGGGTTCAAGCAATGCCCATCACCCTTCCTCCCATCTTTCCAGTGTAATAAAGTCTTTCTCACATCTTCATGTGAGACAATTTATCCTGTTCTACCTCTCCCTTCCTTCTGCACCCAATCTGAACTCTTTCTCTTTCCTTAATTTTTTATGTCATTCCCTCAAATTCATTTTATACCCATATATTGTCTATGTATATTCCTTCTATCTGTACTGTTATTGATGAGTTTTTTAAGAGTTAGAAGTATCATCTTCCTGCATAGAGATACAAAGAGTTTAACTCTATTGAATCCCTTATGTTTTCTTTCCCTTTTTTATCTCTTTGTACATCTCTTGGGTCTTCATAATGAACATCAAATTTTTGGTTTAGTTCTGGTTTTCTTTTTATAAACATTTGAAATCCTTCTATTTCATTGAATGGCCATTTTCCTCCTTGATGCACTATGTTAATTTTGCTGGGTAAGTGATTCTTGGTTGTAGTCCTAGCTCCTTTGCCCTCCAGAATATCATGTTCCATGACCTCTGATCCAAGTCTTGTGTGACCCTGATTATGACTCCCCAGTATTTCATTTTTTTTTCTTTTTTAGCCACTTGTAGTAGTTTTACTTTGACCTGCTAGTTCTGAAATTTGGCTATAATGTTTCTTGGGGTTTTTATTTTGGGATCTCTTTCATGAGGTGATCAGTGAATTCTTCCAATGCCTATTTTGTTCTCTGGGTCCAGGACATCAGGGCAGCTTCCTTTGATAATTTCTTGAAAATTGCTATCCAGATCCTCCTTTTGAGTATGACCTTCAGGCAGTTGAATAATTCTGATAATGTCTCTTCTTGATCTATTTTCTAGGATAGTTATTTTTTCTATGAGGAATTTTACATTTTCTTTCATTTGTTTTCTTTCTTTTTTATTTGTTGGATTGACTCAAGATGTCTCAAAAGAGTCATTACTTTTCACTTACCCAGTTCTAATTTTTAAGGTGTTATTTTCCTCAATTGGCTTTTGTATTTTCTTTACCATTTGGGCAATTGTACTCATTAAGGAGATGTTTTCTTCAGTGGATTTCTTTGTCTCTTTTTCCATTTGACCAATTCTACTCTTTACGCAGTTTTTCAAGCTGTTGTCTCTTTTTGCATAATTCTCATGTATCACTCTCATTTCTTTCCTCAATTTTCTTCTACCACTCTTACATGATTTTTAAGCTCCTTTTTGAGTTTGAGAACTTTTCTATGAGTTCTTTCTGGGCTTCAGATCACTTCCTATTTTTCTTTGGGGTTTTTCCCATAGGTGTTTTGACATTGTTTACCTATTTCAGAGTTTGTGGCTTGACCTTCCCTATCACCATAATAACTTTCTATAGATGGATTCTTTCTTTTTGCTGTTGTTTTTTGCTTGTCTTTTTATTGCCTCTTTCCTTTCTTTTAATTTTAATCTCTAACAAAAGAGGACATAAAATATTTAAATAACACCATTGCATATGAATAAACCATCAATGAACTCTCTAGGAAAACATCTCCAGGGCCAGGTGAACTTACAAGCAAATTCTATAAAATATTTAAAGAACAATTCATTCTGATACTATCTAGATTATTTGGGAAAACAGGTGAAGGAGTCCTACTAAATCCTATTCATGATACAAATATGGTACTGATACTTAAACCAGGAAGAGTCAAAACAGAAGGAAAATTTCCCTGATGATGTAGATGCAAAATTTTAAATAAAATATTAGGGAAAAGATTGTAGCAACTTACCATGAGAATAATACGCTGTAACCGGGTAAGATTTTTGCCAGGAATGCAGAATGGGTTCAATATTAGGAAAACTATCAGCATAATGCATCACATCAACAATACAAGTAACAGAAACCATATGATTATCTCAATAGATGCAGAAAAAACTTTTGCCAAAATACAACACGCATTCCTATTGAAGATACTTATCATTTTAAGAAAGATTCCATTTATTCCTCCCCTCTTCCATAAAATGATAAGTGATATCCACCTAAAACTATCAGCAAGCATTATATGTAATGGGGATAAAGGGCAGCTAGGTGATGCAATGGCTAGAGCACCAGTGCAGGAGTCAGGAGGACCTGAGTTCAAATCTCACCTCAGACACTTGACACTCACTAGCTGTGTGACCTTGGCCAAGTCACTTAACCCCAATTTTCTCATCCTGGGTCATTTCCAGTCATCCTGATGAATATCTGGTCACTGGATTCAGATGATTCTGGAGGAGAAGTGAGGCTGGTCACCTGCACAGCCCTCTCTCACTTAAAACAAGCCAAATGCAAGTCACATCATCATTTCTCTGATGGCATGATCTTCTTCAACAATGAAGGATAAACACAAACACACACACATACACACACACACATATACACACACACACACATACACACACAACAGGGATACCTAGAAGCATTTCCAATAAGATTGAGGGTAAAACAAAGATGTCTGTTATCACCACTGTTATATAATATGATACTAGCAACATTAGTTTCAGCAATAAGAGAAGAAAAAGAAATTGAAAGAACTAGAAAAGGTAAAGAAAAAAGCTATCACTCTTTTCATTTGATATGATGATGTATTTAGAAAATCCTAGAGAATCAAATAAAAAAACTATCAGAAATAATAAATAACTTTAGCAAAGTTGCAGAATATAAAATAAACCCACATAAATCATTGACATTTCTATATATTATTAACAAATCCCAACAGCAAGAGAAAAAAAAGAAAATTCCATTTAAAGTTACTGTAAACATTATAAAATATTTGGGATTCTACCTGTCAAAAAAGCAAAAACAAAACCCAGGGACTATATGAACACAATTACAAAACACTTTTCATCCATTAAATCCCAAATAAAGTGAGATCTACATAATTAGAAAAGTATCAGTTGCTCATTCAGTGCCATATCAATCAAACTACCAAATAAAATTTATAGAGCTAGAAAAAAATAATAACAAAATTCACCTGGATGAATAAAAGGTCCAGAATATCAAGAGACTTAATGAAAAAAAAATACTGGGGAAGGTAACTAAGAAATAGAGTGGTATCAGATAGTGAGTTCTTATCCCAGAAGTTGGCTTTATCAAAAAGTAGAACACTATAATCGACTATGGTGTCTCATATAGCTAACCTATTCCACTGATCCTCCACTCTGTTTCTCAGCCAATGTCATGTAGTTTTGATGATTACTGCTTATTATAATACTAGCATCTTGTATAGCTAGGTCATTTTCCCTAGCATTTCTTTACATTGAGTGTAGAAAGTATGAATCAGATACTAATGATGATTTTAAAAATAATAATAAAAACAACATTAATAATTGCTCATATTTCTTGAGCACTGTGGGCTTTCCCACAGACTCCTAGCATGTATCAGATTAGGTAACTCCTCTGTTCAAAAATCTACATTGGTTCCCAGTTGTTCCATACATACACTTTTGACATATACTCAAGCCCTTTTCCATCTGGATACTACCTTACCTTTTCAGGTATTCTCTCTTATTTTTCTCCTAATTATATGCTAAAATGATATCAAACTGAATGTTCTCTCTACTCTGCATACATTGGTCTTGCCTACCTACAGTCCTCTGCCACACTGTTCCCTAGAATATTTCTCTCTCTCTTTAAAAATTTATTCTATTTTAATTTGTGAAATAAAATAATCATTTCTATAATAGTATAATTAAAAAACATGATTGAACATGTAACTGCAAATCTATTATGTATAACTTGCTGTTACTTTTAAATATTTAATGAAGCTATCATATAAATTTTCCTCCTTCAAACCATCTAGAGATGGCTACTATTAAACATAAATAAGTGTACCTGTACAATTGTTCTATACATACTTCTATTTTTATTTCTTTCTCTGGATGCAGATAGCATTTTTCTTCATATGTCCCTTACAATTAATTTGGGTATTTATAATAGTCAAAATAATTTATTCACTAAGTCTTTCTTAAAACAATATTGGTGTTACTGTATACAATGTTCTCTTAGGTCTGTTCATTTCACTCTTCATTATTTTGTGCAAGCTTTTCCATTTTCTAAAACTGTTGAGTTCATCATTTCTTATAGTACATTACTATTCCACCATAATCATAGATGTTAAATGACTTTTTGGAGATCACATGGTGCCTTCATGGTATACTTGGGAACAGAGTCCTAAACAGTTTAATTTCAGAGTGACATTGAGTTTGAGTCAATGAAAACTAAATTAGGACAACTAAAAACTTTGTTTTTAAGAAATCAAAGTACTGTATTATATGTTTCTGAAAGATTTCACATCCAAGATGTGGAAAAAAATCAATTTTTTTCATGATTCAATGTTATGCTTCAGCTTATTTAGAAAGTTCACAGTAGATAGATAAGGAGTTATTGTGCTTTCCTTTAGAGCACATTGTTTTCCAAATATCACTATTTCCAAGAAGGTTAGTGGGGCTACTGCTTATTAAAATTTTTCAGTTTAAAATGCATAAATAAATGAGCATTGGAATATATAAATATACATACATATACATACTTAGATGTATATATTGATGAATAAATAAGATGAAACTAGGTGATATCATGTGCTGTTTCAAGAAAAAATATGACAGGCACTTGAATCAACAAATAATAAATTTTCTTAAGCATTAACTATTTTTCTGACACTCTGTTAGGCCTGGGGATAAAAGTACAAAAATTAAACTGCCTTTGACCTCAATGAACTTGAATTCCATAGGCTTAGACAATTCATGCCCATATAAGTCTATGTAAAATAAACATCAAGTAATTGAAGGGAGGCCCTTGTGTCTAGGGAAATCATGCAAGAAGAAATGGAAATATATTTTGGCTAAATCTCATCCTAGGGCAAGTCCATAATATGATGATGGAGGGGGAAGGGAGAATAATTATGACAACATTTCTATAATTTGCAATGAGTCTTATACAAATTTTTATTCCTCATAACAATTCTGTGAAAACATTAGAGTAGGTGTTACTGTCCTTATTTTATATATGAACAAATTGAGACTTGAAGAGGTCAAGAAATTTGTCCAGTATAACAGAATTACTAAGTAGTTGAGTTTCTGGTAAATTTCAACATTCTTTCCATTGTGTCATACATTACAGGTAGTTAGGTTCCCTAGTATATAGAGCCAGGGCTTAGAGTCAGGAAGACAATAAGCCTATGTGTCATAGGGCAAATCATTTAAGTTCAGTTAAATGTCTCCCTCAGTTTCCAAGATTAATAGATCCAGTATCAGGAAAGTTGGGTTCAAGTTCAAAGTCTGTTACTTATCAATTGTGTGTTATGGAGTAAATCACTTCAACTATCCAGACCTCAGTTTCTTCATCCACAAAACGAAGGAAGGGGACTTGCTATTCTACTGGGTAGAACAATGATTTTGGAGTCAATCCAAAAGTGCTTACATCTTGTCTCTGATACTGCCAACATGTCTTTCAGGAAGTCACTTTCACTTCTCTTGGTCTCAAGTTCCTCAGCTACAAATTGAGGGGGTTAGGCTATATCTTTTAACTCTAAATCTAGGAACGTGTGTTCCTTTTCAACACTAACATAACATTAGTTTATTGACTAAAGTTATAAAAAAATTTATTTTTCTATCTACTTATCTATATATGCAACAATTTTATGACAATGTCAAAAAAATTACAACTCCCATTTCCGTGTTTTAACATAAAATGGCAATTTTTAGTAATAATTCTTCTGCAAAATTGAGCAAAACCATAAAAATATGTCAATATTTGAAAATTTTTCTAGAAAAATAGATTCTAGAAAGACACAAAGATAGGTTAGCCATTTTCAGCTATCATTATCAACTTTTAACATTCACTGCCCTTAACAGGAATTGCCAATAGTAACTTGGATTTATATATCACTTTATGGGTATAATTACATACACTATATCTTTTGATATTTATATAGCACATGATATGGAACTACTATGCTAACATTAACATTGATAATGTGGGTCCTACAGAGCAAGGAAAGCTAAGTTGTATAGTATTCTAGCTATAGGGTTCTAGGAGAGCCTCTAATGGGCTGGGGGGCATTGTTTAAAATGCCAAAAACTTGAGTCCCCATTCTAGTTTCCTTTACTTGATATAATTATTTGATATCATCTAATCAGCTAGATTTTAATAGTCTTTCAAAAGAGGTGTTTACTATGATATAAAAAAACAGCTGGTGCAGAACTGTGCCCTCAAAATCTGACTTTGTCTATTCTACGAGTATGCACAAAGTCCAGGGGCAAGTTAGATAGACAGAAAGTTTAGACAGCACACGTGACAAAGGCACAGCTCCTGGAAGTTCTTTTGCTGAAGTCCTTAAGTTGTTCCTCCTAGGTATGGTGTCACTTGCTGTTCACTTGTCCTTGGCTTCCAGTGTGAGCCCTGCTCTCAGTTTTTCCAGGGACACTGATGTTATGGAGATTTGAGGAGCCCTTAGGAACACTCAAATTCTCAAGCTCCTCTCTTCTGGCTAGACATTTACTTGATCCTGAATCTTCCTGGGGCCAAAATGGCCCTGCAATCCCTGACCAAGTTTCCTCAGCCAATCTGAACACTCTTCCCATGTAACATAAGATCACTTCCAGTTCATACAATGTGTCCTCAGAGACATCTAAATTGATAAAGACCTTTTGGTACTTAGTTGAAATGCTTTGGATTGTTTTGTTTTCATTGAGACAATATTCCCAAATGATTAGCATAATGAGATATTTTCTCACTTCCTTTAGGTGGGTGGGATGGGGTAATTTGATTGATTTACTCAGTAGATTCCCACACTTCCAATCTTCCCCCAGTTTTGATATTTGTGGTTACTGGAAAATCTAATGAAGCACGATTAGTACGTCCATAGACCTAAATCCTAAATGGAACTTTAGTGACTTGATGAGGTAACGTCCCCAGTGCCTTTTACCCAAGTCTCAGAAAATGGCACTTTTTGTAATAAATCTGGTATTAACATTCTTTCACACTTCCAAATGAATGACTTTACAATTTAACAAGCCAATACTATTTTGCAAAGTTCTAAGAAGTTGCTGCCCTTCTTAGGGATTGCAAAAGGCCTTCCAAACTAAAAATAATTCTTAAAAGTTAGGAATTAGTTTCTCTTGGAGGAGGAAAAGCCTGGTCTTTTAGAGAGTTCCCTGAGGGTTCTTGTCAGAGATTGGAGACCTAGAGCTGACTTTATCATTCTGGTGAGAATCCAAACTAATTTGATTTTGTTCTTGTGTAGTCATTCTGTTCTATTGCCCCCAGGATGCCTCAAGTTGTCTTCCTCTCCTTCTTCCAGGGAGGGACACTTGTACTCTAGTGTCAATTACTCAGCATTGATAGCATCATTAATAACAATAAGAGCATGGTGTCCAGGGGAGGTAGGGGTGGCCGAGAGTCCTTCCCCCTTTTCCTTTCTAGCTAAAGAGACTCCTCTCTTCAGGAACCATACAAACACATAGTTCCAAAAGGAAAAGATCAAGCTTTCTATTCATAAGAAAAAATTCCTACAGAGCTTTCTAGAGGTTGTGGGCCTCTCCCCACAGAGGCCAGGGAACTGGGTTGAATGGAAATAATTACATCAATCTTCAGGTGAGAAATTAAACCGTCCACAATGAAAAAACACCTTCCACGATTTCTCTATTGTTTAAATCCATCCAACTGTGGTCCAAAAACAAAAATACTTTCATAAATCTGAATAGACAATAGATCATCTCTCAGATTTTGGAAAGTTTATCTAAATTAACTATTGGGAATTGGAGATAAAGATTAGTTGGATACATATAAAAAATAAGTAAAGAAAAGTACTTGGGTGACAGGCTGGAAAAGTGTAAATGGCCTTATAGAAGTACCAAATAAAAATTTAAAGAAAATCTTACTGTTGGAAATAGTTGTCTTTTTTTTTTTACACAAAGGAAGGTTAAAGAAGCAATATGAAATAAATGCTTCCTTAAAGAAATGATGAGAAGGGAGGGGAATCACCCTTGAAATTCTGTAGCTTTGTACTGCATGTTTTTCTACAAACTTGGACCCTTTCCAGATTCTGGCAGCCTAAAAGCATTAACCCAGTCTAAATCCAAATTAATAAGGCTCAGAGACCAGATTGGTTTTTTGCTGGTGTGCGAAAGCAGATCAGAGCAAAATTGTTTATATCCATATGTGGTATCACATGAGACAATAGGCCTCTTGATCCTCATAACCTTATTCTTTTCTTCCTGCTAGCATACCAGGTCTTAGATCACTAGTGGCTTCTACAAATGCCAAACAATTATCACTTTCCCTTGTTTATTGCAATTCCCCCAACCTCATGTGTCCATCAAAGCAAAGATCCATTCTTCCTATTTATTTCTTTACTATGAAACATTCCCTGTTCCATAGCAATTAAGATGGTACTGAGAGAGAAAAGGCCATTGGTTCAAAATTTAATTTTTTTATAAATTAATTCTGGTTTTCCATATTCCCTATAGTATATTTAGCTAGTCACTTTAACTTAATTGGTATAGTTATTGATCTGAGTTTTGATATGAAGTCACAGAATCTCTGAGTAGGAAAGGACCTCTGAGGTCACCTATTCCAACTCATGCCTACACATAAATCCATGATGCAACATAATGTGGCCATCTATCCTCTTATTGTATATTACCATCAAGGGTAAATGTATTAATGCCTAAAGCACCTCATTCCACTTTAGAGCAGGCCCAAGTCAAACATCAAGTCCCAAGTCAAAAACTCCTTAAAATTCATAATTTTAGGAGGATGTAAAGCCAAGATGGTGGAATAAAGGCAGGGGTTTGCCAGAACTCTCCCAAATTTCCTTCTGAATAATTCTAAAATAACTCCTCAAAATGATTTCTACAGCAACAGAATCAACAAAAAGGTGGTATGAAACAATTTTCCAGCCCAAGATAACTTAGGTCAGTAAGAAAGGTCTATCTCACTGTAGAGAGAGTGCAATGTAGTCAAGTGCAAGCCGTGCTCAGTAAACTAACAGTAGGCCTTAGGGATGATTGAATTGGTGGGATCTCTCAGCCCACAGATGGTAATGGACACCAGACAACTGCTCAGAAGGAAATTACAGGAGACCCTTCAATGGTGTGAGAAGTAGGCTTCTGTTGCATTGCCCATATAAAATTATGGATCACAGTCAAAGGACAAAGAGAAGCACTACCACATTATAACTTGAAGCCATAATAAGTATCTGGGTCACTGTTTCAGGGCTGAAAAGAGTACTTGTGAATTTTCATAGATGAGAGCAAAGACTGGTAGACTAGTGACTATACCTCTTCTTAGATCATGCCATCTTAGAAGAACTAAAAAGTTACAGACCTACCTCTCCCCCAAGGTAGCTCTGAAAATACCTGCAAGAAAGGCCTGTTGCTTGAGACAGTACCCCTTCCACCCTGGGAGCACAATCAAATTTTAACATAAAGTTAAAAGTCAAGAAATAAGCCGAGAAAATTACAAGATAGCAACAAAATAACTTGACTATAGAAAGTTACTATGAGGTCAAGAAAACTCAAAACACAAACTCAGAAGAAGACAACAAGGTTGAAAAAACTACATCCAAAGCCTCAAAGAAAAATATGAATTAGTCTCAACCCAAAAAAGAATTCCCCGGAGAGCTCAAAAGAGATTTTAAAAATCAAATAAGAGAGGTAAACACAAAGTTGGTGAAAGAAATGAAAATAACACAAGAAGATTACAATCAGCAGTTTGGTGAAGGAGGCACCAAGGGTAATGAAGAAAATAACACCTTAAGAAAAGAATAATCCAAATTGGAAAAAAAGATACAAAAATCCACTGAAGAGAATAACTATTATAAAGTAGAATTGACCAAATAGAAAAAACAAAAATACAAAAAAAAAAATCACTGAAGAAAAGAACTCCTTAAAAAATAGAATTGGCCAAATGGAAAGGGGGGACAAAAACTCCCAGAAAAAAAATAATTCTTTAAAACACAAAATTGGGCAAGTAGAAGCTAATGACTCCATGAGACATCAAGAAATAATCACAGAACTCAAAAGAATGAAAAAAATAGATGAAAATGTGAAATATCTCATGGAAGAAAAAAACTGATCTGGAAAATAAATTGAGGAGAGATAATATGAAGGACTATCTGAAAGTCATGATCCAAAAAAAAAAAAGACTAGACATTTTTCAAGAAATTATCAAAGAAGACTGATACTTTAGAACCAGAGGGTAAAAGAAAAATTGAAAAACTCCACCAATCATCTCTTTAAGGAGATCCCAAAAGGAAAACTCTCAGAAATATTATAGCCAAATTCCAGAGTTTTAAGATCAAGGATAAAATACAGCAAACAGGCATAAAAACAACAAAAGATTCAAATATTGCAGAGCCATAATCAGAATTACACAAGATTTAGCAATTTTTATATTAAAACATCAGAGGTCTTGGAATATTGTATTGTGGAGCAACAATTACAACAAAGAATCATCTACCTAGAAAAATTGAGTACCATCCTTTTTGGGGAAAATGGATATTTAATGAAATAGAAAATTTTCACGAATTCCTAATGAGAAGATCAGAGCTAAATAAAAAAATCTGTCATTCAAACACAAGACTGAAAAGAAGCACAAAAAGTTTGAAGTTTGTCCTCCATTCTAGAAGAGGACCATGACATCAAGAAAGTTATGTCAAAACTTGAAAGTTAAGTGTATTTAAGTGTCACCAGCCTCACTTTCTCCTCCAGAGCTATCTGGGTCCAGTGCCAAGATATAGATCAAGATGATTGGAGATGACCCCCACAAAAAGGTAAACAGGAAAGAGAATTCATGTAGGATTCATTAAGATCAAACTGTTTATATTCCTGCATGGGAAGATGATAACTTGCAACTCCTAAAAACTTGATCCTTATTAGGGCAGTTAGAAGCATTATACATAGAAAAAGTGATATATGGATACTCTCAAGGTCTCTCTTAAGTGCTTTGGAAATGATTGTGTGACAATGGAAACACTGGTACAGGACTGCTCAGCATGGCATGCTCACATCAGAGAAGATGTGATGCTCTATGAGCCTAGCAGAATTGAAACAGCTCAAAGGAAATGTGAGATGTGCAAACTTACCACCCCAAATGTTCACATGGACTATTTGTGCCTGACCAGTGGTAAAACAGAGTGAAAGGAGAGAAACAGAGAGAGAGACAGACAGACAGAGACAGAGAGAGAAACAGGAAAATACAATGGAGAGAAATATACAGTTGGTAATCATAACTGTGAAAAAAAATTGCAGCAAATTTCTCTGGTAAAGGGTTCATTTGTCAAATATATAGAGAACTGAATCAAATTTATAAGAATGTAAGTCATTCCTCAGTTGATAAATGGTCAGAAGATATGAACAGTTTTCAGATGAAGAAATCAAAGCCATATATAGTCCGATGAAAAAAATTTTCTCAATCATTTTTGATCAGAGAAATCAAAAATCAGAACAACTGTGAGTTACTACCTCATATCTATGAGATCCACTAACATGACAGAAAAGGAAAATGACGAATGTTGGAGGGAATGTGAAAAATGGAATATTAGTGCATTGTTTGTCAAGTTGTGAACTGAACTGATACAACCATTCTGAAGAACAATTTGGAAGTAGGCCCAAAAGGCTATAAAACTTTATATACCTATTAGTTCAGAAATGCCACTACTAAATTTGTATCCCAAAGAGATCAAAGAAAAAAAGAAAGGGACTTTTATTTATAAAAATACTTATAGTAGCTCTTTTTGTGGTGTCAAAGAATTGGAAGTAGAAGGAATTCCTATCAATTGGAGAATGGCTGAAAAAGTGGTGATGGAATACTATTGTGCTGTAAGAAATGATGAGCAGGATGATTTCAGAAAAACCTGGAAAGACTTACACTAATGCAAAGTGAAAAGAACAATAAATTTGATAGATGAGGGAAGGGAATTCTCTTACAAAATACAATGTTCATTTATGCTTTAAAAACCTACAAAGTTTAGACATATCTTTGTAATTATATTTAAAAAAATAACATAGCTGCAACCAAAAATACACATTACACACAAAGGTGATATCCTACAAGTTTTCCCAATAAATACAGAAGTAAAGCAAGCAATGTCTCTTTACGTATTTTATATAATATAGTTCTCAAAATCAAGACATAGAAATGAGAGAAAAGCAATAAAGACCTAAAACTGGGCCAAAAAGAGACAGAACTATTTTTGCATTCCTATAACATGATGGCTTATTTGGAAAATCTTTGCAAATCAAAAAAGAAAAGAAGGAAATCAGAAAAATTGCTTAAATAAAGCCACAAAATTATTAATATTTCTATGTAATAATAATAAAATCTGAGACATTACTAAAAATGTAAATCCTACATAAAATAATTATCAAATGCCTAAAATATTTAGGTGTTAAAGTACAAAAGCACTCTCAATAGTTATATAGATTCACTTACAAAATCCTCCTTAAATAAATACAATTTTAATATCTGGGCCATGCTAACAAAATTTTAAAAAGAAAGAGAAGTTGATAGAACCACAGGAACAGTATATACAGTAACAACAATATTATAAGATGATCCACTGTAAATGACTTACCTATTCTCAGCAACAATGAACCAAGACAGTTCTGAAGGGCTTGTGAAGAAAACTTCTATCCACTTCCAGAGGAAGAACTGATGGAGTCAACATGCTGATTTAAACATGCTTTTTTTAAAAAAAAAACTTTATTTTTCTTGGTGGTTTGTTTTTGTTTTGGGTTTTTTTGTCTGTGTTTTCTTTTCATAACATGACTAATATGGAAATATGCTTCGCATGATTGCACATGTGTAAGCCATATCAAATTGCTTGCCTTTTCAATTAGGGAGAGAGAAGAAGGAGGGGAAAGAGAATTCAGAACTCAAAATTTTTAAAAACAATGTTAAAATTTGTTTTACAAGCAATTAGAAAAAATAAAATAAAACTTATGGCTATGAAATTTGCTAGTAAAGACCATCATTCACAGATCCCCCCAAAAATCTGTCTTTCTGGTTGTCAATATGTAACAGGAGATTCTAGGGCATAGGGTAAGGTGTCTCTCCCTGCCCCAACTCCCATGCCCCTTATTTTGAGGCAAGCAATTGTCCAATACCTGGCAAAACCTATCTAATCTCCCACCTCTATCTCTAAACTCCCAACAAAAAAATTTTATTTCTCATAGCAACTTTCTCAATACTTTTTAGCCTTAGCATCTTCCTTGCCCTGCATATAAAATAACAGTCTAGAGCCATAATGAAGTTTAGAGGCTATCTAGTCTGATCCCTTCATTTTACAGGGAAAAATTGAGACTTGGGTACTTGAATGACTCATCAAAAGTCATATAGGTAGTAATTAACCGAAGCAGTCTATTAGAACAGAATAAATTCATTTTTTTGTGATGTCTCTCATTGTTTACCAAATTTAAGGCTTTGTTATTCTTTTCTGAAATAATTTTCATAATATATTGACATTAAGCTCTCGGTACATACAGGTGTGGACACTCTCTTTCTTTATTCTTGATCCATATTTTTAACATATTTTCCCATCCTCACTCATTTCCACATTTACATTAGTGTCACTGAGTATCAAAGTATATGTTGAATTAAGTTGGAGGGGTTCACTAAGGTCATTCCCTGCAAAAAATATTGGGACATTGGCTGCAATTGTTTTTCATAGCTACCAAGTAGTGCAAATACTTGTTATAAGCACTATAACATGCAATGATCATATGTTCATGAAATAACATTTCTTGTTGCCTTTTAACAAAAGATAAAGCCATTTAAAAAAAAAATTGTCCCTCCCAGAACAACCAGTGAATTCTGCCTTTTTTTAGCTGCAATGTCATTCCATCTTTGGTAGTGAGAAAACTAGGTGGCATAGTACATAGAGCAGAGAAGTTAGACTGAGGAAGATCTGAGCTTAAATCCTTCCTCAAACCCTCCCTGGCAAGTTACTTTCCCTCTCTGTGCCTCAGTTTCCTCATCTGTCCAAATAGAGATAATTGAGATAACATACATAAAAGTGCCTTTGCAAACCTTAAAGTATAAATGTGGCTGATATCGTTTTTGCTGTTATTAATATTGTTAGTTTGTTTTCATTTATAGTGAGTGGATACACTTGTACATCTAGTAGTATACCCACTTGTTGGTCATTGAAGAAAGATCTTATATTATACAATAGCTAGGTGAAAGTTTAAAGATAATCTGAAGGCTGTCGTTGTTAGTACCCCCAGCTGCCTCTTCTCTCACCCTTCCAGTCACCAAAGAAGTAGAAAAAGATCCTAGAGGACTGAGGACTGTTTTTGCTTATTTTTGTGGTAGTTGTTATTTCATCAGCAAATGATCAGTTTGTCAATCAGGCTTAGTTCAGTTGAACCTAAAAAACATTGTTACCAGGGCTATTCTGGAAACTTTTCCAACATGGTAGAAATTGCCAGAACTCATGCTCTATCGACTAACCATCAAAGACCCAGAGTCATATCTGGGCCACAATGAGGTATGAAAGTAAGACTTTGTGAAAATAGGTGTAAGTAATTTTACTATTAAAGTAAATCTATGATCCTATCATTCTACTACTGTACTCAAAACCTTCAATCCTCCACATTGAAGGTAGTATAATTTCCAAGCTCATTATCTTGGCATTCAAATAGCTGACTGAAGTCATGATACACTACTGACCCCTTGACGTAGCCTACACTGCAGCCAACGTGGGCTAATGCACTTATTTATGATTCGTTGAATATAAACATTTTTCCTGCTCCTATGTCTCCGCTCATAATATTTCTTACTCTGAGGATGCTCATCCTTACACCTCTGTGTGCAGCATAGTTGCCCATTACTTGGTGAAACCTTCCTTGAACTCCCTTCCCTCAGTGACCTTTCCCTCTTCAAAACTGTAATAGTGCTTTGTACTATGGTGACTTAGTTTAAGGACCAAATATCTAAACCAGTCATCCAAAATAGGATAAAGCCTTAGGCTGAGAGGGGATATATTTTTAGGGAAAACTCTGTGTACTTTGTCTATTTTCCATAGAAAGGATGAATGAATGAATTTTAAAGCATTATTTAAGTGATTCCTATAGGATAAGCATTTTGCTAAGTAATGGAGAACAGGAAGACAAAAATTATGACATTTTTACCTCTTTGGGGTTCAAATTTTATTTGAAGAGACAATATTTATATTAGTGTTCAGCTGTTGGGCAGTTAGAAGCTCCCCATGGTCCCAAAGGTACAGCCAGAGAGGAAATGACAAATTTCAGAACTCTGTGGGCAGGTCAGATGGCAATGCTTGGTGGTTTCAATGATCTACCAGCATAATTTCCACAAAGAAAATGACCCAGGGTTAGGAACACAAGAGAGAACTGCTGTGTACTCCTGATCCTCACATGAAATTTAGAAGGAAAAGTGAAATGGAGGTGGAGAAATTATATAAATCATTTGGGCAAAAGAATCATAGTATTTTAGAAAAATTCCTTATTTCCTTTATTCCTGATTTTTTTCATTCTTTACTTACCTTCTTTCCTTTCTTCCTTCTTGTATGTCTGCCATTCTCACTTCTTTCCTTTCCTTCCTTCTTACCTTTCCCTTCTCTCTCTTTTACTTCCCTCTTGTTTTTCAAATGCTTCTCTTTTTCCTCTTCTGTTCCTTTCCCCTCCCATCTTTCCCTCCTTCCTTCCCTTCTTTTTTCTCTTCTTTCCTTCTCTTTCTTCCCTTCTTTCCTATCTATTCTTTCTTCTCCTTTTTCCCTCCCACGCATTACTACTTAGCAAAATCATCTATGTTGGTTACTTACATAGATATATCCTAAAATAACCTACATTGACATTAGCAGTTAAGACTCTCTAAAGTAGATTCTAAAGTTCTAGTCAATAACATAGAAAAGTAGAAGGTTATTTTGTCAGCTTACATTTTTATGAACAGAAAAAGTTACTATTTTGCCATTCAAAAGGGGAAAATTAATTTGTATACGTTCATAATATATTACAGTATTACAACTTATGCTACTATAAAATAGAGATTATATGTAAAAAAAAGATGTTAGCTCTGGTCTTTTCTTCTGTGTTCTGAGTGACTAAAGGATCCTTTTCTTTCCATGACTCCTTATTCCCATTATATAACTTAGAGAAGCTCTTTTTCTGTTTAGGAGCTCATTTGACCTCACAGGCAACAGGATGGTTCCAGAACATTTTGGATTTATACTGACTTTCATTTAATATACTTCTACCTACATTAATTTCCCAGTAAGAGCTATTATAGTCTCTACTATAGTTCTTCAGTAAAATATATTATTGAATATGCCAGCTCCTAGATATCAATGAACTTATAGGCCTAGGCAAATTTTGTCACTAGCAGCTCAGGCTTGCAGAGTTCAGAAATATAGATATTCTGTCTGTTTACATTATTGCCAGACTCTTGGAAACTGAATTGCCCAAGGCAAAAGGGAAGAATTATGCAACGTTTGAAATTAATGTATTTGATGTTCTAATGTGAAGTATATGTATTTACACTTGAATATGTGAGTCTGAATGTTTTTAAAAGAACACAAGAAAAGGAGGGTGCTTTCTATTGTACTACTCCAGCTCCAACAGAAAAGGGTTAAACAATCATTTGGCTGACACACCCAGCAGGAACTCCACAAGACCATGGAGGTGAGAATGATGGGAGTAATGTTGTAACAGAATTCTCTGGTAGGGTTCCACTTAGAACATACTGTTCTGTCCCTGTCAGTTCTTATTAAACGAGATGTAACATTTGAAAAGGAAAAGCAAATGAAGGCAGTGATCTATGAAAGAAAGTTTTGAGAGGGGGAAAAAAAAGAAAACCCCAAGAAGTAAACATATACCATTTATAAGGTTGAGGAACATTAACCACGAAATACCTTAAAGATGTGTTTACCAAAAGCTTGATAGGGGTGTGAGTGTGTGTGCATGCATTTTGTGTGTGTGTGTGTGTGTGTGCATGTGCATGTGTATGAGACAGAGAGATGAGACAGAGAAGAAAAGAGAGAAAGGAAGAGAGAGAGAAAAGGAGAGAGGAGAGACACTGAGAGGAAGAGAAAGAAAAAGGGGGGAGAGAGATAATCACATAGAGAAAGAGGGAGACAGACAGAAAGATTGAGATAGAGGCAGAAAGAGAGCATGAGAACAGTGAAGGCACTGTGAATGTGTCTGTATCTAACTTATCCATCTTCATCAGATGAGCCCAAATATGCCCATTGGTCTGAACAGAGCTGATTTGGACTTAGATAAACTGGGATTCTATCAAAGGCCTCCCCAGGGAGTTTGGAAAGGATGTTAGTCCAAACTCATTTCCAGTTAGGAAGTAATTAACTGTCTAACTGAGGGACTTAACCAAAAAGGAGAACTGATAGATGGCACTCTGTGAAGGGTCAGCCTGAAGCTCCAATAGCAATGACCCTTTTATTCTTTAAGGGTTTAAGTAAGGGGGAATGTCGAATTGTGACTCACAGCCACATCTCTTTCCTCATTTTCTTTCTCTCCCCTTGAAAAAGTAGATAATGCAATGGTAGAATTTCTAGGAGGAGCAATCCAGGAAGCAGCAAATTAAAGGAAACAAACCTATCCCTATCTATAAAATGGGTACAGATAGTTCACCAAAGATTTACCCAGACCCAGAGCTAGATTATTTTGAGAGGTCAGTGTGTTGGAAAGTTTAAAATAGCCTGCCCTGGAAAGAGCTGTCAAAAGAAGTGGGGACATGTGGGAGTTCTTCTCACTCTAGGAAGACTAAGAAATAATGGAAGGTAATTGTTTTGGGTCAAGTGATATTGCTATGAAGAATATGGGGTTTGTCAAACTTTCTACACATGAAAAATTAAATAGAACCACTCCTATAGAGGCAAAGCCTCTCTAGAAAACATCACCAGGTCCAACATACCTCAAAGGCCATCTATTGCAGTCTTTATTTTGCAGATGAAGAAATCCATACTCAGAAATATTAAGTGATTTGCTTAAGGTCGCACATAATAAATATACAAGGTCCCCTTAAGGTGACATCAAACTAGATATTCTCCAACAGGCTATTTTAGGTCTTAACTTGCACTTTGGAGTTAATCCAGAGGTTCTTTCAAGGGCATCCAAAGGTTTAGGGATATGTGAGACATATTCTCCAACTTTGTTGCTGTTGCTAGATGCCTTATTAACTTCTAGCTTCCACAGCATATGACCAAAAACCTATATCTATAGGAATTTCTGGTGATTTTTTGAAGGAATGACAAAATAGATCAGAAGTGGAAACAAAAACTTATGTAAGATTCCTCAACAGTCTAACTTGTTCTTATTCCCTTTAGAGTTATTTATAAAATGTTAGAGTTCTCATTTTACAGATGAAGTTACTGAGACTGAGGGCAAATGACTTGTACTGGGGGGGATGGGAGACAGAGTTTGAACTTGAACCTGTCATGACTCCCAGCCCAGGGTTCTTTCAAGTATGCCATGTTGTCTTGTCATGCCAGACCTGAAGTCAGGAAGATCTGAGTTCAGATTCATTACTAGACATTTACTAGGTGACCCTAGGCAAGTCACTTAACATCTGCATCAGTTTGCTTTTCTATAAATCTCACCTACCTCTCAAGGTTATTGTGAAAATCAATAACCTTGATAATACTTGTAAAGCACGTAGTATAGTGAACGGTACACGGCAAACACTGTATAAATATTAGCTATTGTTGTTATCTCCTTAATCCCTAAACATAGAGAATTATCTTTCTTCCCTGACTTCCTTTTCTTCCCTTATATATCCATAAATAAACATGTGGAGATTTGTCCTCCTCCCCATAACACCAACACATATACTGTGTTTGAGGATATCTATCTATCTATCTATCTATCTTTCTGTCTGTCTATCTTATCTGTCTGTCTGACTATCAAATCTGTCTGACTATCTATATATATGTATATATATATACATATGTAGATTACAGATGTCTACCTAGATAGATATTAGCTATATGCCAAAAAAGGGTGTGTATATATCACTAAAATTTGTATAGAGGAATGTATATTTTACAAACATACATGTAATTTTTATATATAGACACCCACATACAAATATAAATGCATACTGTATGTTTTGGTGTATATGAAAATGGTAGCAGGAGGGCAAGACTTTACATGATTTATATGTGTGTCCATGTATGTGTATGTGTGTGTGTGTCTATCTTCTATTTCTCTAGAATATAAGGAGAAACTATTCCCAAAGCATACCCTTGCTGACCCACAGAAAAGGCACAGGGTATAATCAAGTCTGTCTAATGGGGCTAAAACTGCTCTTTTTTTTGTGAACTTTTCTTATTTTTAGCAAAGTGTTCCAACTTTGCCAGCTTTGACCTACATAACCTATTACTGTTTAGGAAGAAGGGCAACGAAGAAAAGGAAATTGACATTCTCTGTTTTCAAAATAGGCAAAAGGTGAGCCATTTCTTTTCCCTCCTTCTGTTTCTTAGGAGGAGATGGGGCTAGGGTATCCTAGCAACCTTCCCTGGTTCACTGATTTAGGGAAACAGAATCTCTAGTGGAATTTGGAATAGTCTTACTCCTATTCTTTCTCATACTCCAGGACCATGCATTCATTACCAGATACATTCCATATTCTATCTCAGTGTCACCATCCCATATTCTAAGTTCCTAAAAGAATGGGAAGAAGGATAAACTGCTGGGATCAAGTAGGTGAGAATAAGGGAGCAACATTGTTTCAGCACAAATGAACAAGCTTTAAATGCGTATCTAAGTTTGATGTCCAGACAAAATCTCAACACCCAATGTTTTCAGTTTCTTAAAGCATTTGGCAATGATGAGGTTTAGACTGTGTGCCTTTATTTTAATCAAATTCCCAGGAATTCCTGCACACCAAAAGAGCTATTAATTAAAGGGAAAATTAATATAGTAGGGAAATCAGAAGAGAAAAGACAAAGTAATCCAATGGTCTGTGTTATTGTGGAGAGGCAACATAGAAGGTAAGCCTTGAAAACCTAAGCCTTAAGTCTTCCCTGAAATTCATCCTAACTTTGGGACCCTGGACAAATCACTTAACCTATTAATGCTGCAGGCAACTCTCTAAAATTAACAATTGTAGAAACAGTTAGAATTTACATTGGCAAAGTTCCTCACAAGGAACTACCTACACCTACAAAATCATTGAAACAAACAGCAGCAACAAAAATCATAAATGTGTTTGTTAAGTTCTGATAATATAAAACAGAAACAAAACAGTTCTAAGCCATAAGAAGTTTATTCAAAGTTTATAAACCTATCAAATTCCCCTTGGTAGAAGCAACTTCCCTATTTCTTTTGAGAGTACCACCAATCATTTCAGAACTCCAGTAGAATTTACTAAGGGATAGTGAAGTGTTGTGGTTAGAATATCAGATTTGGTTTCCATACATGTACATATGCACACACATATATATTCTGTATGCACATGTAGGTATGTTCAAACAAGAATATGTACACAAACATATATATACATAAAATTAAAATCAAATGAATAATATTGGATAAAATAAATACTATAAATTGCATGTGCATGTATATATGTGTGCATATACATGTGCATACATATATGATAACACATATACACATGTCATGCATACACATGCACACAAACATACATATACACACATGTGTGTGTATATACATATATATGTGTATATATGTATGTATATATATATATATATACATACATATATACACTGAGTTGCATATATAAGAATCCAAACAAAAGCTCTCCCCATTCTGCTCCCATTAGATTTTTTATCTAAATCTAAGTTGCCCACACAAGCATGCTCCAGAGATTAGATGATATATTTGCTTATTGGGATAAACAGTATCAAAATCTGTTCATCTTTTTGGATGATCTCTTGTAGCACCAATGCAATATTCACAGCATCTATGATAGCCATGAATATTTCAGTGCAATTCTGAATCATGAAATTCAACAGAATTTCCACATGGAAGACAGAACCAAAACATTTATTCAGATACCAGAAAGCCAAATTCATCATAGTAACAAAAATAGATACATAATAACAATGCACAGAATAAGACCAGCTCCACAACTTTCCCCCTGCTAGACTTCCCACAAGCCATTAAACAAATCACAAGCAGGAACCCCTAAACAAATCACAGTGTCCCCTAAATAAAATGTCCTTTTAGCACTCACATTCAGCTGCGAGATTGCCTGTGTCCTTCAGTTCTGACTGCTCTCTCACTAATTTCCTCTCAGCTCTGCTCTAGCTCCACCTCTTCCTATTCTACCTGTTCAGCAAGCTCCTCCCACCACAGGCTCCATATGATTCAGACTCATATGACTCAGGCTTCATCACAATGAATGGAAAAGACCTTCCCATTTAAATTACCATTACACCTCTCAAACATCACAAACTTAGAAAGCCAAAAGCAAACCCAGGTAATACAAACATAACATTTTCTTTCTATCAGGGAGGGATGGAGCTGAATATGGATTATTTGGGACTCTTTCCTGTAGGGTTCATCAATAATTATAAAATGCTATTGAAAGGCAAACAAATAAAAATCCCAGCATTTGATTATATTAACCCATCCCTGACATTGGCACAGTCTTCCCAAAATTTAAAAAAATAAAATAAAATCTTAAGTGGATTTCATGTTTGTCCCTGCTGAGTGCTACTGGAGATGAACACATCTGCCTTAGTAGACTAGCTGGGATAATTTCTCATAAACACTTTACAAGAGTGACAGCCACAGCTCAGAAACCATCATGGACTTGTCTCAGCAGGCCAATATATGAACCATACTGAGTTTTTAACCTTTTCCAATAAGAGCATGTCATAAAGAGTCAGACAAATTCAAGAACGAATGGGAGAAAGACAATCCAATAAGCAGTCTTTTTTTTATGCCATCAGTCAAAATTCCAGTATTATTCTTAGTTTTGTAGCATCAGTGTTCAGTCCCAGAAACCAAGATAACAAGTCTTTTTCTGTCCCCAAAATAGCCACTGCATTTAAATGGAAATAGTTTCCAACCTGTGTCCTAGGGCTGTTGTTTCCATTATGTGTTAGGCAACCATAAATGCAGAGAAAGGAGTGATTTAAGGTGGGAAAAAAATGGCTCTCCTCCACCCAAACCGTCAAGATAAGTACCAAGGTACCCAGTAAAAACATATGGTTTAGGAAACTTTCACAGTAACAAAATGGATCACTAAACTAGATTGGAAAGAAATGGCTAGTCAGAGAAAGAAATCAATAAAAATCTTATATTTTTACCAAAACTAATTTTGCTAAAATAATTGTTACAATTCAAGATTGAAACTGCTGCTGTATCTTACTGGATATATCACCTCAGTACCTAGCTCAGTGTTCTGCACTTACTTGAGATTTAAATACATGTCAAATGTATGAATGAAATATATTAAGTGATTTCAGACATTTCTGATAATATTACTGAAGATAAGGAGATAGGTTATAGAAAGCAAGGATACAAGCACTTAAAAAAAATGGAAGTCATTCCACAGGTCAGTTCTATAGCATTCAGATGCTAAAAAGTTCTCAATATGTTTTAATTCATTCAATAACCATTCAGAATGATAGGATCATAGAAACAGAATTGAAAACATCATCAGAAGACAATGAGTCCAACCCTTTCATTTTACAGACAATAATACTGAAGCCAACAGAAGCTTAACAATTATGTATTCAGTCACATTTATTGACTTCTAGGACGATCTCTCCAGTCATCTTTCTCTCTTAGACTTCTTGGCTTTCTTCAAGACTCAATTCAAAAAAAGCCACTTTCTCCTGAATACCTTTCTTAATTCTCCCTGCCTAACAAAAGTTTTCACTCTAAGGCAACTGTGTATTCATTCACTCTACATTTACAATTATCTTCTGCACATTGCATCTTTCCCCAATATATCACAGGTTGGCATAAGAAATTAAATGGGAATTATGAGGGAATCTTATTAAAGTGGCAGAAGACATTCAATGACCAGTCGATGACACAGAGCTTATGACCACATATTAGCCCAAATTTTACAATAGGTTATTGTAAACACCCCATAGAAGAGAAAAGAAAAAATCAGATTTCTTTTCTGTTATGAAGGGAGGGTCAAAACATTTTATGGGGATTTTTTAAGTTGTGGAGAAACTGAGCCACTAACCATGGCAATACGGAAGGGATAGTTGTATATCGCTATTTTATGTAAAGGCTGTCTCCACCACTAAAATGTAAATTCTCAAGTGCAGAGAATATTTTGTCTTTTTGTTTCTATGCCCAATTCTTAGCGCAGTGCATGGCATATACTAAGTATTTAGTAAATACTTGATTGATTAATTGTTTATTAAATGTTTAGTATACATTAGACACTCTTTCAGGGGCTGGGGTTAAAATAAAGAATAATACGGTATGTGCCCTCAAGGATTCTCCATTCTATTGGGTAGAAGTATAAGGACATAGAAAAGTAAAATTTTAAAAATACACACAAAGTATATACAAATTAATATCAGGGGAGGGAGAAAGAGATTAGGGGATCAGGTTAAACTTATTTTTTTAATTGGAAAATATTTATCTTCCATTTTTTCCATTTTTATTTCAAATCTTGAGTTCAAATTCTATTACTCTCTCCCTTCCTTTCTTCCCCCCTCCTAGAGATAGTAAACAATCAGATATAGGTTATACATGTGTAATTGTGTAAAACATCTCTATGTTAGTCATTTTGTACAAAAAGACTATAATAAGAAGAAAAAAAAGAAAATGAAAAATAACATGCTTCAATCTCTGTTGAACCAATCTGTGTTCTTTTTCTGGAGGTGGATAGGATGCTTCATCATTAGTACTTTGGGATTGTCTTGGATCGTCATTTTGCCTACAGTAGCTAAGTCATGCATAGCTCTTCATCAAAGATGTTGCTGTAACTGTGTACACCATCCTGGTTCTGTTCACTTCACTTTACATCAATTCATGAAAGTCTTTCCAGATTTTTCTAAAATCATTCTGCATGTCACTTCTTATAGCATACTAATATTCCATTATAAACATATACCATAACTTGTTTAGTCATACCTCTGAGACTTACTTTAAGAAACAGCACTTGAGTTGGATTTTGAATGAAGCTTTCAGTTCTATGGAGCAGAAGTGAAGAAATGGCACATTTAAGACAGAGAGAACAGAAAACCTGTGCAAAGAGATGGAGATGGTATAAGAAAGAGCAAATAGCCCAGTTTGATTGGAATATCAAATGTGTGAAGGTATTTTAAAGGGCTTTGAAAGCCTAGAAGAGAAATTTCTATTTTATCTGAGTGGCATGAAGGAACCACTGGAGTTTCTTAAGCAAGGGAAATATAGGGTCAGATCTATGCTTTAGGAATATCCATTTGACAGGCAGATTGAGGAGAGACCAATTAACAGATTTACAATATTCCACATGAGCAGTGAAGAGGGTCCAAACTAGAGTGTTGGTCATCTCAGCATAGTTCATTATTGTTGTGCAATTGTGTGCAATTCCTTGTGACCCCATTTAGGGTTTGCTTGGCAAAGATACTGGAATGGATTGTCATTTTCTTTTTTCATTTTTCTTTTCCAGCTCATTTTACAGATGATGAAACTGAGGCAAACAAGGTTAAGTGACTTGCCCAGGGTCACACAGCTAGTAAGTGTCTGAGGCTGGATTTGAACTCAGTTCTTCCTGATCTAAGACTTGATGCTCTATCCACTATGCCACCTGGGTGTCACAATCTAAGTGTAGAGAAAAGGACAAATGAAGAGATATTATGGAGTTAAAACTGACAAAACTTAACAACTAACTGAATATAAAAATGTGAGGAAGAATGAAAAGTTGAGGATGACCATGGGGTTGCAAACCAAAGTGACTAAAAGGATGGTGACATTCTCAACAGAAATTCAGAAGAAAGGAAGAATCGAAGGAGGGGAGAAGATTATAAATACTGTTCTGGACACATTTGAGATATTTATGGAGCATCCAGTCAAAGATGTGCACAAAGAATTGGTAATTTAGGATTGAAGTTGAAGGGAGAGGTTGGAGTTGAGCTGGGGGCCAAAAGGCTAGGGCAATGACCTTAAAGTCAGGAAGATATGTATTTCAATTCTTCCTCAGACCTTTACTAACTGTGTGACTTTGGGCAAGTCATCAGCTCTCTTCTACTTTTCCAATCTTCTTACACCTTACACCCCAACATGGATTTTTTGATCAAGAGATGTTGACCTCTTGGCACTTCCATGAACAAAACCCTCACTCAACTTTGAGCATTTTCTCTGGCTGTCCCCCATGCCTGGAATGCTCTCCCTCCTCCACTCAGATTAATTTTCTTGGTTTCCTTTAATTCCCAGCTAAAATTCTCCTACATGAAGCCTTCCTCAACACCTTTTAGTTTCAGCATCTTCCCTCTGTTAATTACTTTCTGTTTATTCTGTAGATAGCTTGCTTCTTCATATGTATTTGTTTATATATTATCTCCACTACTAGATTGTTAGCTCCACTATGCCCAAAGGGTTATAAATCTGTGTATACCATTTGATTCATCAATAACACTACTAGATCTATATCCCAAGAGATAAGGACTCACAGGTACAGAAATATTTATAGCAGCACTTTTTGTGGTGGCAAAGAACTGGAAATTGAGTGTATGTCTATCAATCGGGGAATGGCTGAACAAGTTGTGTTATATGAATGTAATGGAATATTATTATGGTATAAGAAATGATGAGCAATCTGACTTCAGAAAAACATGGAAAGATGAACATAAACTAATTCTGAGTAAAGTGAGAAGAACCAGAACATTGTACACAACAGCAGCAGCTTTGGGTGATGACCGACTTTGATACCCTTAACTCTTCTCAGAAAAATAAAGATCTAAAACAATTACAAAAGACTGATGATGGAAATGCCATCCATATCCAGAGAAGGACCTTTGCAATCTGAACGTTAATTGAAGTGCACTATTTTTAATTTTTTTTCTCTCTTGTGATATTTTCCTTTTGTTCTGATTCTTCTTTCACAACATACCTGATGTGGAAATATGTTTAATGTGATTGTGCATGTTAGTCTATATCAGATTGCTTACCATCTTAGGGAGGAGAAGGGAGGGAGAAAAAAACTAGAACTGAAAATCTTATAAAAGTGAATACTGAAAATTATCTTTACATACAACTGGGAAAAGTGAAATGCTATTAAGTAGGAGGAAGGAAATTGTTAGCTCCTTGAGATCAGGGATTTTATTTTTGCCTTTTTATATAGCTTTATGTATCCCCAGTACAGTGCCTGACATGTAGTAAGTGCTTAATAAATGTTTATTGAATTGATTTGAAATTTGACCTTTTTAGGCCTATTTATTTTTAGCTATAAAATAGGGTTAATATTAGCATCAAATTTCTAGGATTGTTGGGAAGGTAAATTAAGATAAAGATGTAAAAACCTTAAAGTGTTATATAAATACTAGTTATTTTATATATGAAATTCTTTGAAAAGGTTAAAATGCTATATAAATGTTAGCTGTTATTAATATTATACAAATGTGTGAGTTGCCAGCACAAGAATTGACTCTATGGGAGCTAAAAAGATCACAGACACAGAACATAGAAAGAAAAAAAAGAAGAGGGCCCAGGACATGGCCCTGCAGTGTAGCCATAGATAGGGGACTGGAATGTGGATAACAAGCCTTCAAAAGGACCTGAGAATGGATGGTCAAATAGATAGAGAAGAAGAACCAGGAGAGAGAAGTCATGAAAACCCAAAGTAAAAGTGTTAAAGAAGATGGTGGACTAGAAAGACACACGTACTGCAGGGTCCTCCCCACAGCCCATAAAATACTTGTAGAGAGGGACTCTCAAGAAATTCTGGAACAGCAGTAGTGGAGAACAGCAGAGTGGAAGAGATTTCCAGCCCACAGTGACCCGAAAGGCCCACGGAAACGTCGGTTGTGCCAGATGCAGAGCCAAGCGCAGAGCCCAGCCCAGCCTTGGTGGAGCAGCGTGGTGTGGCATGGCATGATGAGACTCTGGGAGGAGGGGAAGAATCTCCAGTAGCAGCAGCGGGGCCTCAGAGCACTCAACCCACAGGTGAAAAAGATCAGTATCAGGGTTTTATCAGCAGGCCAGGAAGGGAAAAGGGCCTTCCCATACCTCCAGCAGCAGGCAGCTGCCTCAGAGCCAGTACAGCAGCCCATAGGGAAGCTCCATTGTTGGTGGGTAAAAACCCCTGGGGGCACTGAAGATCTGAGTCTTACCTCAGCCCTGGGTGGAGGCCCTGACCAAGCTGATGTTTGTCTCCAACTGAATGGTGGCCCTACCCATCTAGTTTATCTGAAAATCAGCCCCCAGTGCTGACTTGGTGGAACTGGAGGCCAAGTGGCTGTGGAGAGGGATCTGCTAAGATTCTGGGCGCAAAAATCCCTCTCTGCATCCAGACCAGTACACATCTGATGGTGCCACCTGGGAGGAATGGAGATCTCATAGATTCCCAGAGTATACCCTACTCTTGACAAAGGACCCAAAAGTCAAATAACTGGTTGGGAAAATGCCCAAAAAGGGCTAAAAAAATACGACCATAGAAGGTTACTTTCTTGGTGAACAGATATCTCCTCCCGTCCTTTTGGGTTAGGAAGAACAATGCTTACCATCAGGGAAAAACATAGATGTCAAGATTTCTGTATCCCAAACATCCAAAATAAATATTCAGTGGGCTCAGGCCATGAAAGAACTCAAAAAGGATTTTGAAAATGAAGTTAGAGAGGTGGAGGAAAAAATGGGAAGAAAAATGACAGAGATGCAAGAAAAGCACGAAGAGCAGATCAACACCTTGCTAAAGGAGACCCAAAAAAATGCTGAAGAAAATAACACCTTGAAAAATAGGCTAACTCAAATGGCAAAAGAGGTTCAAAAAGTCAATGGGGAGAAGAAGGCTTTAAAAAGCAGAATTAGCCAAATGGAAAAGGAGGTCCAAAAATTCACTGAAGAAAACAGTTCTTTCAAAATTAGAATGGAACAGATGGAGGCTAATGACTTTATGAGAAACTATGAAATCACAAAACAAAACCAAAAGAATGAAAAAATGGATGATAATGTGAAATATCTCATTGGAAAAACAACTGACCTGGAAAATAGATCCAGGAGAGACAATTTAAAAATTATGGGACTACCTGAAAGCCATGATCAAAAAAAGAGCCTAGACATCATCTTTCATGAAAATATCAAGGAAAACTGGCCTGATATTCTAGA
>CM053771.1:409296471-409343252 GCA_028658325.1 Potorous gilbertii | reverse complement strand
ACATTTGACTAAAGGAAGGAATAAAATGCACACTCATTTTGGTATGAAAACCTATCTTATAATACAGGAAAGTGGGGGAGAAAGGAATAAGCAGGGTGGGGGGGATGATGGAAGGGAGGGCAATGGGAGGAGGGAGCAATCTGAAGTCAACATTCTTGGGGAGGGACAGAATCCAAAAGAGAGAACAGAAGCAATGGAGGGCAGGATAGGATGGAGGGAAATATAGTTAGTCTCATACAACACAACTATTATGGAAGTCATTTGCAAAACTACACAGATATGGCCTATACTGAATTACTTGCTTCCCAAAAGGAATGGGTGGGGAGGGAGGGATGAAGAGAGGTTGGAAGGCAAAGTTGTAGGAACAACTGTGGAGTATTTTTCTTACTACTAGGAAATAAGAAATACAGGTATTGGGGTATAGAAATTTATCTGGCCCTACAGGACAAAAGAGAAGATGGGGACAAGAGAAGGAAGGGATGTTAGAAAAGAGGGCAGATCGGTGATAGGGACATTTAGAATGCTCGGCATTTTGGGGTGGAGGTAGGGGAGAAATGGGGAGAAAATTTGGAACCCAAAATTTTGTGAAAATTAATGTTGAAAGTTAAATAAATAAATTTAAAAAAAAGAAAAAGTGTTAAAGAAAGGTCAACAAGAATAAGGGCTGTGGAAAGTCCATCAACTTTGGCCATTAGGCCATAGAGCAAACACAACTATGAACTGAAGAAGACGGAGAAACACTGGAAATGTGAGACTGAATAAAAGCTGGTTTTGATGAATGGATACAAAATAAGATATGCCTTTTTGGACGTGACCTATGCATGAATTTGTCTTGCAAATTTGCCTCTGCTCCACTGCAGTGGAGGGGAGGGGAAGGGAACAAGAAAGGTTTTAAAAGAAGGAGGAGGAAAGAGGGTGGTGGAAAAGGAAGAAAATGAATCTTGATTTATTAAAAAATTAAAATTTAATAAAAGTGTTCCTTTTTGAAGGAACCATTTGGAAAGAGGTCCATAATACTGAGCTGTCCCTTTTTCTTCTATATCCTATATTATTATGAAATCTTTGTTCTGTGAAAGAAATGCCACTTAAAATTAATGTCCCCTCTCTCATTTCCACAAAAGCCTTCCTCTGATACCTCATTGTGACCTGGAGGTGGTAATGGCCTTGGACTTTCATAGACTGGGCATGCAGCTCTAGCTCTGAAGGATTCTACCAATCTTCAAGCAAGGGTATGAGTAGGAAAATTGTAAAAGGTTTACTGCTAGTAAGTTGTCCCTTAGGAGATTTTCTCTTTGGCCATGTCACACCATGAAATAATGAAAAATACAAAAAAAAAAACAACAAAAAACATAGTCTGATAAGGTCCTTGGTAAGTTCATGCAATAATGCAATTTGTATACTTGTTCATGATTTGTACACCAGAGATTTTTTTTAACCTTTTTTGTGTCATAGACACCTTTGGCTACCTGGTAAAACCTGCAAACCCTCTTCTCAGAATAATGTCTTTAAATACATCTAATAAAATAAATATTGCTATAAAGGAAACCAAAGTTTAATGAAAATAAAGATTCATTTTTTTCTTCACCCAAGTATAGACACCCTGAAATCTCTACAAAAACCAGTGGGTAAGAACCTCCGCTATTAATAGTGGAAAATGTGCTTGTTTTGAAATCACATGACCTGTATTCAAATCTAAATTCAGCTGATTATCACCTGTACGACCTTCAGCAAATCACTTTGCCTCTGCAGGTCTGAGTTCTCTCACCTATAAAATGGAGGAACTGGACTAGATAACCTACCAGCTCTAGATCTATGATACTGCGATTGGTGCTCTAAATTTAAATGCTTCTCCAGTGAAGAAGGAGATGACTGAAAGAGCTGAATTATGTTAGTTTGAGATTCTCAATATAAATGAACCCAAAAGATATATGGAAGATGCAGCTAAATTGAAGGATAAATCACAGACTCCCTTTGCAAAGGCAAATAATGAAGTGGACAGAATTGGATTTTATTGTGTGCCCAAAGGCAATAAGAAACATAATTTCCTGAGAGTCACCTAACACTGCTCATGATTGATATTTGCAAAAAAAGACCACCATAGTGATAACTGTAAATCACACACCAACATCAGTGGTAGAGGCTGAGAAGGTAGGGAAATTCTAGGAAGAACTCAGTGACATCCTTCAGATGAAATTAACATGTAGTTTACTACTTGGTTAGTCCATTGGAAAGATAAGCATCCATTGAGTTGGGGAGAGGGAGAGTTCAGGAAAGAGTATTCTAGGACCACAGAAAGGAGGATAGTGGAACTGTGACCAGGACTCTCAGGTGTAGACTGCAAAGATCAGAGTCGGGTTAATCTTATTGATGTCAATACCAGGCCTGCATTTCGCCACATTATTATTCTGAGTATTCCTCCCAAAGGGTCAAGTTGATTCTCATTTAGAGAATATATAGAGCCTCTCTTCCAGTTGTAGGCCACCAGTTAAGCAAGGAAGCTTTCATTTAATGCCTTTTCTATGTGGATAGAAAGCTGACATGAAAGCTGAGATAACACTCAGTCAAGTTTTGCTTCTGACACATATTGACACCAAAAGTGTTATGCATTATGGAGGCACAACATTTTCAAGTGAAATCTAAACCAAAGTAAACTATGATTGTGAAATATTTAACAAAATTAATTTTAAAATACAATAAAACATAGATAATGTTAACAAGTGGTTTTCTAAGTCCATGTGTATAATGTTTAGTGGCCCTGCTGTTTCTATTTCAATTTAATATCATTGCTCTAAGAAACTAATCAAGACTTTACTGGTAGGGAATCTCCTTGCATGAAAGCATGCATATGTACACTTCCAGGGTAATGAAAACAAGGGCAAAACTTTGGAGCTTTGGGTCAGCTCTCGATTGTCATGCTACCTTCTGGCAGCAACTTTCTTTTACATAGTAAAGATCTTGGCAGTTTCCTCACTTTAGATAACTCTCCTCTTTGCAGTTTGGCCAAAAATATGATCAATTTCTGGTTAACTAGACTCTTTTGAACTCTGCCTTTACCTGGCCTCTGCTTCCTCTTCCTCATGCTTTCTTTACACTGAATACATACGTGCCACTCTTGAAGAGGTATGATAGAGTGGGAGAAAGGAAGGAAATAATGCCTACTACATGCCAGACTCTGTGCTAAGTGCTCCTTTCAAATATTTGGTTGTCACAATAGCCCTGCAAAGTATATTTTATAGTTATCCCATTTGACAGTTGAGGAAATTGAGGCAAAGTATGACTTATTCAGGGTCACACACACAGCTATTAAGTGTCTGAGGCTGGATGTGAACTTATGCCTTCCTGGCTGCAGGTGCTCTATCCAGCTGTGGCACTCGGTGGAAGAATCTGGAACATTACAGGGAATGTAGCTCCTAACGGAATGGATGTTTGCTCACTGTAGAGCATAATGAAAAGTGTGGCCTTTCCCTCATCTGATTCCTTTTACAGAAGTAACTACAGGTTTATTTTTCCCCTCTCACCCCATTCCCTACCCCTCCCACTTTCCTTCCTCATTTTCAGTCTTGGGACATTGAAATATGTTCCTGTTACGAGCTATTAGTGCCATTTGAAAGTTATTTGCACAACTCATTGAGCTCTTCAGAAAAAAAGGTGCTTTAAAAAAAATCTAATAACTGTTTTCTTCTTTCCTCTTTAGGAAAACTACTGTTTGGCAATCATGGCCACCCAGAACAATAATGTTAACCACTCTTTTGCAAGATGCCGTGTTTCAGGCCACTGAAGGGGACTCACGCACGGTGTTTTCATCAGGCTTAGTAAACAGGATGCAGAGTCCTTTAGGCAATGCTTGGTTGCTTTTCAACCTAATTACCTTAGTACCAGTTACTTAAAAGGAATAATCTCTCTGGAGAGTAGGTAATCACTAACCTGAGTTCAGCTCTGTTCTTGATGTAGAAGAGATAAAACCAAATGTTTACTCTTTCTGTTTCAACAACACCAGCCTATGTTGTCTGTAGCATCACTGATATACTCAAAGGCATCTAGGCTTTCCTCTTGCTCATCAAAAAAAAAGTCTTCTGAATAGCCAATTAATTTATTTGAAAGCTGGGTCTCCAGTACTGAGTATTCCCTACAACCCATCTTTACAACTTGGACCTTGTATATGGTATGATGGCAAATGGTGAAGCCGTTACTCAAAGACATTAGGAGGAAATGCTTTCAATAATCATTGCATCTGAAAGGTGGGAAGAACCAATGCTTTGCATTGTTATGTCCTCATTTATGAGTATTTCGCTCATTTTTTAATAAATTCTTAGGGACTTTTTGTTTCTCTGTCTTCTGTTTCTTAGACAAATGCACATATTTTCACCAATCAACAAGCTATAAAGAAAAAGAGATAATGAAAGCTAGTACTAGAGATTTCTGAAAGGCAAAAAAAAAAAAGAAATGAAATTGAGGCTCCCCTCCTGCCAAGCACCTGGCTTGAACAAAAAGCTGGCTCAAAATCATCAGCTTAATAGTAACCACAGGAAAAATTAACTTGGGATTGAGAGATGCTTGTGAAATTTTTGAATAGTGTAACTCCAGTCTAGTGCCTCAATTCATCAAGAGTAAATTTCCCCTGATGTCTAGCTGAGAAATTGTGTGATTTTGTACTCAGTCCCAAGTTGTGTTTAAGAGACCTGCTGACTTCTAGCTTAACCCGATCACTATAGTAACTGAATACTCTAATAGGCTTTGTGACAGTCTCTCAGAAATGATTATTAGACAGACTAGCCAAGATCCGTACCCAGACTAGATTCCCAGCATACAACCACAAAATGTTGGGTTTTGTTCCTTATTATTTGTTTTTCTGAGAGCCAGGAGGCATGACTGGTACTGCAGTGGTCAGGATTCTGTGATAAGCTCTCATGTTAGGAGAATTTCATTTTTATTTTTCTTGCTTGATTACAACTTCTGTATATTATACTAAAGCCCTCATCAAAACCTTCATCATGACATTGAGGTGACATTGGCTTCTCCAGGGAGATATTCAAAGAGAACATGCTCTGCCAGATCCTGCCAAACTGGAAGACTTCAAGAATGATCTAGGAGTTGGACAACGTCCTTTTGTTGTTATTTTTAAAGAACGAGTCCAGTAGTTTAGAAAAGTCCATCACCAGGAGTTTGGCCATTAACTAATGAAGATTTTTCAGATATGGCAGCTTAAGAAAATCCAGTGTTAATGAACACAGGGGTTGTTAGCTAAACTGACAAAGGGAGTACACTTACTGATGAACTTAGAGGACCTTAAGGGCAGGTAGGTGGCTCATTAAATAGAGTGTGGGGCCTCAAGTCAGGAAGCCCTGAGTTCAAATCCTGCTCCAGATCCTTGTGACCATGGGCAACTCATTTAACCTTCCTCAGCCCCTCTGTTATCATCTTTAAAATGGGAATAAATTGTATCACTTCACTTTAATTGTTTTGATGATAAAATGAGATAAATAAGTAAAGTGTTGTGTAAACTTTAATGCACTACGTAGTTATTTTTGGAAGGAGTAAGCAGATCTCTATAAGGTTGAGTCGTTGTTGGGGTTGGACCTATGATTTCATAGATCTAAGAAACTGTCTTCACTAATTCAGACTGGCCTATGCTCTGCAGTTCAGAGTTGCCCTGACAGTTTTCCATTGGACTCTACTGCATGTCAAAGATAGGACCTGACCATTCTCTAGCCACTGTATCATGACTACTTCCCAAATGTTTACCTTGGAAAGCATATATTTAAACTGATAACATTTAATATAGTGTTATCAGATGTGGAAGAAAAAGGGAAAGGTGGGAAGAAACAACAGGCATTTATTGAGAACTTAGCAAGTTCCAGGCACTGTGCTAAGTGCTGGAGATGCAAATAAAAACAAAAAAGAGGTCTCTACTCAAGGAACTTATATTCTACTGGGAGAAAACATAGAAATAGAAAGCTGGAAAGGGGAGTGAGGGTGATATGTGTGTGGTGACCAAAACCCCTGCATAGCAGCCAAATGGCGAAAGTGAGAAGCATAGCTGTGAGGGGAAAGAAGCATGGGTAGTCTGGTCCATCCTCAAACCAGAAGCCCTGGGGAAGGAATTCATCAGTGTGAGAAGGGGGTCAGGATATCAGAGAGATGTTCCCAGATAGGAAGGCCCCACATTCTGGAAAGTTCCAGGGAGAGAAGGTAGTTGAGTCATGGTGATAAAATTGCAGAGAGAGAGTCAGAAATAAATGCCATGAAGGGAATATAATAGAGGAAAAAAATAGAATACAAGAATAGGAAGTCAAGGAGGAAGGATAAAAAGTCATAAATTCAAAATAAATTAAAATCCAAGAGAGTAGCCATCACAGGTAAAAGTCCTGCTATTAAGATGAACGGCATAATAGAAGACTTCTTTTCATGTAAGCCATCATGGAGTAAAAACTCTGACTACAGATATGCTTTATTTTGCCTTCATGTGACTGATTCTCCTTACCCATCTGGAACCTGGTAAAAATGACTGATTAATGGTAAAGACAAAGAAATTTATAAAAGATCATCATTGGAACTCAAGTGATGGATAAATGAGATATGAAGCAGTACAAAGTGGTGACTTGTATTTGTAGGAGGTCTAACGAGTGTGAAACATGGTAATTACATGTGATTAGTGGCATATAAAACATCAAAATCCACGTGTGACCAGAAACAAAGATGCAAGGTAGTCATGGATTGAACATGAAGGGCATTATTAGTTCTACAGTTCAAGTAGGACCTTCTGTGGCACTGCAAGATCAACTAGAAGGAAGTCCTCCAGATTATTGATCAGATGTTCTATGGAGAATTTATAGGGACAAAATGGATCAAACATGTTCAGGATGAGAAAGGATAACCTGTATTATTAAAACCAGGGATCTTCCAAAGCATCAAAATATCAGGTACCTTAACTCATGAAGATAGGAAGAGGACCTCTGGTGGAAGTGAATCACTACCTTGGCCATTTCCCGGTTCCTTTTTTTAGTATTATTTCCTATGCTGTATTAATGTAACCTGGTTCTCTTTTGACCTGGAAAAGATCCCAGGCTCCGAGACTCTTAGCTGCCATGAGACAGGCATGTTGTCTAATGCCAAAGCACTACATAGTGTTGAAAGCCATCATAGTATGACTGTGGCCTAAATAAAGGACAATGAGATCCAATCAACAAGTAGTCCATGTGAACTGGAAAAGGCTGACTCTTCCTGAGGAATTCAAAAAACTTCTGGCACATCTTCTTGGAATTTTGTCAAGACCACGTCCAGTCAGAAGAGGATGGAGAAATTTAGTGCCAGGCCTTAAAAAAAAAGACCGTAGGTTCATTTTGCACACTGGCCCAACACAACTGCTGACAAATGCTGAACATATTCTGTTTTTAACCCAGGCTAAAAGTTCTCAGCGCTTCTTTCTCAGACCCGGAAAATCTTTGCTCTATAATATCCTTCATCTTCTCATGCCCAGGCTTATTGATTCAGAGGCAGCATGAAAAGATTCACCCCAGTGGGTGAATGTGAAATAAGGATTCTCTGGTTCTGGGAAAATAAGAGATGCTTATAACCTTGAGTCCAAAACAAAGACAGATTGAGTCAGTGAAAGAACAGTAACCTAGCCACCGTACTAACTTTGCTGCTTAGCAACATTTCAGTTGGCTGTTTTAGAATGCAATCGTTAAAATGGGTTTAAAGAATATTTTATCCTTAAGGTATTCTGTGTGATTCAGACTTGTCCAATATACTCACACAATAAATATGTTTGAAATGAGTTTCAACCAAAATCAAGTGATAGACTACAATAGTATATACAGTCTCCCTTCCTAGAACTGTGGTTATAAGGAATATCAGTGTCTACCTAGTAAAACCCAAACCTGAAAAAAGCACAAGTACACACACACAGATAGATATAGATATAGCTATATAGATATATATGTATGTATATATATGCATGTGCATATATATGCAGATACAAGCACATATAGTATATCTACTATGTTAGTATAATATAGATAGTATATGTGATATATAGCATATATTATAAAAGTATATATAAGTATATAGTATAAAAGTATACATATATACATGCACTTGTGCAAGCACACACACACACACACACACACACACACACTCCATGCTAATCATCTAGTCTTTACTTGATTTTCAATGAGAGTCTCAAGTCTTTTCATCTTGGGATACCACTAAGGAAGGAGTAAGGATGTTCTTTTGTTGCAGTTTTTTAATCCTTTATCATCATGTGCCAGTATTTGGGATAATGGTTGTCCATTTCTTTCATTTCTGTTTTGAAATTACTTTTATTGGAACTCAGCTATCCACACACAAAAGTTTTCCTATACAAAGAACAAAAAGGAGAATTGTACATGAGTTTGTATTTCTCTCATGTACAGGCTGTTTTTAAGTGTCTATTAAACTTAATATCCCAGTAACTACATTGCTTTTCTGAATTTATTTTTCTTTTCCTCTCTATATAATACTTTATTGATGTTCTTTCCCAAACAAGTCAAGTCAAACAAAATAAGACTATTACTTCTTCTTTCACGTGTCAGTCCCTCAAATACTTAAAGACATCTATCATGTTCTTTTCGAATCTTTTTTCCTCCAAGCTAAATCCCAGTTCTCTCAGCTGATCTGATGGTAGCAGGAACTTGAATTCTTTCACCATCCTGGCTGCCTTCTTTTGGACACTCTGCAGCTTATCAATGCCTTGCCAAAAATATAACATAGAGACCTGAACACAGTATTCTAGATGCACTCTGGCCAGGACAGGCTGCAGTGGGATTATCAGTTTCTTATTCCTGGGAAAGATGCCTCTCTTAATGAAGCCGAAGATGACATTAGCTCTTTTGGCTGCCATTTTACAATTGTGACATATTAAGTTTATAGTCCATTAAACTCTTCAGATCTTTTTCATACAACTAACATCTCAACATGCCTCCCCCTCTCTTGTAAATTTATCAAAAATTTGTAAAATCAGTGTTTCTTTTTAACCACAGTAGAAGCAGACTGGGCTTCTTCTTCCAGTAGTTAACTCTCAGGTCATAGACTCTTTAAATTAAGCTTATCTAGTCCTCAGATAATAAATTCACATGGTTTATTGTTGGTTCTCTCCTCCAAATCTTTTCAGCTGGGTATTGTGGTCACTGCTGTTATTAGAATGCGTACTTGAGAGCAGCCCTGGCCTGATTGGTGTATGCCCCTACAACTAGAATGTTTTTCGCTCTTGATAGACTGCTACTACCATTGCACCTGCTCTGCTCTATAACTGTGCTTTCCTGCCTAGAGAGTCTTTCTGTCTAGCCAGCCATGGGGGATAAAGATTCATCACCATGGTCAATTTCTACCCTGCCATGACACTACCATTATTTCTGGAAATGGCATGTCAACCAACCTCCCTCTTATTCTGACCACTATCTCTGTCTCTATCTCTATCTGTCTGTCTGTCTCTCTCTCTCTCTCAAACCTGCCCCCCCCCCACACACACAGACACACACACCAGTTTAGTCAGACATGACTTGAATCTGACTCCCTTCCCTTGTATTCTGTATACCCATTAAATATAATCTCCTTGAAGGCAGGGATTGTCCAACTTTTATATTTGTATCCTCACCACTTAGCACAGTTCCTAAATCATAGGCCACTTAATAAATTCCTCATTCGTTCATTAATGCATTGGCATAGGTAGATTTTGAGAGCCTGTAGTTACTTCTATGCCAAATCGAAGTTCCAAAGTAGGACTTTGGTGGAGGTGAAATTACTTCAATAAGTGAAATTATTATTAAACATAGATTGAAAATACAGGAAGGAAATTGGAAATAATGAGAACTATATACATACTTTATATAAAAGAAAAAATCAGTACTCTGTGTGTTGACTTGATAAAGATAAAGCTTGCCAAAGATAGATTTATTAATTCAATTATTCTAATTCTAACTAAGTCTACTTAGAAAGAGAGAAGGAAATCCAAAAAGGGCAGCATTTCCCCATGCCTTTGGAAATCTCTCTGACCCAGTTTCCTCTTATAATATTATAGTCTTCCCAAACAAGTCAAGTCAAAAAGCATTTATTAAGCACCCAGTCTACTATGTGCCAGACACTGCTAAGCCAAAACAAAATTCCACAACAAGTTAAAACACAGTTAGGGAGCTCAGGTGAAAGTTCAGTTAACAGTTTGAATTCATGCAACCGGAAAATAGTTCATTTTTAGTGGACCATAGAGAATAATTTTCCTAAAACTATTTAAATCCTTTTTGACCACTTAATATCTAATTATTTTTAATCCTTTGCAATCTTGTATTTAAAAAATATATTTAATTCTCAGAAAGTTTCCATAGGTTCCACTAGAGTCCAGAGAAGTCCATGACAGAAAAAAAAAAAAGATAAGAACACTTAAAGTTTTCTTCTTCCCAAACGGTAAAAGGTAAACTTTAAAAATAATTTTATGAGAGGAATCAAGACTTCTTCCTTCTCTTAACTATCAAGTTACTTTAATTATTTCAGGGAGGAATCCTCCCCAGAGTTGGTCCTTTCCCTTTAGAAACTCATTAAGCCTTCAGTAGGAATAATACAAAAAGGTTTTGGTAACAGAATTTATAGTTATAGAAAAACTAATAGAGATTAGAGCAAACATTTCAGCCTAAATACTGTCCTAATATTATTTTGTAATAGGTAGCCCAAAGAGGGAACAGGGAACCTCAGTACACATAATCTACACCCAGAAGTAAAAGGGATGAATCATGAGTTAGGAGACTAATGATAAAGCATTCCACCCACTTCTTGGCTAGAGGTAGAGAATGACACACATAGTTTCAGACATGACCAATGTGTTGATTTGTTTTTCTCAACCCTGCTTATTTGAAACAATGGAGAGCTTTTATTTGGTGTTTATGGCAGGGAGATGTAGTACGTAGTGAGAGAGATGCACAAAAAGAAAAGAACATCGATAAAGCATTTAAAATACAGTGAAGAAAAATAAATTCAGTAAAGCAATTTGATTATTGCAATACTAAGTTTAATAGACACTTAAAACAGCCTGTATATGAGAGAAATAAAAATTCACATACAATTATTTTTTGTTCCATGTATATGAAAATGTTTATGTATGTTGATGGCTAAGTTCCCAATAAAAGTAATTTAAAAACAGAAATAAAAGAAATGAACCAGCATTATCCCAAATACTGGCACATGATGATTAAAGGATTAAAAGAAAGAGTGAAATGATTCATGCTAAATTAATCTTCAAAATCTACTTAATTTGAATCAAGGAAAAAGAGACAGAGACAGAGAGAGTCATCATTAGTCACCAAATGTTATTTTTTGTTACCTGCCCTCTGCCTTAACCTATACTTTTGGAAGCTATGCCTAGTGGTTTGACATCATGGAGATTTTCCCAGTCCATGTAATTCAACCCTGATAACTGGTTCCTCCCTCAAGACAGGAAATTAGAATGACTCTGACAGTTTGGGTGCCTGAATCAGGCAATGCATCCGCATTTTTGCTTTTTCTCTGATGTCCTTTCTAGATTTAGGTTAGTCTCCTGTAAAATGAACCTGTGAATATTAAATTGATTAGGAGGGCAGGCAAATTATTGCCTTTGATCTACCAATACCTCTTTGATCTTTTACCCACAGCACCTATATAAATCATACACCTTCTAAGTTCCTCTTCCTTCACCCATCATCCCAACTTTTCCCAACACACTCATGTTTCTACCAGACTTCACATTTTATAAAACACCGTATTCATGAACAATCCTGTGAGACAGGGAGTGCACATATATTACCTACTATATAGAAGAGAAAAGGTTAAGTAGATAGACTAAACGGCTTCTTCTTTTGATTCCACCAGGCCATATATAATGACCTTGAAACATTTAGTTACGTCCTAAAAAAATCCAGTTAAATTAGTGTCAAAGATAGAAAGAAAAGAAGAAAAGAGAAAAGGAAAGGAAAGAAAAAAGGAAAAGAAAAGAAAAGAAAATGAAGGCAGATTCTACCTTCAGATACTCATATGCTGAGATCCAGACAAAAGCATCCCTTCTTTGGTTGTAGGTCTGGGTTTTCTGGCAGTCACTTTGCTAGAAGGGATCTATATCTTTGGGGATCATTTGCTTTATTACAGTTCTAGAATAACCCTCTAAATTAACATAGGAAGTTTATCTGAACCACCAGGGACTCATCAATACAGAAGAACTAATCAGATCAGGGGAGAGAGCAGCAGCACATTCTGTGATGAGGAAGAGCTAATGGTTGTGGTCAATTTGATTTCAAAGATTAATCAAAGAAGACTGATTTTCAGTAGCCAAAATCTAACTCTAACACAGTCTAGTTATGTGTGGTCCCCCCAAATCACAGGTATTTATTCTCCTTCCTTCTGGGAAATGCACTCTGCATTTAATTTAGACCTGTTTCAATCTGGTTGTAATTGACTGCTGAACAAATGTTTGACAGTTTGGGCCTAGAGCTCTTGCTAGAAATTCTTGCCATACCAGACTGATAGATTGTGGTCTTGTTAAGTAGGAAAAAAAAAAAATCTCTATTTTAATCTATAATAACAACCCCATGTGGTAGTTTTATGTCAGGTGTGTGAAAACAGTGTTAGCCTGTTTCAGAGGTTCTCTTTTTAGAAGAACAATCAAGTTCAGAATTGTTTGTAATATGCTAAAGGTTTAAGGTGGTCCCTTCCTTTTTCCTCTCTTCCCTCTCCTCTCCTTTTCCCTCTCCTTCTCTCTCCTCCCTTCCCGTCTTGTTTCCTTTTCTTTCTTCTTTTATCCCCACATCTGTTTTTTCTTCCCTCTCCTTCCTTGTTTCCTTCCACTCCTCTCCCCTCCTTTACTCTCCCCTTCTCTGTTATCCCCTCATCTCTTAATGTATCTGACTTTGTAATGAGAATGCAATGCCATTATGAACTCATTACAAAGTTAGGTCCTTTGTGATTAAGGGGCAAAAATATCACAGAGCCCACAAACATGTCTTATCAAAGCCTTCAATGTGTAGTATTGATTGCCTGCATGTTCCAGGCCTGAAAATCCCAGGTAATTGTGTTGATCTACCATGTAACAATCACACTCATAATTTTTTTTGTTTGATGTTGAAGTCACTGTGGTAGTCCTTGTGCAGGAGCTTTATATAAAAGAAAAAATTTATTATTCTTAAGTGCAAAGCAGCCAAATGAGCACATAATTATATTGTCAGAGTCAATAAACAGCAGCCAGCCTCTATCGGTTCTTGCTGGGCTCAGCACTGTTTCACAGGAACTGTTGTGGAGTTCTTCCGCCACCAAATCCATTTGGCTCTATTTAGGAACTAAGTACAGGAAGGTAGTTATTGTACAAGATTAGTTTCCTGTATGCCATAAATTGGCAGTAGCAGAAAAATGCAGGATGAATTTATTAGCTTGCAAGGTCAGCTAATGGAAGAGCAAGCTTGTTCTCTTTAATCCAGCCCACTTACCAAACTTCAGACAACCTGGAAAACACCCTTTAACCACTTAATTACTCCTTAAGAGTTTTAGGCAAATCTGAGGAGGGCTAATTCTGGGCCTGGTTCTAAGACCCTCAAGGTAAATGGATTTATGGGATGTTTTAAGAATGCCAGCAGAGCTTGGAAATTCTCAAAGCCCTTTAGCCTCTTCTCCTTCAGTGTCATTGAATAGTCTGGTCAGAAAACCTTTGTAAATGGCCTCAGACCTATGCTGGAAACTGATGATGCAAAGATGAAGTGAGAAAGAGTCCCTAACTCTAATAGAATATAATCTTCATGAGGTCAGTGTTATGTTCTCTCTCTCTCTCATCATACCTTCCTCCTTCCTTTTCTCCCTCTCCCTCTGTCTCTGCCTCTCTCTCTGTGTCTGTCTCTGTCTCTCTCTCTCTACCTTCTTTTCTCCTCCCACCCCATCTCTTTGTCTCCCTCTCCATCTCTGTCTGTCTGTCTGTCTATGCCTCTCTCTTTCTCTGTCTCTCCCTCCCCTCCTCTCTCTTAATCTTTTGCTTCCCCAGTTCCTAACAATGCCTGGCACATAGTAGGCAAGGTAAAACAAGAAGCACTTAGAAAGCATTTACTAGATCCTCTTCTACAATATAAGCAAATAGAAAGAGTCCTTGCCTTCAAGAACTTTACATTCTAATGGGGAAGGAGGGAAACAAATATTTAATAACTAACTGAAGTACCAGGCATTATGCTAAGTACTTTACAAATATTATTTCATTTGATTTTCTTAACCAGACTGAGGGTAGGTACTACTATAGTCCCCATTTTATAGTTGAAGAGATGAGGTTAAATGACCAGCCCAATGTCAAACAGCTAAGAATCTGAGGTCAAATATGAACTAGGCCTAGTCTGACTCTAGGCTCAGAGCACTCACCATTGGACCACCTAACCAACCACCTCTAGATAGATGGGGAAATCAGCAGAAAAACACATAAAAGGAAGCTAAAAGTTTGGGGGAGGAGGGATGCAGGTACCTGGGCAGGGGCACGGTGGCAAAGGGCTATAGGTGAGCAGCACAGAAGGGAAGAGAATTAAGGAAAGCAAGCTTGGGTCCATCCCCAAAATGGCAGGCCTTGAAAGGTGCCCCAATTAAGAGACAGGAACAGCAACAGCAGAGAAATGTTCCACAGTAAGAGGGATCTAGGACCTAAGGAAAGTTCCGGGATGACAAGGCAACTGAGTCATGGCAGCTAAGTAGACCGAGTCAAAAGCCCAGTCTAGAGGGTGATACATGGCACTTAATCAATATTTTTTTTTAATCAAATTGAATTGCTTTCATGGTATTTCCATTCCAACGGGGGAAAAAAATATCTGCAAATGCCTAAAATGTAAATCAAACCAAGGTAAGTGGATAAAAGTCTTCATCTGAAAGATATGGAAGTACTAAAGGGAGGGAAAGGGTAGTTCTCCCTTAAAGGTTTGTGGGAAAGCAGGAAGGAGGGAAGAGGATTTCTGGAAACTTTCTGGGAGTCTAAAATTTTCCTTGCAAGGATACTAATACAATCTTAAAAAACGAAGTTTACCAGTCCTAACAGTGTACGGGGCTCTGGGCCTGAAGTCAAGGAGATTCATCTTCCTGAGTTCAAATCTGTCCTCAGATATTTGCCAGTTTCATGGCCCTAGGCAAGTCACTTAGTTCCTTATCTGCAAAATGAACTGGAGAAGGAAATGGCAAACCACTCCAGTGCCTTTGCCAAGAAAACCCCAAATAGGATCATGAAGAGTTAGACACAACTGAATATGACTGTACTATACATAGTATGTGCAGTGACAGTTACATTTCCTGAATTTTACTGAGGGATTTTTTTTAAATTGTAGAATGAGGTAGATTGATAAATTGTGTCTGGAGAAAATCACTAGCCTTTTTGAAGAACCTTGCAAACTTTACTTAAGGACATGAGATACAATTGGAAAACTATAGTTGGAGAAATGCTTGGAGTGGAACGCCTTTCATTTAAATGTGTGTGTAACTTCCTAGACAAGTTCATTTCTCAGCTACATGAACCTCTTTGATAAGAAATGTGGTTTTCCCTATTTCTGCAAAGAACTCAAGCTGTCAAGAGAAGTTAGCCCTTAAAGTGTTTACACTCATGCTTTTAGAATTTTGGTTTGAAAGATTATGATTCAAATTTTAATATTTTCTGACTTTTGCAACTAGTCTGTGATACCCATGATACTGTCCCTGTACTTATATATTCCCCTGGGCAAAACATATTGGTCTCTAGGCCTTGATTTCCTCACCCACAGCACCTGGAGACCTCCTCTCATTTGAGGATGTATCAAGAAAAGATACCCCAAGTTTGAAGCACTCAGTGATTCAGTACCCACTCAAAATGACAGTTCACCAGCCCCTACTAAGGTATTAACTTTTCTCAGTGTAAAGAGGATATATAAGTTTAATGAAAAAGAAATTTAATTAATTAGCATAACAAATGAATGAATAAAAAATCATTTATTAAATGCTTACTACATGCAAAATACTAAGCTAAATACTGGGAATAAAAATGAAAAGGCAGGTCAATAACCTTCTTTCAAGGAGTGCACATTTTAACATGGGCAGACTTTTGTCTCCTCCATAAAAAAAGTTTCAGTTTCAAGTCAGATGGAAAGGGCCAGTGGTCTTTAGGATAAAATGGCACAGATAAAGTACATCCATAAATGGACATGTTTTGCCATAACATTTCTGGTGCTTCAGAGGTCCTCCATGCTGTGGGGAGGCTTTCTGGCTATTTTTGCACTGGATGGTAGCCAAAAGTGATGGATAGCCCTGAATGATCTCAGTAGCAGTTTCAACAGATGGTAGCAGAAGAACAGAGAGTTGTTTCTACATATCCAGGTGTTATCAGGGGCAACAGAATGGATAGCGAAGGTAGTCGCTGTTCACCTTTCATTGTCTAAGAGGACCAGTGACATCACTAGGGGGTCTTGACTTTCACATAAATTGCACATGAGACAGAGCTGTGTAAAGCTGTCACCCCCACTCTCTCCCTCACATTCATTAAAATCTAGTAATAAGACAAAGGTCAGGACTACTGGCCATGGCCCAAGATGCAATGGGTGTCTTTGGCCTTTCTAAATTAAAGTCCCTCCCAGGTCTCAGTTTGTCTGGGATGTGGATAAGAGTTTGAGACAAAAGATGGCTCAGTTTACCATCCCAAAGATATCCATCTGGAAGGAGAACACCCTCAGAGTTTCTGGCAAGAAGAGAAAATAATTGCTGTTTACACTCATTTAAGCCATGAAAGCCTAAAACAATGTGGAGACTTGGGATGAAACTGTTATTGGCCAATCACTGCAAGCCAGGGTGATTTGAGTTATAAGGGAGAATGAAGTAGCTCCATCTAAAACATGGAGGGCTTTTAAAAGTCTGTCTTTTTGGAACCATATTTCAAGAAATTAAAATGAAAACCATATGGGACAAAAAATTGTCCCAGCTTTAAAAAAAAGTGATGTAAACAAATAAATAATTGGATAAATTAAAAATTGGAAAAGAAGAAAGGACAAGAAATACCAGCATTCCCCAAGTTCTGCTCAAATATACAGGTTGGGTCCCCCCGAAATCAATGACTACTTCTCTCAGATAACATGGTAAAGACAGTTAATACAACATGTTCTCCTAAGAACCTACCTCAACCTTTCCCACAAATACAGCCTCCACAGAAGTAAATTTAAACTTAGACTGCCATAACTGTAGAAATCCATGGGACAAGGTTTAACTCACAACACCTGCTCTGGAAGTTCTTCTCTCTGACATAGTAAAAGTATAACACCAAGAGAATATAGCAAATAACAGCATATAACTGGAGGATACCTGAAGTACAAGTCTTCCATCCAAAAACATGCAGTCTTTTCCCCAATAGGAGTAAAGATACATCCTGGTACATCTTACCTAAGAGACAAGCATTACCTCATCTTATAATTTTCCTGTTTAAATAATGATATTCCCTATTCTATTTTTTCTTCTTTGTGGGTCATAATAGTGTCCTCTTCCACACCATGGAAAAAGGAAAATCCTCCTCCTGGCAGCTTTTTTGGATTTTTCAGGCTGCACATCCTCAGAGATTTGTTCAAACCCCACCAGAGTTCAAAGATAAAAGCCACCACTAAATAGGCATATGTGTGCTGTTTGTATCCAGGTAGATCTCCGTGATTATACTCCCTCTCTCCAGTCTCCTCTTTCCCTTTTCTTTACTCCATGTTTTAATTCCATAATTATCATATCAAAAATAGCAATAGCTTAAACTTAAGCTTTACAAAGTACATTCACATTTGGTTGTCAGAATAACCCTGTGAGGTGTGTAATAGAAATGTTATTGTCCCTGTTATACAGATAAGAAATCTGAGAAGATAATTGAGTTGTCCAAATGAATCTGTAGCTAGGAAAGCAGAAGATTATGAGACTCAAATCCAATTCAATTTCAGTATTCTTTCCACCAGATTCCCTTGTCTGTCTGTCTACCTACCTCTGTCTGTGTGTGGATACATATAAGGAATGTAAGTCTATCACTTTTTGTTGTTGAGTCATTTTTCAGTCATGTCTAACTCTTGACAATTTCATTTGGGCTTTTCTTGGCAGAGATAGTGGAGTCATTTGCCATTTCCTTTTCCACCTCATTTTACAGATGAAGAAACTGAGGCAAACAAGGTTAAGTGACTTGTCCAGGGTCACACAGATAGTAAGTGTCTGAGGTCATATTTGAACTCTTCATTTTCCTGACTCCAGACCCCGTACTCTATACAGTGAGCCACTTAGTAGAAATAATCTGCCCCTCAGAGACTTTCCCTCCTCCAGATTATTTTAATATATCATTCTCTACTTCATAAATAAAATCCTTGAGCCAAAAGATAATGACTTAGATTCTGGTGCCTTTGCATAACTACGAGAGAGTGTGACACTATAAAGAGAGGGAGTTAGAACTGATGACCTGACCTCTGAATACCTTCCAACCCTATGATCTTCTCCACACCCTTGCCAAAATAATCCTCATAAAGCACGAGTCTGCCCATGTAACTACCTGGGTCCCTATTACCTCTACAAGCAAATACAAATGTCTTTCTTTGCTTGTCCTATAAAGTTTTTAAAAATATGGCATCAGTCTGCCTTTCTAGACAATAATTCACATGTTCCCTTCTCTCAGTATTACAGCTGAACTGGCCCACTTACTAATTCCTGTCTATGAACTTCCTTCTCTCAATTTTATCCCATCTGCACTATCTCTGCCCTTCCCCTTCCCCAACACACATAGAATGCACTTCCTCTAAATTCCACCTCTTGGAATTCCTGGCTTCATTCAAAGCTATGCTTACGCAGTATCTCCTAAAGAAAGCCTTTCCAGTATCCACCTACCTAGATCTGGTTCTATTCAAATTATCATATGCATATATTTATCTGTTTATATATGTTGTCCTCCCAATAAAATAGTGATCAGAGTATCATACAAACATATCTTAAAGTATTCTTATACTTATTATAAATTAATGTATTTTATGTTTTTATGTTTTGTCCTCTCGATAGAAAGCAAACTGTTAAAGGCTATGAACTTTTTATTTTTTAAATTTCTATTCCATCCCCTAGCACAGTGTGTTACATATATCAGGAATTTAATAAATATTTATGGAATTAAATTTGATTGACATAATATTAAAGAAAAACAGCAGGCGAGCAACAGATGAACTCTATACCATCCCTGGAATTCTAGGGACATGTGTAGTTAAGATACTTAAGGGGGAGAAGTATATTAAATACTGCTGGTAGTTTATTAGACCGGCTGCAATCATCTACTGTCACCTTGGGCCAATGTATCTATTTGTGGAATAGGGATCAAACCCAGATAAGCCTTGGAGTCTCCGGAAGAGCATGGTTGTTTGTACTTCCTGGATTTCCTGAGGGTTTCCATGACATGGGCATGCTTCTCTGTGTATCTTCTGGTGATTTAACCTTCAGGAAAGCCAGCTGGGGAATAGTGTGGTTTATCTATATTTCCTCTTCTTTAGCAACTTGCTTGCTCTAGAAGAACTTGGTACTTCACCTAGTAACAGGGCCTCCATTTTTGGTAAAGTGAAAGTTCATTAGATAGATATAGACTCAGTCTAGTGATATCTGACCAGCCAATGGGCTATATCACCAACAAAATCATCATTGTCATCACTATTTATTAACATTATATTTGCTGCAATTCTCAATTCCCCCACTGATTCTGATTTGGGGATTGTGCTTTAGCCTCTTTTCATTACCACAAGGTAGAGATGAAAGTTCTGCACCTGTTTCAATAAGTATGAGCAATGCCTTGGTACCATCACTGAACCTTTCTTCCTTATTACATATTAACCCTCTTCCCAACTGCCCACTATCTTTGCATCTATGCTCACACTTGGATTTTGAAAGTCGATTGACTATGTCATGCTAGGAGGAAAAGCCAGACAATCTCTCAGACTTTTCAGGATCTTCATGGGTTTTAGTAGACTCTTTTGTTGTCAGCAACTAGGAAATAATTCCCCCCTGCTCTCCATCCAGTGGTTGACTACTGACTTAGAGAAAATTACATATTGTCTGATTTCAAGTCTTGGCGAAAGCTTGTCATGGTTGGTGAGTGAATTCAGAAAATCCTATACTTCCTCTTGCCAACGTTCTATGTGGAGCCAGTAAATAAGATTAAAAAGAAGAAACCAAAATCTACAAGTCTTAGAAACTTAGGCAAAACTTTAATTTAAGTCATCAGCTTATGCAAGACCTAGGAAGGCGAAGGAAATGAACAAATTGTTAAGGTAGATACAGAAGACAAGTCATCAGAGGAGCACACAAAGAGTTGACCAAAACTGTCAGCTAGATATTGATGTGAGGATTGGATTAAGTCAAAGGTAAACTTTTGTGTATTTTTTGCAATATTATCAAAAATTAACCTAGTCATGGTCATGCAATCACATAAAAAGGAAAGCCCAATAGCAAATGAAAAATGATTTTGCCTCTCTTCTTCCATGTATTTCTTGCCTCAAGAAATGTGAGTGGATAATTGGTGTGGAAGAATCTATGCTGGGACAAAGGTAGGAAATTCCATCGATTAGTTCATCTTTTGTGTCTCTGAGCCTAACCTTTACAAGGTTGTTTCTCACATTGGGAATGCTCTCCTTCCTCCACCTCTCTCAATTGCTAGCTCTTTTTAAGACCCAGCTCAGTTACTATCTCATCTAGGAGTCCTTTCCTGGTTTATCAGTTATTAATGCTCTCTCTTCTGTATCCCCATCACCTTGCATTACTTTGCATTTTCTTCATGTGTGAGGAAAATACAGACACACACATATACATGTATATGTATGTAATGCATAAGTACATATGTACATATTTGTATTTGTATTTATTTACATATGTACATGGTATTTTCCCTCAGTAGAATGTAAGAACCTTGAGGGGAAGGACTATTTTTTTTTATCTTTGGAATCCCAGAACCCATATCAATTTCTGCAACAAAGAAGGTGCTGGCCAATCATTTGTTGAATCTGCCTCTGACCCTGACTGACTTTGCAAAAGTGACAACCTCTTGGGGCTTCAGTTTCTCCATCTTTAAAATGAGGGAATTGGATGAGTCGACCTCTGAGTTCCCTTCTAGCTTTAAATGTGAGAGAGTATGATTCACATTTTCCAATACCTGCTGTCAAGGGCTCATTTAGACAGCATCCTTACTACTTGTCACATTAACCCTTGAGTTTTTGTGTTAATGAACCTGTCAACTCCATCAGAATCAGAACTTAAAGTTATCTAAGAAGAACAGTCATGTGTTCCCTACTGTCATCCTTTTCTAGCTTTGGTCTAAAACTAGTGCACTTAGGTTGGTTTCACAGACTTCTGCTCAATAAAATATGCTTCCAGTATACTAACCAGTCTTTGTTTCACTATGTATAAAGAAGGGTATCTTCCAGGGAGAGATGGATTTGTAGGCAAAACCAGTTACAAAGGGAAGAGTACTGGTACTATGTTCAAAAGAACAAATTTCCTCTACTTTCATTTACTTCTGACATTAAAAAGCAAACAATTGGCCTCAACCTTCAATTTCCACATCAGAGAATCTCGAGAAGGAAATTTAAAAGTTTCTTAAATTTTTGGAAGGTCAGATGAGTCACAGAGGCAGGAAATGCTACAGGTCCTCACAGACATGGAAGATGCATAGAAAACCTAGTGTTCAGTCTTTTTAAGTCATATCTGATTCTATGATCCCATTTGGAGTTTTCTTGACAAATATCCTGGAGTGGTTTGCCATTTCCCTCATCAGTTCATTTCATAGAAGAGGAACTGAGGCAAACAGGGTTAAGTGACTTATCCAGGATCACACAGCCAATAAGTGTTAAAAAACAAAACAAAGACAAAATCTTCAAACTTTACAATGGTCCCAAAGGAAACAAGAGCATTATCAGCAGCTAGTACTAGAAGCTGTAGACTTGCCCCCTTAAAAAACTGGAAGGAATGAGCAATACATAAAGTTTATCTAAAGATATTTGCCTAGGAGAATTGTAAACAAAGAAGGGCTTTTGTAGTGATAAGCTAGAAGTTTTATCTAAAGGAGAGCTGACATTCTTCTACCCTACGATGAAATCAGTGGAATGGTGAGAGAGTTTGAGGAATTCCCAGGATCAAAGATCTCAGATCTTAGTAGCAGATTCTGAGTTCTTTTCTTTCTTTATAAGTTTCTTGTAACTTAATACATTGTCCTTCAACTTGAGGGGACATCTAGAGGGAGGGAGAAAACTTGTTATTAGGGTGTGTGTTTGTGTGTGTGCGCGCGCGTGTGTGTATATGCGTGTGATCTCTGAGCCATGTTTGTAGAAATACCACACGTCTTTGTGTGTTCACAGCCATTAAGCACTATTGGAATTTAGGCTAAGCAGAGACTAGGGAGACCAGACAACCATCCCCAGAGTGAGATAACTGCTCTTCATCTGAAGTTTAGTCTAACTTCTAACCCAAAATCTATGGGATCTCTCCTCCTAGGAGATGTGTAAGCTCAGGGAACTTAGGATCTTTAGCTGTTTTTGTTTACACCAAGAAGCATAATGCCTTTGAATAAAGTGATAAAGGAGGATCTTTCCCACCCATCGTTGGGCCTGGGAAGATTTGTAGGAAGGTCCACACTTTTTGTTACTGAGGCAAAGGTTCTCAAGGAATGTGATGTCCGCCGGCTTCACAAGAGTATAAAGATTCTGAGATGCAGAAACTTGGGTGGCTGTAATTCTGCTCTGTGGGTATGTACCAGCAGGCAGAGTAGGTGTGGGCCAGAGGCCAAGCAACACCCTCTCTAACCCACAGCTGCCTGTTTAATTTGAGGAGAGCCAGTAGTGTGTTGGGGTTTTTTTTGTTATACAGGAAATAAAATCCTTGTGGAGTCATCCTAAAAAATCTTTTCCTGTGGGTGTAGCCCCCTGGCTTGAGACTAATTCTCAGAAAACCATCCCCCTCCTGAATAGACATATTTCATTTCAGGGATATGGTGTAATTACATCCCACTTGTGTCCCATGTTTTGACCTTGCATCCCATTTTGCTCATAAGATAGTACCAGTGCTCTGACAATATAAGGCAGACTTAAGGGGAGGGCAAAAATTGTGAAGTTATTGATCTTTTCCCAATTGAAAGGGAATAAACAAGAGGAGTCATTTTTTCCAACCTAGGGCAGCACAATTTGGTATTTTGCTTAAGTTTGCCTCATTGATTACAAACAAAGAATCATACATATCCTGAATGTCTGACCCCATGCCCACCAGGGTTATCTCATCCCCTGAGGGGCATGTGCACAGTAGCCAGCAGTTGGTCCAACTAAAGGCACAGCTGGTATATTGAATTAGACACAGATTAAGTGTTGAGTTCCCCTGTTTCCTCAGTCCCAAGGGTGCATGGTAAAGTATAACACATAAGCAACACATGCATGGTAAATGATATATGATGGATTTGTTCCTAATTATCAAGATCAAATAAACAAGCAACCGAGGACTACCGATTAGTATTAGGGTCCTTTCTCAGGGTCAATCAAGGGTTGTTTCCTTTGCTCGGCTGAGGTCAATCATGGCAGACTTCACATGGGAGTGATGCAGCCAGGTCAACTTCTCATCAACCTTAATGGTAGTATAACTATTCAGCAGAATCTAGAGAGGTCCATTCCAAGAGGGCAGGAGACTGGGTGTCTTCTTGGAGTTGTAGATCCACACATAGTGAGTCTCCTGACCCCCAAAAGTTTACCAACTCCTCCAAAGGCAGAGTTTTTGTCAAGATTGCCTCCCTCCAGACTTGGGAGAAAGAGAATCCCATCAGGCTTTCATTCCCTGTCACTAGTCTACCAAACAGAATTACAAAAGGCCACAATCCACCATCCTGCTTACTACATTCCTAAATTGGAATAATGCAAAGGGAAGCACTTGAGGCCGTTTTCATTGTGTTTCCTGTCATAGGTTTCCTAGAAGGGTCTTAACTTCCTTTCTTCTTTTTTAGTTGCTTGACTCCTTTCTGATGATTGTGTGTAATAATTATTTTTATTCCCAAATATCTGGAGAGTTGTTTAGTTATTTCTGCATTAAAATGTGGTCCTCAGTCAGTCGAGTATATGGCAGGCCAAAACTTGTGGCATTGTGTCCTTTATCGGACATCTTACTGTTGTGTTCACTGTAACGTGTATTGCTGGAAAAACTTCTACCCAGTGATTCAGTTGGTCCCTACACACTGAGGTATTTCAATCAAGCCAACTTGAAAGTGTTCAAATGCCAGGGTTGCCCATTTTCTTCCATTTTTTTGTCACCATTTTCTTTCATTAGAAGTTGAATTGTTGAACAGAGGCAGCTAGAGACCACGTGATGGACCTCTGCAAAAATGCCAACAGCAAACAATGACTGGCAAAAGAATTACTTTCTTTCTCTTTCTGACTGTCCTCCTTTCACCAGTCAAGCATGTTGGATTCAATTCCTTTGAGTTCCTTGATAGTTTTTCTACTCCAGCTGGAGAAAACTTTTTGAAAGGAATCATGTATGCCTACTGCCAATTGCTTTACATAGCCTGCAAAAATGGTCTTTAGATGACACTGGTTTTCTGGATCTAACTGAATGAATTTCTGGGTAGCAGAACACAAACAGATATAAAAGACATCAAGGTGGTCATCCAAATCTTGAGTAATTTCATAAAACTTTTTCTGATCTGTTAGTTATTGGTGGTTCTTGTTCCAGAGTGCCGCAGAGGGTCATTTTTGCACCATAAACTATTCCCTAGTGCCCCTTATTATTGCAGTTCCCATTGAAAGCTGTTTTCCATCACACAGTCCTGTAATGTTCATCCTCTAAGTTTATAGTGCCTTCTCATCTTTTGTGAGAAGGGCATCCAGTAACTCATCGATGCCATCCCAAGTAGGGTTATGGCTACTTATGATGGTCTTAATTTCCTGAATGATGATGACTGGGTTCATCAGAAAAGGTAGATAGGCTTGCTGTCACAATGCAACGTTTCTTGGTTTAAATGGGATGTACTTTCTTCTGATTATTTCCTACAAAAATAGTTCTTCGGAGTGTGATAGTCTTTGGGATATCCAGATAATATGGAGGTGGCCACAGGTTATGAGCAGGCACCGCAAATGAATGTGATAAACAGGGGCAGTCTTGACTTGAAAGCTCAGTCCAACAGAACCAGTAGTTCATTTGCCTAGGGCCAGGCTCTAGGTGTTCAAGTCTAGCTTTTAACATGAATAGCTGGCAATAATTAAAGGCCCTTTTATTTATCTGGCCAATTTGCTTTCCACAATTACCTAAGTACCAAGTCCACCACAAATTGAGCTGTGCTGCTTGTGTTTTATATCCAGACATTGCTGGATATATGAGCAATAGTCCCTTGTTCCAAGTTATTAACAGCTTGCCTACCAGGGAGACGGCAGAAGGTTTTCTCTGCATCAGTTCCATTTTGATTGATACTGGTATCCATAAAATCAGTACTCTCCCTGCCCCTGTTGTGCCCTCTGCTTCCTTTCTTTGTGCACAAATGAGAAATAATCATATTTTCCTTTTGGTTCAGGATTTATTTCTCCTTATCTATCTGGAGTTTAGAGTTAAATCCCCCAATCACTTCATGGAGGCCTAACTGCCAAGAGAGTCCACTCTGGCCCTTCATTGGGTTGGTTGCAGGACTCAGAGTAGGCTTCCCTACTGAGAGTCACCCGGTAAAGTGTTCTCCTAGCTGGCTTGCCAAAATTCATAAAAGACAATCTTTGTTTGGGTTTTGCCCTCAATAGTGAAGCAAACTCAGGAAGAGAAAAAGAAGTTTTTGAAGAGTTTAATAAGTACCTCAAGGCCACAGTGTTGAATGTGGCTAGGGCAATGGTTTCAAAATACACTTAAGTAAGAAGGGCAAAACAGTCTTAATAGGTGAATTCTAAATTGAGATAGGCTAGTGATAAGGAGATGGGATCAAAGCATTTATGGCTGCCCTTTCCTACAGGTTGCTTGAAATTTATGCCAAAAGTTAAGAAGAAGGTATTACCTTTTCCTACTGATCACCTGGCATGTAGTGGTTAATTCTGTACACCAGAATGACACAACTAATAAGTTCCAGGGATGGGATTTCTAGATCTTCTAGACTCCAAACCCAGCACTATGTCTGATGCTACATGGCAGACAGTAAACTATGTTTTTCCAACACACATACCAGCATATAATTGTTGTATACCAACACGCTTATTAAAAACCGCCTATTTCCTGCTACATTCTAACAGTCCAAATTCAAGACTAAGACTGAGTGTTAGCTAGAGGATGGTGACTCCTTGCCTGGAAGGCCAGATAGGCTAGATCTCAGTCCTCCCCCTCAAGGTTCTCCTTTCCTTAGGAATTCTCCAGTACCCTTAAGGGGATTAGAGATTGTCTAGGCTCATGGAAAAAGATTTCATCCCCCACTGATTATGTTCACTCAGTTGGCAGGGATGGGGGTTGTCTGAACTCCAATTCCATTTAAATTTTGTTGTATTAGCTTTGAAAAATAAACATTTATTTCAAAAAAGTATAAGTGCAAATATAAATAGTCCTCCAATGTGTGGGAGGCATAATCCACCTTCCCTTTTGCTTAGCTTAGTCTAAGGAGAAGAGGCTTAGGTTTACAACTCAGGTTATTCCTATGGAGCACAATGCTATTTCCAAGTTCAACCACAGACCCTGGGACTTAAGTCTCTCCAGGTAAAGCTCCCCTGCTTGTCTGGCTGGTTACATTACCCATTCTGCAATTCTGGCTCTAAGGTCACCTCCTAGTCTGTGGGAATCACCTCTGACACCTGAAACTGAGATGCACCAAAACACAGAAGAAAAACAAGCAACTACAGGGCTATTTCTTGAAGCCAGGCTGTGGAAGGAAAGCCTTTTCCTTCTCACTAGTTCGGTTCCTACAATCCTCACTGAGAGTATATTATGGTCTTTGCCCTCTGCATGCAGAAGTGAAGGATAACTGAGAGAGAGGCAGAAAAGAGAGGCACTGGCAGCTAATCTTTTGGTAGGAGATGCAGGAGTCTCCCCGTTAGGCAATCAAGTGGTGCTCCAAATGTCCCTAAAGGGAACCTCCACTTTGGATGAACTGACCAGGAGACAACAAGCTTCCCCAAGTTGGTACAGCCACCTAATGTGAAGAGCACTGGCCTTAAAACCTGAATATGGGATCAGCTTCTCTCTCTGATGGTTATGACCTTGGACCTTACTGTTCTTGGACCTTGACTCCTCCCCTGTAAAACGAGAGGGTTGGACTCAGTGGTCTTTGAGGTTCTTTTCATCTCCAGGAGCAGACTTCACCTTCCCCAGGAAGTTAAGATGAATTTTTATTTCTTGTATTTCATAACAATTTCTTTTACTCAGGAGTAGATGGGAATCCTTTCTGAGTTGTGAGCTGTGAAAATGTGTTGAATTATTTGAAGTTTAGTGTTATATTTTGCCTACTATTTAATAAAGAGGCACAGCAGCTACAAGGCCAGCTGAGCTGCGGAACAGTTGCCAAACTATTCTAGTCCAGAATATACCCCACACTCACAACAAAGCAAAAAAATAACAAACAAAACTGCAGCTATTGTGAGTCATCAATTAACCCATATTTTCCTTGACTATCAATTTGAAATAAATGTCTTCAAAATAACCATAACAATCTCCTGTTCTTTTTCCTGAGAAAACTAGTAAATATGCTGTGAGGAAAAGAGGCGATTTTTGAAAATGTGTGGAAAAATCACATGACTCGTAAAGATGTTTTCAGGCTGATACAACTGCAAAACAAGGTAGAAATTCAGTGAAGTTTAGCTCTCACATGCTGCCACAACATTTAAATAATTACAGTGCCTAATTCTATGAAAGTTAACAACAACAACAAATTTATCTGTAAGACAGATAGAATAACTCCATCACTACAGAGTAGAATTCTTAAAGTCCTTAGTAAGTTTTAGGGTTTCTACTGACTACTACGATATATGGGGATGTTCCAGATGTTTGATCTAAATTATACCAAAGGGTTCACTATTTCAGTATCTGACTTTTTACTGCTTTTTAATTTTCATTTTGCTTCTAATACCCTAGCTAAATTATATGACACAAATTTGGAATTTCAGCTCTTGTTCAAATTATCATTCACTCTGCTTTATTTTCACTTTCCGACATATATATATATATATATATATATATATATATATATACACACATATGATATATATGTACATATATTATACATGTACATATGCATATATGTATATACACATACACAAATGCTTTCCCCCTTAACTACATGAAATTTAGAAAGGAAATCTTTTAACACCTAAACGCAACTTATTTGTGCCCCTACTTTCCCATCTACTTCACAACTATACTAAGTCAGAATTTCGGAATTTTATAGACTCAAGCCAACAATTAAAAACATTTATATATAAAGTATCTAATCTATACCAGGCACCATGCTGGGGTGCTGGGGATACAAAAGCAAAAGCAAAGCATTACCCACCCTCAAGGTACTTATAAATCCAATAGTTTGCTATTAAAAGCCATAAAGCCATTCACAAAATAAGGCCTCCCTTCTCCTTTCCAATCTCTTATTCCTTATACTCCCCCCATCCCCCACCCCAAGATCCCACAAATCTTTAGATCTATTGGCCTCCTGACTGTTCCACAGATAACAATACAACAATATTATTACAGCCCACCTCTCAGTTTCATGCTTTTTTTCCTGGCTGTTAGTTTCCCTTACTTGGAGTGCTCTCCCTCCTCTCCTCTGCCTCCTGGTTTCCCTGGCTTTCTCCAAATCCCTACTAAAATCTCATCTTCTATAAGAAGCCTTTACCAACAAGCCCTCTTCATTCTAGTGCCTTCCCCCTGTTAATTATTTCCTATTCATCATGTACATTACTTTTTTTGGACGTAGCTATTTACATCACCCCCATTATATTGTCAGCTTCTCGAGGGGAGAGACTATCTTTTGTCTTTCTTTGTATCCCCAGAGCTTTGCACAATACCTGGCATATAGTAGGCACCTAATAAATGGTTATTGACTGATTGACTAAAAAGCAATTGAACATACAGAAAAATTGAGGAGAGGGGACAAAGGAGAAGCTAGAGGAATAAAGACATCTTGTCAAAGATAATTCTTGAACTGAGCCTTGAAGAGGCGAAGGAGTTGGATTAGGTTGATAAAATGTACCAGGCCAAGAGAAGATTTTCATTTGTAGCATGAATTAGGGAACAAGGAGTAACTGAGCAAGGAAGTAGATAAGGAAGCTTAGATGTTTCTATTTTCTTCTAAGATAGCACTTCAGAATGTGCCTTTATTATTTACTTGAAATATAATCAACACTTATACAAAATGAGAAAAACTGCAGTTAAAAAGTGAATAATATCTTTTGTTTTAAATTATAACAACTTGACCCTGAGATAAATTATCTGAACAAACTTACCTCTTCAAGTACACTTAAACATATTGAACTTACATTACCTAATGTGATAAATGAGTGAAGGAAAAACCAACCCTGGGGGAAAAGGTCCATAGGTAGTTCAATCAATCAATTAAGAAAAATGTATTAAGACTCTATTCTGTGCCAGTTACTGTGTTAGGTCCTAGGGGTTTAAAGACAAGAAATGTAAGAGTGTCTTCTCTTGAGGAGCTTCAAAACAGATAAATTACATATAGATGATTGGTAGGTCATTAAATTTCCATTCTATATCACTGGATTTAGACCTTTATTTATTATCTTAGAAATCATCTAATATAAGGTGTCAGAGTTAGGGACTCCAGAACAATGCGGTCTTGCTCTACTACAACAACAAGGGGGTGGAGAGGGGGGTGGGGGGGAGGAAGCTCTAGATCAAGTGATGATGAAGAAAGTCAAGATGAAAAAAATAGTATGCACATTTTTTCAGCTCAGCTAAGCTTAAAGAGATAGCTAGAAGTTTTTGGGCACTAAGGAAAGGGTCCACCCAAAGATCCCAGAGAAGGATCACATGGAAGCCTCCCAGCAAGGATGAAATATGAAGATGACAGCTGAGTACTCAGAGGACAAGATAAAGGGTATTAGTTAAAAAATCCTACCTGAGAGTACTACATAAAGGGAAGAACTAGGAGAACCTGGAGACCAGAGTGGTATGGCAATGTGATCTGAGAAAAGGTCTGGTCAGAAAATCATGGCCAGGAAGTACAAGACATGGAAATCATCTGGCATGTAGACCAGAATAAGCCAGAAAACTTGGATCATACTCCCCCTTCCTTGGAGGTAAAACACAGAATGGAGAGCCAAGAGACTTGGAATCACCAGATGAGTGTCTCTGAATCCAAACCAGGGTCAGGAACCAGCAATAGAGAGTAAACTTGGGGTCAGTGGGTAGATCATGACCAAAATCTCATCCCTGGCTGTCTAACTTGTCCCTGAGGTCCCTGAAGAAGATGTAACAGAACCACAGATAATACAAAACAGGAATAAACAAGGCCTGCCTTTCCATCTAGAAAAATTCAACCCTTGGTCCTAACACAAAGTTCCAGTTCAGAAAATAAGGCTATAAATGAATGAACAAAAGAAGATACCAATGCTAAAAAAAATACTTTTGATCCAGCAACCACCAAGACATAAATACAAAAGAAGAAAATAAAGCCACCATATATACAACAAAACTTCAAACAAAAATATAACTTGACAAGGTGTACCAATATTCATAAAAGAAATGGAAAGAACTAGAAATGAGATGACAGTTTCAGAGGAAAGAATTATTTATTCATTTATTTGCTTATTTATATGCACAAGCATTTATTATCTTCCCTTGTCCTTTTCCCCAGTCATTGACAATAAAAAGAAAATCCTCAATATAAATATGCAAAGGAAAGTAATGTGCAAGAATAAATCTCATTTTGAATTTTAAGCCTTTAATCTCTCTAGTAGCAAGCATGTAGCATGTTCCATTTCAATGCAGATAAAAACATATGAACAAATACAAACTGCTTAGTACAAAAGGTAGAAAATTGTCCCAAGTGAAAAAACACCTAAAAACTAAAACTTCCTAGATAAAGAAAAAAAGACTCCATGAGAAATTAAATAGTAGAAGAAAAACAGTTTCAAAATATAGGAAAAAAAGATAATTCTTATTTTAGAAAAATCACTCAGGGAGAGAGAGTTTAAAAATCATCAGGCTACCTGAAAACCACACATACAAAAAAGGCCTAGGCATCCTAACCTGTTAGAACCAGGGAGCAATGTGAAAATAGAAAGATTTGAACAGTACCCCCTAAGAGAAACTCCCAAATCAAAAATCCAAGGAATATCATAGGCAAAATTCAGAACTTCCTGAAATATAAATATTACAGACTTTCCAGAAAATCCAGAAATATAAATACAGGAACCAGGTTAAAAGAAAAAATATTACAAAGAGCCAGAAAGAAAAAGTAAGTATACATAGCAAAGAGATAGTGAAAATGTCAATAAAACTTTATTAAGTATCTGTATGTGCAGACACTATGCTTATGACTGAGGATACAAAGAAAAATAAAACAGTCCCACATTAGATTGTGAGCTTGAAGAGTTCACTATCTAATGGCACTGACAATATGTAAGCAAGATATATAAAGAGGATAAATTAAAAACAACCAAATGAGGGAAAATAACGCAGAAGGTAAGATGTTAGAGAGGCCTTGAAGTAAGCTAGGGAAACCAGGAAGCAAAGACCGAGTTCCAGGCATAGAGGGAAAGTCAGTGAAAATTCCTGGAGTTAGATGTACTACTTTGTCTAACAACAGGAAGACCAGTGTCACTGGATTAATATTCAGAGATGAGTTAGGTTTAATAAGAGTAACAAACAGAGGATTCTGAAGATGATTGGGTGCTGGGGGGAAAGGAGGTGCTGGTATTTGTTGAGTATGGGGAGAGTGACATAAAAATACCTATGCTTTGAAAGTATTCCTTTGATAGCTGAGTGTAGGCTGGACTAGAGTGGGAAAAGACTTGTGCCAGGGAAACCAACCAACAGTGTATTTTAGTCTAGGCACAGATTGAATCGCACAAACCTTAGCTGCTATCAAAGAAGGAGAGGGGAGCTTGGAACATGAGATCCCCAAAAAAACAAAAGGCAAAATTTACAAACAAGCATAATGTATTTGTCAAAACTGAGTATAATCCTTCAGTAAAATACAAGATTTGAAAACAATCCTGATGAACAGACAAGAAATTAGCAAAAAAATTGAAATATAAATACAGGAATAAAGAGAAATAAAGAAAGCAAATATAGCACAACATTTGGAATTGATCATATGATAATTACTTGTTTGCATTCAAATAGTGGGGAAGACACAATTCCTTTGACCAATACTGTCTTCTAGGGTCAAAAAGAAAATATGCAACTAAAAAGCAAACTAATTAAAAAAGGAACAAATTGAAAAATTTCAATCAAATGCATAATTAAAATTCCAAAAATCAGGAAAAAGATAAGTAAAATTTAAAGAAAACTCAACTTTCAAATGAATAAATAAAATTGGAGTTATTTTTTTAAAAAAAAACTATGAAATAGGAAAATCGTTGTATAGTCTGAATATAAAAAGAAAGAAGAAAAGCAACTTGATAGTATCAAAAATGAAAAAGAATTCACAACAAATGAAGAAATAAAAGAAATTATTAGAAACTGTTTTGCCCAAACATATACCAATAATTAGAATGCAAAAGAATGTAAAATATTCAGATTAACAGAAGGAAAGATAGAGAATTGAATTAATTCATTCTTCAAAAAAGAAAGTAAGAAAGCCATAAATGAATTCCCAAAGGGAAAAAAATCTTAGGACCAAATATGTTTAAAAGCAGATTCCATCAGATATGTAAAGAACAATTGATTTCAACAGTTTATAAATTATTTAATATCCATATTTATTCATATTTAATATTGCTATCAACCTAAATTATTTAATATAAAATATTTAGCACATAAATTAATTTTGGCATAATACATAATATATAAATAATTTCAATGTTACATAAATAAGAGTCTTCCAGATTCATTCCATGTTATAGCTATGACCCTGAGCAGAGGTCAACAAACTACAGCTATCAGCCACATTTTGGCTTCCTAACTCACAAGCCAAGACTGATTTTCAAATGATTGAAAAGAAATTAAAAGAATACTAATATTTATTGACTAATGCAAATTACATGAAATTCAAATTTCAGTGTCCATAAATACATTTCTATCAGAATATAGTCAGACTCATTTATTTAATATTGTCTATAACTGCTTTCATGCTACAGTGACAGAGCTGAGTAACTGCAACAGAGACCATATGTGGGGCTCTCATTGCTTCTCTCTGCTCCTCAGCACACTGTAAATTTCAGTGACAGTTATAACTGAACAGGTTTTGAGTGTCATGTGTATCACTGCGCCATGACATTTTATTTATTTATTTTTTATTATTAGTGCATTCAGAGCATATCAAAACAGGAAAAGTAGACTGTCACAATTTTAAGGCACAGTGAAGTATAATTTATTTTTGTCATTGTCTTAGATGGCAAAACATTGTGTTTATTATGAAATGATATAAAAAAGTCAACATTACCAGACTATATTCACAGTATTTCCAACACACAGGAAACAGTAGTCAGAAAATTAGAAATGTGAAGCAAAATTTCTCATCAAAGCAGAACTTCTTGTCAAAAAGAAAAAAGAAAAATGAGGCAGCAACCATCATAGTTTTCCAAGTAGCTCAAGTCAAGTAAGGAAAGCTGTTTACCATAGGTGAGTCCATTAAATCATGCTTGATTTTAATACCCAATGAAATATGTCTTGAGAAAATAAACTTGTTTAAAGTTATTAACCTTTTGGCTCAATGAAAATCATAAGCTTGTGGATTGTTATCAGTATTTGGAAGTTCTATTCATCAACATGAAAATGCATTTTCAAAGATGATACATGTAAAATTTCAGTACAGATCAATATTAATAAATGAATCTTTGCCACTGATTTTGATGTCAGGGAGCACTAATGTTGAATGTATCGCAGTTAAACAATATGTCATCCTCCAGTTCTTTTTTTTTAGTAGACCTATATTACAAAAAATTGCACTCAATCATCATTATTGCATTTTGAATTATATCAATTAAAATTTTGTGTAAATTTATTTTCTCTTTCCCTATGTGATAAGTAGTATGTTCAATTTTGCCTGTTGGCTTACAAAGTCTAAAGCATTTACTATCTGGTTCTTTACAGAAAAAGATTGCTGATTCCTGGTCTTGATAACTAAACCAAGAAAAGACAAAATGGAAAATGAAAACTACAGCAATATCCCTGATGAATATTGATGCAAAACTTAAAATAAATATTAAGAAAGAGAATATAGCAATATATAAGAAATACTTTAACATAAGATAAGTTTGTATTCATCCCAGGAATAAAAGATTGCTTCAATATTAAAAAAAATTTACAAACTTACTAGACCATGTTAGTTACAAGATAACAAAAATGTTATTATATCAATAGAAGCAGAAAAGGCTTTCGACAAAATGAAAGACTAATTTCTGTTTGAAAAAATTAAAAGGATGATCATGAAGGGACACTTCTTTACCATGATAAATAGCACCTAAGAAAAACCAAGAGCTAAAATTATATGTTAAAGAGAAATGCTAGAGAATTTTCAAACAAAATCAAGAGTAAAATAAGTATGTCCCTTATTGCTACTACTATTTGATAGAGATTTTTAAAAAGTTAGATATAGTGGCAAGACAAGACAGGAAACATTGAGGAATAAACATAGAATAAGAGGAAACAAAATAGTTTTTTTCCTCCAAATGATGTGATGGCATATTTAGATAATCTAAGACAGTCAACTAAAAATATGATTTATGCAATTACTAATATCAAAACAGGAGGTAAAATAGAGCTACATAAATCATCAATCTTTCTGTGCCTTACCAACTAAACCCATCAGGAAGAGAGAGAAAAATTCCAATAAAAATGTACAAAATATTTAAAATGGGAGTCCACCTACCAAAAACATAAATAAACTATTTGAATACAACAAAACACTAGCCATTCTCCTCAGAATTAAAGACTGACATAAAAAAAAAGAGCTTTTAAATATACATTGTTAGGCCATGCTAATGTAATAAGATAAAAATCCTAGTTATTTAAGTATTAGTACACTTATTCAGTGTCATTCTAAATTGTCAATAATGAGCGAAGCTAGAAAAATAATAAAATTCATTTAGATGAACAAAAGTCAAGAATCTTAAGTGAAATAATGAAAATAAAAGTGGAAGAAAGAGATCAATCATACCATACCTTAAAGGATACTACAAAGTAATAATTGTGATAGCAGTTTGGCATTTGTTAAAAATAAATACGTTGATAACTGAAATTAATTAGGTCTGCAACATACATGCACAAATTTAGTAGCATTATTTTTGATCACCCCAAGGACCACAACTTCTCACTGATCCAACAAAAATTACTGGCGATATCTGTCTAACAGAAGTTGGGATTAGGCCAATATTTCACACCACATATCAAAATAATTTGTATATGAATACAAGACAAAGATGTAAAAGGTAGCATCATAAAAAAAATTAAATGAGGATAAAAATACAGCTTTTAAGTCTATTAATAAGAGGGAAAGCTCATCACCAAGCAAGTAATAGTGAAGGTCATAGAAGATAAAATGAATAATTTTGATTACACAAAATTTCAAAATAGATTTCACTGTTGTCTCATCTTAGCTGCCCAGTGAAATTTCTTTTCCTTACACAGGCACCATGTATATAACTGTCATTATAAGGTAAGCCTAACTGGGAATCAGTGTTCAGGACTCAAGAAATTTTAAGAAGGAATCCTCAGAATTTATAAGGCTACTTTAAGGACGATCCTCTCAACTCACTTTCATGGACCGCTAGATCTTGAAAGCCTAGACAAGAAAAGAACTCACTCACTCATTCAACAAAAAAAATATACTTACATTGCCACATACAGGAGGCAAACAAGACTTCTGACTGGTGGAAGTATAACTTAGAGTTGTGAAATATTTAGAATTATAAAATCACAAGCATAAATAATTATACCTAGTTTTATAGAGTTTTAAATTTTACAAAGCAATTTACAAATGTCATCTCATTTTGTCTTCATAACAACCCTGGGAAGTAGATGCTTATCTTCTCCATTTTACAGATGAGACAAGATCAACAGGCAATAAGTGATTTGCCCAATTTCACACTAATAAGTGTCTGAGTCTTTTGCACCCACATCTTCCTGACTCCAGGTCCAGCCCTCTATCCACGGTTCTATCTAGCTGTTTTAGCATCTAAGCATACCTGTCCGCCTACTTTTATGCATATACATCGATTTACTTGGTGGCATATTTAAGCTCTGTTTGTCTCGGTTTGGGCAACTATAAAGTGAGCGTAATATCTCTTAAGGTGGTTGTAAGGATCAAATTAGATAATATTTATCTTAATGCTTAGCCCAATTCCTGGCACATAGTTGACATTACACAATTTCTTATTCCTTTCTCCTCTTTTTTATTTCCCTTCTCTTCATAGTAACCATATATATGATTCTAATGAATTATGATTTTTCTTACACCACCAGGGATATTGCCATTTTTAGAGTATTCAACTAAGTAAATAACAGGTTCCTGTATTACAAAGATTATAAAAATGCTAAAGGATTTTGTGACCTCAAAAACACTATAACTGAAATAGCTGTGGTATGTTAAAAACCCAAAGGGGTCCTTACTTGGAAAGACAATATTTTTTCATCTGTCATGAGACCTATTAAAGGCTACCTGCTTACCTTTTCCCATCAAATTTACTGTTTGTCTCTTTGTCAATGTCCTTTGAATCTCTTCTGTCACTAATTACATGTTTATGGGCAGTGGGAGTTCTCATAAAAAGACCTAAACTTTTATTCTTCAGCTAAACATAAATAACTCATTCATGAGTAACAATGAGATATTGAATTGATATTCCTAAAGCGTGGGTTTCACTATACCATTCCCCTACTCAAGAAGCTTTATCAATACACTATTGTCTCTAGGATAAAATATAGTTTCCACAGTAGGACATTTAAAGAATTCCAAAATATGATGCCATCTCTCTAGCTTCATTGTTTATTACTCTTTGTCCAGCATTACAAACTGTTATGTTTTCTGTTTTGCCTCTACTCTGAAAATCACCTCTACCAAGCAAGCAGATAACATTGGACGATTCTTCCAGGATATTTGATACATCAGCATTTGTCTGATCTTTAAGGAGGGGCCTAAAACCTCCAAGTCACTTTCCCCTCCACCATCTGCTTTAGAGTTTCCCTCTATGGGTTCCATTCCCTCATCAGCATGAGGGGATCTTTGAGGGCAGAGGCTGTCTTGCTTGCTTGTACTTCCATTCCAGTACTTAGCGTAGTAGTAAGTGCTAAGTAGGTAGATAGTAAGTGCTTAATGAATGTTCTATTATCCTATCCATCCTTTCATCTATTCACCCATCCAACTATCTATCTATCTGTCTATCCATCCATCCATTCATCTATCTATCTATCTATCTATCTCTCTATCTATCTATCTATTCCCTATGAAAGAAATCCTATTCCTTTCCTCTATACCTTCCTTTATACACATTGTGCTTTGCTTGGGAAACTCAACATCCTCACTATCACTTTCTGGAAATAGTTTCATTCAAGGCTCAAATCATGTGTTGTCTGTATCTTGTTATCTCCTTATCTATTCTGTCCTGTAAAATGTAGGATACTTTGAGGATAGACAGTTTCATTTTTGCCTTTGTAGCTTTATATCCCCCACTGTATTTTCCATTTTTTTTGTTATTCCCAGTGCTTAGCATTTTTTTTGGCACATAGTAAGCACTTAATAAATGTTTATTTATTAATTAATTGTCTGACGGGGCATGACAAATGGTGGGCATTTAATAAATGATGGTTGAATTGAGTCGAAATTATTACAAAAATGAACAAAATTTGAGGATTTTTTTAAAGTTCTGTAACTGATAAATGAGATCAGCAGAACCAGGAGACCAATTTATATAATAACAACACTATAAAAAGAAACAATTTTTGAAACTATAAGAACTACAATGATCAGTACAATAGCTATTCATGATTCTACAGGACTGATGCTGAAATATCCTATCCTTTTACCGACTGAGAGGTAAGTGATTGAGGGGGTGAATGAAACATTGTGTATGTGTTCGTGTGTGGGTATGTATATGTGTCTGTGTGCCTCTGTGTGGTTTTTGTTTTGTTTTGTTTGTTACATTATCTATATTTACAGTTACTCTTGATCCATGAGAGATTACTTGTAACAAGGTAAAACAGATAAGTAAAACTAATGTGGTAGCCTCATCAGAAAGCACATGCAATATTTCACATCTGTGGCATCACCTCATCTCTCTATTAAAAGCATAAGAAAATTCTATTTTTTTCTTCCTCTGACACCCTCCAACCTATTGAGGACAAAAAAAAGAAAACCGAAGTGGAAATAGGGTGTTCCTATTGTTCAGTTGCATCCAACTCTTTGTGACCCCATTTGGGGTTTTCTTGGCAAAGACAATGGAGTGATTTGCCATTTCCTTCTCTAGTTCATTTTACAGATGAGGAAACTAAGGCAACCAGGGTTAAGTGACTTGTCTAAAGTCACATAGCTCGTAAATATCTGAGGTCAAATTTGAACTCAGATCTTCTGACTGTGATCCTAGCGCTCTATCCACTAAGTCACTGAGCTGCCTACTGCAACAACTAGTTGCAAGAAATATGTGGACCATACTAGAAAAAAGAAAAACCAGTCCATTTAACTAGAATGAAGAGTGTGACAGGAGTGAAAGATAAGCTGAAAATATAGGTTAGGAACAGAGCTTAGGGGACTTTAAATATCAAAGGTGTTGCAATGGATATAGCACAGGGTCTAGAGTTGGGAAGTCCTGAGTTTAAATCTGGTTTCAGTCAGCTGGGTGAGGTGATTATGGGTAAATGATTTAACCCTGTTTGCCTCATCTGTAAAATAAGCTGGAGAAGGAAATAGTAAGTCATCCTAGGAACTTGCTAAGAGAGCCTCCAATGTGGTCACAAAGAGTGGGACATGAGCAAGAGAGTTCATGAGTTCTAACAAAGAGTTAGAATAACAACTACCTCATTAGGAAGTCCTTATCCAATTAAAAAAAAAACCACTCAGATATTAAGGACTTGGAAATAAATTCTGTTGATAGTAGGGGAGCCATGGAAGATTTCTGTTCAGAGAAGAGATGGAGAGGGTGACATGATCAGATCTGTGCTAAATTATCCTAACAATGTATATGTAGAATATATTGGAGGGGATAGAAATTAAAGGTGTGGATATTGTAATATTCTTGAGATAGTGAGGATATAAATTTGAATACAGAAATAGAAAAGCAAAAATGGATGAGAAATACATGACAATCAAAACTTGGCTGGACTTGACTGATTAAGTGCAGCCAAAGATGAAGGAGTTGAGTATGGTTTAAAATCTAAGTTGCTGGGAGAATGATGTTGATGTTAAAATAAACAGAGAAGTCAGGAATATTATCTGACTTGAGGGAAATAGGAGAAGTTTTATTTTGGACATGAATTTGAAGCAATAAAAGAATATCCAAGTGGCTATGTTTAGTAAGCATGAAGTTTTGAATGGAGCTCAGAAAAGTGTTGGGAGTTAGAGATATAGTTGTAGAAGTCATATTCATAGGAATGTGTAGGAAGTGAATGAGGTTGCTAAGGGTGACAACATAAAGAAAGGAGAGTGTGAGGACAGGATATTAGGGGGAAATATAATCATTTACTGTGTGAAAGGAGTAAAAAAAGAGCAAAAAATGAAATAATTAGAATGCTTGGAGAGAACCATGAATGTGATATCATGTAGGGAAAGAGAAGAAAATGTCAAGAAGGAGGGAGCAATTAATAGTGCCAGATTCTAAATAAAGGTTAAGGAGGCAGATGACTGAGAATAGATCATTGGATTTCATCATGGGTAGGTCATTGGTGACATTCAAGTAATCAACTTCAGTAGAATGTCTAGGATACATGCCAGACAACACAGTTAAGTGAGTAAATGATGCAAAATGGAAATAATGACTACACTTTACTCTTCTGTAAAATTTAAGTGGGAGAGGGGGAAGGGATAACCAGAGACAGAGACCAAGAAAGAGACAGACAGAAAGAAAGAAAGAAAGAAAGAAAGGGAGGGAGGGAGGAAGAATAAGTCAGAAACAGAAAGGCAGAGACAGTGGAAGTCAACTTAACGCAGTTTAATTCAACAAACATCAAGCACCTTGCTATTTAGAAGCAGAGGTTCCAATCCCATCTCTTACATATGCTGTCTGTGTGACTCTGGGCAACTTAATTAATTTCATGATTCCCCATGCAATTTTTTCAGACTACAAACAGACGGTGAATTCCTTGAAAGAAGGTCCTGTCTTTTATCTCTTTCTGTATCCCCAGTATGATAAGTAGGTGCTTAATAAATATTTATTGATTGAATATTGGTGGATTGACTATACAGATAAAATGACAGGCCTGGATTTTCCCCAAATGTACAAAGCAATAAGTTCCTACCCTCAAAAATGTTATTTTCTACTGTGGATACAGTGCATATGTATGAATGTGTGTGTGTATATGTATGTATCGTATAAACTAACATTGATATTATGATTACCATGGGCCAGCAGTATGCTAAGAGCATTTACCGTTATCATCTCATTCATTTCTCACCACAACTCTGGGAGATGGCTGCTGTTACTATCCTCATTTTACAGATGAAGAAACTAAGGTAAACAGAGGCTAAGTGACTTGCCCAGATTCAAGCAGTTCATAACTATCTGAAGCTGGAATGGAACTAGATGGAATAGAGTAAGAACTGTCCCTACATATCCTCCTGAACCCTTGTAGCCAAGTTTGTCGCATCATCAAGGACAATAGGAAATTGGCCAAGCCCTAGCTCAGGTTAAAGAAATACACAGATGGGATTACAAGTCTTTGACCATATTGTTGGAATTTGACCATACATTGGCAAAATGGATCCAATACTATAACCAGTGCATTAATAGATAGTGGGTCAGAGGACTGACTCCCTTATACATGGAAACCCTGATAAGTTTAATCATGGAACTCATATCACCATCACAGGACTAGGAAGGGCTGAAATATTAGCCAGACAAGTCAAACTAACAATGAAAATTGGACAATTACCAAAGAAAGAATATACCATGGCAATTGCACCCATTCAATGGAATAGATTTATTGAGAGATGTGACTAAATTTACCTGAGGGGAGATAACCAGTTTGTAGTAAGGAAGATCAGAATTAATACAGTTTCAGTGGGTAAAATTAAAATGGATCTAATCACTTTACCTGAACCTTCTGAAGTAATGACTTTAAAGCAATATACTGTGTCAGGTGGGCAAGATGATTTATCAATAATATAAAGGAATATATTGAGACAGGAGTGTAAGTCCCTACAACCACTTGATGGAATAACCCTGTCTAGGCAGTATGAAGTCAGATAGGACATGGAGAATGACAGTGGATTATAGACAATTGAACAATTTTCCCTTGTACTTTTCTGCTCCAGATACCATTACCTTAATAGAAAGGATCCAGAAATATGATGTGACTTGGTATTCAGTTATTGATTTAGCCAATGCTTTCTTTACTATCCCAATAAATTCTAAGCAATGGAACCAAATTGCTTTCACTTAGCAGGGCTGACAAGATATTTTTACATGCTTGCCACCAGGATAGCTTCATAGCTCCACTATTTTTCACAGGATTTGTGACTGCAACTTTGGATGTATTAGGGATACCCGGTGTACATCTTACCCACTACATAGATGATATTATGATACGGGGGAAAAATGTAAAAGAAGTGAAATATAGTTTGACACTTTTAATTGAGCATATGAAAAGCAAAGGGTGGGAAATTAACCTTACAAAGATTCAAGGGCCACCTCAAAACATAAAATTTAAGGTATACAATGAAAAAGGGGACTGCAAGAGATTCTTCCACAAATACAACAAAAGATACAGGATTTTCCTATCTCCACTAATAAGAAAGAGGTCCAAAAGTTATAGGATTATTTGGACATTGGCAACATCACATACAAGATCTAGGACAAATTTGGAAACCCTTATATAAAATTACTAAAGGGAAAGTATGAATTTGATTTGAAACTTGAGCAGAGTAAAGCTTTTGAAGAAGCAAAGAATGTATATTGAAAATGCATTTCTGCTTATTGTTAATGGAATTTTACTTCTTAATGGGAAGATCTTTCTTATCCATTAAATAGGCCCAGGTAACTTGCTTAAGTCACATGGAAGCCTGAGTCACATGCATCAAGTCACACAGAACAGGAAGGGATGAAGCAGGAAGGGTAGAACAGAAAGAAGCAGAGCTGAGAGGAAATTTGGTCAAAGCAGTCAGAACTGAGGAAGAGAGGAGGCAGATGACTAGGCTTGTGAGTGTTTTTTTGTTTGTGAGAAGACCCAAGAAGGTGGGTGGGAGGAGGCTTAGAAATGCCTTTATCCCCTGCAGTGGTAATGTGTATTGACTTTTGGGTTACTATGACTGATTTGGCTTTCTGGTTTTGAGATGTGGCTTTCTGGTGTCTGAATAAATTGTTTTCTTCTGCCTTCTATATGGAGAGTCTGTTATACTTTGCAATTGAGAACTATGCCAGCACATTCATAGTCACCTCCAGTGCTGTGAGTATTGCCTTAACAATACAGCTACTAAAAACTGCACTTCCTGAGATTCTACCAGTATGCTTACCATGAACAAATCAACCAACATAAACTTCATTTACTCTTAATCATAGATATTAAATAGAAGGAAAATTAAAAACAGTAACAACATGATCTGATCAGTAAATTAGACACACACTTTCTGGCTGATAGCTATAAACTTAGAAAATTATATAAGAGAGAGATCCAGGTTGTTGTTCAGCATTTATCCTTCATTCTTGAAGAGGACCATGACATCAGAGAAATGATGACCTGACCTGCAGCTGACTTTGATTTGAGTGAGGGAGGGCTGTGCAAAGTCACCAGCCTCACTTTCTCCTCCTGAGCCACCTGTGTCCAGAGGCCAGGTATTCATCAGGATGACTGGAGGTGGACCAGGATGCAATGGAGAGGCAGGAGACCCATACCCTTTTAAGCTAAGGTTTTTTCATGTTCTCATTTTGAGTGAGGTAACACTCATTCAATGAATAGACCTCTTTAAGAAGTGAGTCAAGGGATGGTCCCTTTAATCTAAACAAAAAAAAATGTCAAACTGACAGGAGAAGACCTTCAAGGTTGCTGGCCAAAAGAGAAACAATTATTAACCACGTGAATAGGGAAGACAGGTTCTGAGGGCTACTCAAAACGCTAATCATTGGCCTTGATTTTCTTTTCTTCTCTCAGGAACAATCCACAAAATAATTCATAGATGGGCTGAGTTCCTCTGAAGTTTCTTTGTGGGAGGTCTCTCTTGGGATTAGTTTTCAAGTCTGAACTTTTCTATAAACATTAAACTCAATTGTGCTCACCTCAATTCTTTCCTGGTCCAAAGAAGGATCTCTTCAGTGAGATGACTCATGTCTTTCTTAAAGAGACCAAAACTCACATTTTTGCCTTCTACACCATATCTAGTCAATATACATTTCTCCCATAGTCATCAAACAATTCTAAGAATAATGGTTTCCTAAATATTAACTTCAAAGTCTTCATGTCAGTCACATGCAAATTAACCACCAGGAAATAGGATTTGTCAGCCATCTTTACTTTAAGTTCCTTTTCTCTCTGAAGCTACTTTTTAAAGCATTTCTCTCATAGTTGTTCCAGCTTTCCTCTCTTCCTATGAGCCAAAACTGTCCATATCTGAAAAGGAGATTGGCTTATACTTGGATACCATATTCTCTAGTTCTTCACATCCTCCTCCCCTAAATGTACTCCCATTTAATCAATGTCCTTCCTAAAATGTCATGTATAGTATTTTCTAAAACAATCTATTTCATTTTCACGTCTGAAGAATACACACCAATATATTTTACTGTTGGAAAAAGTAGATCATGGAGTGAAAATTTAACCCAAGTCACAATTTTGTTTTGCAAATTTATTCATTTTTTTTGGAAAAAGGAATTTTATACCTTTAATTACACAATTACAATGACATGAAGCTCACTTCATATAAATGCTATTTCTGAATATATCACTTTGCAATAGAAAACAATATGGAAGAGATAGTATAAAAGAAAAGTTGATCTGACAATCTCCAGTGCTTTTCAGACCACAGCAAAATAATATAAGATTACTGAGGTGGAACAAATAAGAGAAGAGAATGATACCTATACTAGATGAATCAATGATATATATACACTTTGAATAAGTAACATGTTACATAACATGTTCCCATTCATTCATTGAGGAAATTTATAAAATTCCCTTCATAATAATTAATGACTTTGCCTCAATGCATTGCTACCCTATTGCTCTCTACATTTTCTCAAAGGTAGTGTCTAGAAAAACAGTACCTGTAGATACAGTTCTAAATCCCCACACAAACTCATTGATAAATGGCAAACCAGATTCAATTCTTTTCAATTTTGCCCTTAATTGTACCCTTGAAAGTACACTCTGTATAGGGCTTTTTAGCTGTTTTCCTATCGGAATTTTTGTATTTTAACGTTTTTCAGGGTCCAATTTTCCAGTTTAATTTGATTGGGTATAGAAAGCAGATAGAAAGCAAAAGTTTGAATTTCACTTAAAAAAATAACATCTGTCTATTATTACATAGATATCTTTGCCAATTATTGATTCTTCCTTTTGTATACAGAAAGATGTTGGAAATACCTTTATCCCTAAAGAGAGAAGATTCAAAGTCTATCTTTCCAATTGTCCAACCAGATATAAACCACAGACTATCAATTATTCAAGTAAAAAATATTTACTGAGTAATCACTCTTTTTGATGCTGAACTAGATGCTGTTGGAGATACCAAGACAACTTTATGGCCTACAAAAGACTTTCAGTCTTATGAGATGAAAATATATGAATAGAAATATAAAATGAATAGAAATGTATATAAATAAAATATAAATATATTGAAAAAATAAAATTATAAGACAGAGAAGATAGGGAAATGTGTTCAAATCATGCTTCAGACAATTATTGTGTGTGTTCTTTTGAACAAGTTAGATACCTTGCTTAGGTCTCAGTTTATTTATATATAAAATGACAGGATTGAACTAGATCAGAGTTTCCCAAACTTATTTGACCTATCACCCCTTTTCAAAAAAAATTACTCAGTTCTCCCTGGAAATCTACTTTCTTCAACATTTTGAAATTTGTTTTATTTCAAATAATTTCATTTTGAAATTTGTATCATTTCAAAAAACATATATATTTATTGTAAAACATCTTAAATTTAATAATTCATTGTAAATTTGTGTTTTTTTTTCCTGCATTGACACTTTGACGATGCAGTCTTGCATCATGTAACCACACAGTATCATTTTGTAACAAAAAAGTCATTACACGTACATATATTCCTGCTGATGCCTACTGGACTTCCCAATAATACACAATTCCCTCACCTGTCAATACTTGCTTGTTAAGACCTGTTGTCAGACTTGACCACTGATCAGTTAAAACTTGCATTTTGTGTGTTCATTTGGAAACCCTATGACTTTAATGCTGTTACACAACAGATGAAACACATATGAATGGTTTTTCAAAATGTCCTCTTCTTTCCTTCTGCTTCCACTGAACCTGTTGTTTTTATTCAGCTCCCTCCACTTGCACCTGAGGCTAATACTGTCCCGCTGGATCCTTCCAGCACCCCCCATTTTGGGAACCTGTGATCTAGATGGCTTCTGAAGTCCTTTACACATCTAAATTTGTGGTCAAATGATTGAAATCTCTTATGATGATTACTACCTCCGTTACCTTGGGCAAGTTATTGACCTAGACTCAAATCGCACTTCAGACACTTAATATCTATATGGGTTTGGCATCCATTTACCCTCTTTGCGCCTCTATTTCTCAATTTTTAAAATGGGGGAGTTGGTTATAATAACCTCTAAAGTCCGTTAAGTTCTACATCCCAAAACCTATGATGTCCTCAGTTTCTTCATTTATAAAATGAGGGAGTTGAATTTGAGGGTGTCTGACATACCTTCTATCTCTAGGTTCATAATTTTATGATCCTTAGTGTCTAATTGTATTGCTATAGGCAATCAAAGAATGGGATACTTTATGAGGAATCAGATGTGAGACCTAACCCAGTAATAAATACTGAAGGAACTTGAGAAGGGACAGAACACTCTGCTCAGCCAGAGGATCTATGTTCTGAGTTTTCAGTAACTGGGAGAAGGACTCTAGTACTAAAAATTTATACTATGTCTAGGCATTTCTTCCCCTCTCCATGAACTAGCCAGTCTGAACATGCTTTCATGTTCAGAAATTCAGCTCTCCCCCTGCCACAGTTGGGCATAGAGTTCTCACTTTTACAGCCTAGTTTGAGATATTGAGGTGTCCACTCCCTAGGGCCACAATTTCTGAGAAAGATTTCTTTATTTATGGCAAGGGTTTTCCAAATTAAGATGAATTCCCTGCAACTAATTGCACTTGGGACCCACTGCATTTCTATGGTAGTGTCAAGAGATGGAAAGCACCTCTGGTGAAGAAACTGAAGTCTAGACATGTGAGGTCACTTGTTCAGCCATACAGTGAGGACAGACAAAGCTAGGATTTGGACACCAGGTCTTCTGACTCCCAAGGCAAGGCTCTTTCTATTTATTCTTATC
>CM053771.1:409260294-409295971 GCA_028658325.1 Potorous gilbertii | reverse complement strand
GATATATATATATATATATATATATATATATATATATATAATTATAACGGATATATATATATATATATATCCGTTATAACTATTCTTATCTTAGACCAATTCACTTATCAGAAGTGATAAGATCATTAAGCTAGAGCTTAAAGGGACCTCAGAACTTGGGTCCAATTCTCCCATAGGATCCCAAGATCGTAAATTTTGAGCTAGGGAAACTTACAAATTAAATCAAAGCCCTTCATTTTACAGATAAAGAAACTGAGGTCCAGAGAGGTTGTGTCCTCAAGATATTAAGTGACAGAATTAGGCTTCAAACTCAGGTCCTCTGATTCCTGATTACATGGCCTTTGCACATGGTAACATCATCTTTCTTTTTTTGTAGATGACAAAACAAAGGTGAGTCAGGGGGCTGGTACTTAAATGGTTTGTCCCATGGTTACACAGGTGGTAATCATCACAGGTGTGATATGAACCTGGCTCCTCTGATTCTAAATACTGTTTCCTAGAGACTAAGATTTAAACATTGAAATAATCTTATGTTGTTCAGTGGCGAACACACATCTTCATATATACATGCATACATATGTATATATATATGCATGTATAGGCACATATACACATATGTATATGCATATATAGTTATTGTTTTTTTCCTATTCACTGATTTCGTATTCTGAGAGAATGCTCCTGGCCCTCCTAGCATGATTTGTACTTTGGGTTGTTTTTCTAGCAGTGGTGATGGATTTAAACTGATCAATCACCACTCTCCAATCACCTGCTCCTTCTTGTGACCAACGGCACGCATTTGTAGACTAGCTGGGCAGAGGTAATGGTCCAGCCTAGGACTGTGGAACAGTTTTTTCTCTGTGAGAATCTGGCTGTGTTAGGTACATGGATTGAACCTGTGACCTTGGCCTCATAAACAACACCCACTATTTCTGCCAGTTCCTGCCAAAAGTACAAGGAACTGGGAGGATCCTTGTTTTGAAACTCATTTGACTATCTCATTTGAGATAGTGCAGACCAGGGTTCTTAACCTAGAGTGCAAGGGGTTTGTGGATAGATTTCACTAGGCCTGTTAATAGGAAATAGGAATTCCCTGATTAAAGAAAAGAAATACATCTTTATTTTCACTATGCTTTTCCTGACACAGAAAATAATTAAGAAGTCTTAAAAAATTAAGAACACCGAACATATATGAATAATTCACATATATCTGCATAGAGTCTTTAAGATTTGGGATAATTTCTTTCAGAACAACCCTGTAAGAAAGATAGATAAATAATATTATTCCCATTTTCTAGATAAGAAAACTGAGTTCCTAAGAAATTAAGTGTCTTTCCCTGAGTCACCCAGCAAGCATCTGAGGAAGTATTTGAACCTAGGCCTCCTGATTTGATGTCCAGCTGTCTAAGCATGCTATGCTGCTCATTTATAATTCAGCCTCCATTAAATGAATATCTCATTTATAATACAGCCTTGATGAAAATCAATGGTCTCTTTTATACTGAAGATTTAAAACATATAAGAAGGAAGGATAACTGGGAACTTTCTAGAGTTAGTAGTTCAAGCCCAGGACTCTTTATATCTTTATTTTGCTTTACTCAGTTGTCAAAAACATAATCTAAGGCAGGGTCCCATCAGCTTTTGAGGTTTTTTGGATGCCTTTGGTCATGCAAAGCCTACAGGGACTTTAGAATAAAGTTTTTAAATTCATAAAATAATGTACTTAATGTTGCAAAAGAAATCAATTATATTGAAATATAATTGTTAAACAAAAAAGTCCATGAATCCACATTAAGAACCCCTGCCTTAATGTGATTTGTGTCTACTTATTTTCCACATTTCCAAGGACCTGCGTTTTATTACTGCCAACTTTGGCCTAAATCAGTAATTGCCCCAAATCTCCAGTCTTCATAGAATATGTGAGTCCTCAGGGAGGTTTTATTAGTGTGGGATGTCACAATTCCCATGAAAACCTCATGCAAACTACTTGCAAAGATGGAAATTCAGTTTGATGAAACAGAATTTTCAGAAAAATATGTGAAATAGAGCCCCCCCAGTTCACTTTATCCCTTTATTTTTGACTTTATCTTAAGTCTAGAGACTACAAGGATTTAAGTACTGTCCATAGCAAGGCTCGATCACTACCTTCTACATAAAATAATGCAGTAGGTGGAGAAATTGCCCCAATGTGAAAAACACCCTGGCATGTTACCAAATCTAAGTTGGTAATGCCAGCAGGAAGGAGTGGGTGTGTTGTCAGAGTGCAAGGCAGGTCAATTAGGGAAAAGGTGATGTTTACTCCAGTTCAGGAGAAGCATGAATTTACCACATTTGAAGGGCCGAAGCAATACCAAATCACCAAAACCATAGCGATCAACCCAACTGAAGATTTTCTGCAATTTTTCAGGAAAGAGAGAAAGAAGGTTGGGCAATAGGAGAGAGGGATAAAGGAGCCAAGAGCTGTGCAAAGAAATAGAAAAATCAAATCTTGTGTCCTATCACTGAGACATTGGGTCTGTGTCAACATTAACAAAATGAAGTATGGAATTTTGGGTAATTCTTTAGGTAATTTAGATACCCTAAACTCAATATGAGAGAGAAAAGAGGTTTTCTGGGGTTGGTTTATTCAGATCTGCCCTTTGTGTTGAATAAACAGATGGAGGCCACTCAGGCTGAGTGCCAATCGGAAATGTTCCATAATCTTCTGTGTGAAAGGGCCTTTTTGCTTATGTGGACATATACAAGTTTGTGTACAAAGTTATCCAGTGAGTGTATGGCTCACATCTATAATGGACCATTAGAATGGCATTGTACTTGCAGACTTCATTTGTTTCAGTTCAGAAAGTATCTTCATGGAATCATTACCTTCTGCTTTTATGGAGTGCTACACTAAAAACCACTTGGAATAACTTGGGTCTTCAGCTGCCAAGATTTTCATCAGGATAAAAAAAAAAAAGCTGAGCCAAGCCCCTGGGGCAAATCTTGACTTATGTAACTAAAGGGGCCAGGATAGTCTTGTTGCCACATACCCCACTTAGGTTGGGTATAGCTATGCAGGGGGAAAAAAACAGCCTGAAGGACAAATACTGGAATGATTTCCTCAGTGCTATTCAGTTCAATTAAATGAACAGTTATCAACAAAGAGAGCTGATCTACATAACTTAGTTTTGTTTTTTTTTAAATAAAACTTCTTAAGTAGAAATTATTTTGGGGAGTCAATGGTCAGGGAAAGTGCCTCAATTCTTCCAAATGATACTTTCATGTGTTTTGGTCCGATAATACTGTCTAAAAATTTCTCTCACTCATTTGTTCTAAGAGTCAATATTTCAGATACATTCAAATAATTCAGTATTTCATGATCCCCAGGATTAACGAAATTTTTGTTTTTAAGCTCTTATGTAAGGACACTGGACAGCAAAGTAGCACAGTAGATACTGAGGTAACAAACTGGCTCCTTAGACCTGGAGTTGTTAGAAAGACCTGAGTTCAAATCCTGCTTCAGATATTTACTGTGTATATAATCTCAGGCAAATCACTTCATGTCTTTCAATCTCAGGTCTTTCATCTATAAAATGAAAGGGTTAGATTCAGTGACCTTTGAAATCCTTTCCGGCTCCACATTTAAAAGTTTTTTAGGAAACGTAAGGCCTTTATACCTGTAAGTATTCAAATATTTCCCTCCTCCACCACAAGCTTACTTATTTAAGTAGGATCATAGAAAGTGAAAGAGTTTTGGATTGAACTGTTCTATCTCTTCCAAAATCTAGGGTTGCTTTTTCCCAGAAGTATTCTGAGTAGCCAGCCTCAAGAAGCAAAGACATAGAGATTTAGTTTCATGATTTCTTCAGAGTAAGTTCTAGTCTGTACTGAATTTGGAGGTCAAGAAAAAAATGGGACCTCATAATAGAGAAAATACAGTAGTATAACATTAAGGATCTTTAAGTATACCTTCTGCCTGACAAAAGCTTCCATCCATATTTCTCTGAAAATTGTTGGAGGGTTTCCTCAGTTGACCCAAATTTCTTTGAAATCAACAGCCAGGAAAAGCAAGTAGACAAACAGGTTGTAGCCACTCAGACTTCATTTACACTTTCATTATGAACACAAACTATAAATCATAGCATGAAGGATACGCATTCATCTGAAATAGCCCTGTATTCTCAGGGCATGAAGTTTGCAGGAGAGCAAGCCTTAAAATGATATCCAACTCCGGAGGAAAACCAACTCAAAAAATTCTAAATGAATGCTTTTTTCTTATCTGATTCAAGGAAGTCTTTATCTGCTGTCTAATCATTTGGGATGCCATTTGATCCTTTCCTACAACTGTTTAGCATTTTTGCTGTAGTCCTACTGTATTCCTGACCCTGGTTCTCTTTCCTGAAATCCCACTGACAGTACTATTTATATTATGAACACCTAAAGGTTCAGATCAAAATGGAAGGCTTTAGTTCGGCAACACCCTTTGCCATACCCAGAAAGAAGCATATTTTCTTATGGTGCAAAAGGTTCTCATTCACAGATTGAGCTTTGTAGGTAGCCAATATTCTCTGTGGGTTAGGACATGTAGTACTGCCAATCATTGCATCTACTCGAGTAATCCAAGTCTGGGAAGGGGTTCCATTGCCCCCATCTGATTTGACATGAATATTTTGTGTAGCATAATCATGCCTCCTGGCTATCTCTGGAGGGAATAGAATATCAAAGCATGGATAACATCCTCTAGCAAGAATAAACATATCATATCCTTCTCAGAGGAAAAAAGGAAGAAGGTGTCAGGTAGATATTGAAGTCTCAACCCAACTCTGTAGATGTCAACTGTGCAATTTACATTTGTCTATACTGCTGTTTATGTATGACTTCTGAAAAACCACACATTTATTATCATAGAAGAAATATTCAGGAAATAGTCACTAGGGAAATTGGACTTCTCATCAGTGAGAAAGAGAGACAGACAGACAGAGAGAGAGAAAGGGAGGAGAGAGGCAGAGACAACTTTTCATGTGAAAGCGTTTTAATGAAGGTACCAACAGATAAGCTGAGCCCAACTAACTTTATAACTAAATACATCTGTAGATTTTTCATTTACAGCATTTGCAATTAATTGTTAGAATTCCTCCCCCTCTGGGGGGAAAATACAACATAATCACCATACGATTACTGCCTCTATTTTTGTTAATTGATAATGTTATAAAAGAATGTAATTAAAAATTTCATAATGCTCTACCTTCCAGCTGCCCGGCTTGTAACAAGACATTGACTCCTACTGCGCTAAGGACTGCTTGTAGTTTCTTGGAAGTGTAGTGCTGCCAAGTGTAATCAGTGAAATGATGCTCTCTTACGCCAAGCTGCCACGCACAAGTCATCTGGCTAGGCTTTAAAAGGTTAGGGCACTTAGACTGACGCTAAAGATTGTCTGTGCCAGGTTTAGTCAAGGAGACAGATATTGAACATGTAGCACATTTATTTCCTGTTTTTCTAGGAGTAGGGCTTGAGAGACAGGATCTGAAGACAGAACACCAGACAATATGGGGGTAAGAGTTTCAACATGTCTCTCTTGGGGGTTGTTGAATTTTTTTTCAAATCATTAGATAATTCAAGGAATTTAGTCCAATTATGCACCTCTTGATTCCCTTTTGGAGGGTGTCAAGTAAGTCTCATAATTTTTTAAATGTTTTCCTTTTATTTTTAAGTCTTGAATTTATTTCTTACACTTAAACATGAAGGAACTTGGAAATATGTCACTGTTATGTTATCATTCTTCTTAATTCCTTTGGGCATGTCATGAGATGAGAAACCATTATGAGTGTTTTGGGTATCAAAGTATGACTTCTTCTATGATGTAAAGGTTCAGGGATGCTAACAGGGGCCTTCCAGAGGGAGTGCTGCCCAGGCTGGGGCTGAAGAGGTTGAGTTAGCATACCAAGGGAATACTCTGTGACATTTGTGCAGTGGGCAGTTTGACAATGAGGTATGAGGAAAGATCCATCCCCAAAGTCTAGGGCTGAAAAGGACCTAAGAAAAGACCTGGTTCAATCCTCTCATTCTATAGATGAAGAAACTGTGAGACTCAGAAAAGCTAAATTATTAGCTTTTCTAAAATTGCACAGGGACTGAGTTATAGGGTAAGATTTTGAAAGCAAGACCTCTGGTTCCACATCCAGCCCTCTTCCCACTGCAACAAGCTGCTTCCAAATCAAATTCAATTCGGCACTCTCCGTCTACTATAGACAGAGCAATTTAGAGGAAGTCATTTTTTTTCTCTGACTACCCTGCCTGGAAGTACACTCTCTATCATTCCAAACCAGCAAATGTTTATTAAGTTCCTATTATATGCAGGGCACTGTTACTTCTGACAGCAGCTAACCCTCAATGATGCAACTGGACCCTCTGGAAACATTGTAGTATTAATAGTTCTAAGACTGTAATGCTTACTATCAGGGAGATTAAGGCTGGTGGTGATGATGATAGCATTAAAAGAGTTTTAAGATTTCCTAATTGATTCAGCAGCATCTCATTTAATTCTCACAATTATCCTAGGAGGTAGATACTATCATTATTTCCATTTTCAGATGCAGAAATCGAGGGAAACAGAGGCAAAGTGTCTTTCCCAAAGTCATATAGCTAATATGTATGTGAGGCAGGCTTTAAACTAGGGTTCTCCTTACTTCAGATCCAGGGCTCTTATTCACTGACACCTAGCTATCTCCATCTGGTGGATCTCTAGAGCTCACGAGTTCTCAGCTGCCATGGGCTAAGCCAATTTGATGTTGATGGCCACTTAGATTTAGTGACCCCCTAGAGTGGGGAAGGAAAAATAGTGTGGGTGAGCCAGCCTAAGTCAGAAAGAGAACAAGCCCAGGAGTGGCCCCTTCATTTTCAGCCTGAGTAAATAGGGAAACCAAGTCTTTAAAAAATATTAAAAATATAAGTTCCAAGGTTGACTCACTCCATATTTATGCAAATAAATCCTTAATGTTCTATAGGCAATGATAGAAATATTTTATTAAACTACTCTTATGTGAGTTCTGTGTTCATCACTGAAGGAAACAGAGTCCAAAACATCACAGAATTTGAGAGTTGGAAGGGTTCATGAAGGTACACCAGCCCAATATAGTTCCACTACAATGATCCTTGCATATGGGATAACAGACTGCCTTGAGAGATGATGGGTTTCTCCTCCTCTGGTTGATACTGGAGGATCACCTGTCATCTATATCATAGTGGAGATTTCTTGGATGTGTGGATTGAACAAGATGGTGGCTAAGATTTTTTCCAACTCAGCTTTTACAATTCTGGATTTGCCTGACTTTTGCTTAATGACTCCTAGTGAAGATACCTACTGAGCCAGCTCAGTCAATTTTTAATAAATAGATACAATCTTGAGGAAGTTTTCCTTACATAACACCCAAATCTGATTTTCTTTAACTTCCACCCATTGTCCCTAGTTTTGTGCTTTGGGGTCAAGCAGAGCATTCCCTCTTCTACCTAAGAGTTCTAATACTTGGAAACAATTACCATATTCCCCACCCCAATATGTCCTGAAACCTTCAGATCTCTTCTCCAAGCAAAATCTCACTAGTTCCTTCAACCAATTGTCATGGCATGATCTAATGAGGCAGAAAGGTGGCATAATACCAGAGTTCTAATCCCGTCTTGGACACTTTGGGGTTTTGTGATCCTGGGCAAGTCATTTCATCTCTCCAAGTCTCGTTTCCTCAGCTACAAAATGATAGTCATCATAAATAACCTCTCAGGATTGTTGTGAGAATCAAATGAGTTAACATATGTAAGCCCTGGGCAAACCTCAAAGGGATGTATAAATGTCAGTGAAGATGATGGTGGTGATGTCTTTTAGAATCCTGGGCAGACTCTGCTGTAAGAGCTCCATTTGATAAATGTATGTTCTAAGTATGACATCCAGATCTCAGCACACGACTTCAGATGTGTTCTGACCAAGGAAAGTAGGACAGTAGGACTCTCAACTCCCTTACTCTACACACTGTGTTTTCCTTAATGTGCCCTAACATATCATGACAAAATTCCAAAAGTGCAAATCTAAGTGAACTAAATTAGTTCCCTGATTAATTATACATTGTATAATAGTTTAATTGTTTTTATTGCTTTGCCTCATAAAGAAGACTACACCAAGGAAGAAGCAAAGGGAGAAAATGAATCTAGAATTCACTTAAATTTAGTTGGATGATTGGAATGTTAATGAGACTAAATTCATAGGCTCATTTGCTAAATGGGGACAGTTAGAAATGCTTTTTCTTATGGTGTCTAGTAGCACCCTTGGAAATGAATGTCTTTCTTTGAAAAAACAGTCCTCAAAAGAATAGCCAGCTATTAGCTACTATAAGAACAATTGCTCTAAATTGCCAATATTAAGAGAAATGAACATTGAAACAACTCCAAGGTTTGGCCTTACACCTAAAAAATCAGCAAATATGAAAAAGGATAGTCAATTTGGAGGGGCTATGGAAAGATGGATACCTGAACAGTCTTTGACGAATGTGTGAACTGGCCTAAAATTTATGGAAAGCTTTGACTTATGCTATACATATATAAATACATATTTACATATATAAATACATATTTACATATATATGTATAAAATGACTGAACCATCAATTTGCTTAAATCCAGAGATGCCACAAGCAAATCAAAACCCAAAGAAGGAAAGAAAGAAAGGAAAAAAGCAAGGAAATAAAAATCTCATATCCATCAAAATATTTATAGTAGCATTTTTTGTGGAGGAACTAACAAACAGTTAAACAGATTGTGGTACATGAATGTAACAAAGTATTACAATGCCATATGAAATGATGTATATCAGGAATTCAAAGAAGCATAGGAAGATATGAACTGATCCAGAGTTAAGTAAAGCAGCACCAGGAAACATTATACTCAACAGCTCCAACAATGTAAAGGAAAATAACAGCTGTGTGTTGCTGTGTACTGATCATGACAAAGCTTTGGTTTCTGAAATGAAAAAAAAATATACATCTCTCTTCTTTGTAGCATTTGGCATTATGTCTGTGGAACTTCATATACTGTCAGACTTGGCTGATATCTTGGTTAGTTTTGCTGAATAGCTTTTACTTCTTCCAAGGCAGCCAGGTGGTACAGTAGATAGGGTATTAGACTTGGAGTAGCCCCATTCAACTTTCCTCAACTGTATATAATAATAGTACCTACCTCCAGGATTGTCCTAAGGATCAAATGAGTTAATATTTATAAAATGTTTGGTCAGTACCTGGCACATAATAGGCATTTATTAAATGCTTTTTTTTCCCTTTGTCTTTCTTTTTTTTATTCTTGGTTATAAGAGATGGCTTGTAATTAGGAGAGAAGAGAAGGATATGCTTAGAAATGAAGATGATGCAATTTTTTTAAATCAATAAAAAATTAAATTTAATTGCAAAATAAAGTAATAGCATTCCTTTGAAGGGATACTTGCTGATGGAAATGGATGGATCTTGAAAAAGTAAAAGAGCATGAGTCATCATACAAATACAATCTTACTAACAAAAAGAAAGGAAAGAAAAAAATATTAGAATAGATGAAAGATATGACTTTCATGATCTTTTGAGTGCACCAGATACAACATAAGTAATGGAACTGAGTCAATATTTGTACATTGAACTCATAAACTTTCAAAAGATTTGACACTATTAGGTCAGACAATGCTTTCTGCCTAGAAAAGTGCCCACAGAACCTGTGATTATTTCATGAAGTTGTAACTGGTTATGATGATTGAGTCATGTCTGATGAATCACCCATTACTAATGGTTTGAAACAGACTCACATTAGATATTTACACTCCATTGATTTTTCATGAAGTTATGTGTAAGCTACAGAAATCACACTGGAAGAAGATGCTGGGGGATACAGACAAGATAATGGAGCAACTCAGTTAAATTCCTCCATCATTCCAAAGAGCTTTATGTCTTAAATGCCAAATGTCTTAAATCAAATTTTGGAGTGACAGAGCCAACAAAAGGTAAGAGTGACTTCTAACTTACAAAAACCTAGAAGGTTGGCAAGAGAGGTCTGTGACACCAGAGTGAGGATCCAGTCCAGACAATAATAGCACTCAAAGTAGACCTTATAAGTAGCAAAAACAGTGGCAACAGCAAAAGCAGCAGATTTGTAGATCTCAGCACAGAAACAGTAAAGAGGTTGGATGATTAGTCAGGAAGATATTATAAACGACCTTGCTGGCACTGGATGAAGTTGGCATTGATTGGCAACTCTATTGCCTGTAAGAAGTTCTAAGTCGAAGTTCTAGGTTCCTGGGTAGAGAGGAGCATTTGTTGTCAGCCACAAGAAAGACAGGGCCCTGGTCTCAGTTCCAAGACAGAAAAAATCACTAACACTTGTAGTTATAGGAGCAGGGGACATGGTCACAGTTCCAGGTTCCAGAGGAGCAGTGTTAGTGCTTGTGACTGCAGAGGAACAGGGGCTCTTCCTGGTTAAAGACCAGAGTGCAGATCAAGAGAGAAATTACCACACCCTTCCCCAGATCACTCCACCTTGGAAGCATCAAAAACTTGCTGGCCCCAAGAAGTAGCTCTGAAAACAGTAGTACAAAAAAGCCTGATGCTTGGGACAATATCTTCTCACCCCCAGGTGAGCAGAGACCAATTTTAACATTAAGTTCAAAGTCAAGCAATAGGTTAAAAAAAATTAACCAACAACAAAAAAGGAACTTGACCACAAAAGCTATTATGGTGACAGGAAAGACTAAGACAAAAATTCCGAAGACAACAATGTGAAAATAGCCACAACCAAAGAAAAGAAAACGCTAATTGAATCCAAGTTCCCCCCCACAAAATAAGTCCTTAAAGAGTTAAAGAAGGAGTTGTCGAGGAAAAATTGGGGAAAGAAATAAGAGTGATGCAAGAAAATTACAAAAGCAAAGAAGTAATAACTTGGGGGAAAAAAATCAAAATAAATACTGAAGAAAATAATACCTTAAAAATAGAATTGACCAAATGGGGGGAAAGGTACAAAAGCTCACTGAAGAAAATAATTCTTTAAAAATTATAGTTGGACAAGTAAAAACTAATGACTTCCTGAGACATCAAGAAACAATAGAAAAAGTTAAAAAAAAGATAAAAAATAGAGGGAAATGTGATATATTTCATTGAATAAACAACTGAACAGGAAAATAGATCAAGAAGGGATAGTACAAGAATTATTGGGCCACCTGAAAGCCATAATCAGAGAAAGAGTCTAGCCATCATAGTTTTAAGAAATGATCAAATAAAACTGAACACGGAAAACTGATCGTAGATCAGAGAGTGGAATAGATACTGAAAGAATCCACTGATCTTCTGAAAGATATCCCAAAATAAAAACTCCTAGGAATATTATAAGTCCAGAGCTCCCAGATTAAAAAGAAAATACTTCAAGCTATTAGAAACAACTCAAATATCGTTGAGCCACAGTCAAGATCACACAAGATTTACCTTTCATATTAAAGGAACAGAAGACTTGAAATATAATTTTCCAAAGACAATCATTCCCCAGGGGGAAGATGTGTTGGGGAAAGGTGGGGCGGAATGGATATTTAGTCAGATAAAGGACTTTCAAGCATTCCTGATGAAAAGACTCGAGCTTAATAGAAAATTTGACAGTCAAACACATGACTCAAGAGTAATATAAAAAGATAAATATGAAAGAGAAATCGTAAGGGTCTCAGTAAGGTTAAACTGTTTATCTTTCTAAATGGAAGATGAGACATGTATCTTCTAAGAACTTTACCATTATCGTAGCAGTTAAAAAAATTCAAACATAGAAAGTGTGAGAATGAGTCAATCATATTGGGATGATCTCCAAAAAAACAATATGAATGAGCAGGAAAGAAGGATGCCCTGGGATACAAGGGAAGGGTATGAGTAGAATGGGGAAATTTTTCTCATATAAAGAGGCATGTAAGGAAGAGCTTTCATAGTGGAGGGGAAAATGAAGGGGGTAGGATGGCAGGCAATACTTGAACCTCACTCTCATTGGAATTCATTCAAAGAGGGAAGAACACACCCACATATACATGCAACACACATATATGCATATATACATACATATACATATATGCACACATAAAATGCATATTATATAGACATATATACATACATATATTCACACACATATAGATATATTTTATAAAGTTCATCTTGCCAAAGAGGGAATAAGAGATATGGGGCAGGAGAAATTGCCAAAAGGACGATAACTAAGGGAGGCAGTGGTCAGAAGCAAAATAATTTTTAGGAGCAACAAGATGAAAAGAGAGAAGGACAAACTGAAGAAAATAAGTTGGAATGAAATATACAGTTACTAGTCATAAATGAATGGAATGAACTTACCTATAAAACAGAACAGGATAGAAAAATGGATTAGAAACTGGAATCCAGTAGTATATTGTGTCCAAGAGATACATTTTACAAGGAGATATGCACATGGTCTTCTATTTTTTTTATTCTTTTGGTTTTCCTTTGTAATTTCTTGGTTTCTCATAAAGTCATTAGCTTCCATCTGTTCCATTCAAATTTTTAAAGGACTATTTTCTTCGGTGAGTTTTTGAACCTCCTTCTTCATTTGGCTAATTTTGCTTTTTAAAGCATTCTTCTCCTCGTTGACTTTTTGGGCCTCTTTTGCCATTTGAGTTAGTCTATTTTTAAAGGTGTTACTTTCTTCAGCATTTTTTGGGTCTCCTTTAGCAAGCTGTTAACTTGCTTTTCATGATTTTCTTGCATCTCTCATTTCTCTTCCCAATTTTTCCTCCATCTCTCTTAAACTTGATTTTCAAAATCCTTGTTGAGCTCTTCCATGGCCTGAGACCACTGCATATTTTTTTGCAGGTTTTGGATGTAGAAGCCTTGAGTTTTATGCCTTCCTCTCATGGTATGCTTTGTACTTCCTCATCCAAAAGGAAGGAAGAAAATACCTCTCCTCTAAGAAAGTAATCTTTTATAGTCTCATTTTTTTCCCCTTTTTAGGACATTTTCCCAGCCAGTTATTTGACTTTTGAGTCCTTTGTCAAGAGGAGGATATACTCTGGGCACCTGTAAGTTCTCAGTACCTCCAAGGTGGTGCAATCAAGGGAAAGGAGTTTACTCCTCTCCTGGCCTGTATGCTAGTCTGGGAGCTACCAAAGCTTTTCTGTTCAAGATCTGTAAGTAGAATTCACTTTCCAGAGCCTCCACAAGTTCTACCATGCCAGCACTCTTCCTCACCCCAGGGCCACCACTCAGGGCTGAGACCCAGATCAGCAGCTCAACGTACAATAAGATGCTAAACCAAGGTAAAGATCAGTAGAATGCTTAAACTTCTATGTAACTTGTACTTTGTGCCTTTAAGATATCATGCATGATTTCTTGGTTATCTGGGTTTTTCAAGAGGACTATTAAATGTAAAATAGTGAAACAGCCTGGATGCTCCAAAGACATGAGATTCAGTTTGCTCTGATAAATATGCTTACTATGTGCTTTTCTAGGTACTTGAGATGCAAAGACAAAGATGAAGTAGTTTCTCCCTTCAAAAAACTTGCATTCTACTGGCCATAGAAGGAATTATCAATCCAATCAGCAAACATTTATTAAAGCACCTACTATGTGCCATGCACTTTTCAAGGAGCTGGAGATACAGAGACAAAAAAAAATGAGTGCTTTCAAGATAGTTTACTCTCTGTTAGACAAAACATGCATATATAAATATATTCAAACTATATATAAGTGACTAAATTCAAGTTAGGGAAAAAACATTCTAGTCATTGAAGGATCAGGAAAAGTTTTATGGATGAGATGGTACTTGATCTAAGTGTAACAAAGTGTAGAATTCTATGAAAAGAAAGGAAAAAAGAAGCATGTTGCATCCAGGCATGGGGGATGTTCAGTTCAAAGGCACAGATATGGGAGATAGAGTACTCTATGTGAGGAAGAGAGAGGATAGTTCAGCAACATCAAAAAATGTGGGTAGAAAGTGCTGGAGCAGATTGTGAGGGGCTTTAAAAACTAAACAGAGGAATTTATTTTTATCTTAGATGCAATAGGGAGCCTCTAGATTCCACTGAGTTAGGAGAGTGACATGATGTATGGCATGGTGGATAGAGGCAGGTAGACTTTAGTTAAATTCCTGATGGGTACACTTACTCACTGAGTGACCTTGGGCAAGTCACTTAACCTCTGTCTGCCTCAGTTTCCTCAACTGAAAAATGGGGCTAATTATAGTATCTACCTCACAAGGCTGTTGGGGGAATCAAATGAGATAATATTTGCAAAAACTTCTCAGAACGGTACCTAGAACATAATGCATACTAAATAAATTGCTTATTCTCTTCCATTCCTTTTCCCACGTAAGAAAATGGACAACTGATTTGAATTAAAATGGAGAGAGATTTGAAGAGGAAGAACAATTAGGAACCCATTGCTAAAAAATAAAAAAGTCAACAGTGACAAAGACCTCCACCGAGATACTGTCCATAATGAGTAGTTACAAAGATGAGAGTTATATTTCTACATGGCCAACTGAAGCAGATGATTACAAGGAAAATTAAACAAAAGCTCTATTTGATACCTTATATTTGTTGTCCCCACATTAAAAACTCAAATTCTGAGGATTCTAATGCATTTAGATAGGATGTTGGTCTTTCTAAAGATTTTTTACAGTGTATAGTGTCATCACAGCTAATTAGATCAACACAACACAGTAAACTCTGGGGATTCAGGATGACAGAGTACAGAGTTCTTTTAAATAATAGTGTGCTACAGTCTCTCATTTGCCCTTGTGTTCAATGACAGCACAGTTTAAATATTTCCATGATTGAAATGTGCCAACTGCCTCGACTAAGAGTGGTCAGTTACTGTTCGAAGGAATGACTTAAGCTAGGGTTTTCTTTTTTCATGTTTTCTCTCCCCAGAAAGGGGGAAAAGTACAATGTGAATTAAATGCCACTACCTGAAGGGGAAGGTACCTCTCTAACATCTCTGAAGTCTATTATGACCTAATGAACAATGGTTCCAGATTATGTGATCTGTCCAAAGAAAATGGAATATAGGCAATAATTTCCAGGTATCCTCCTACCCAAAATCATTCATTAGTTACAGGAAAACCTGTTGTTAAGTGAAACTATATTCTGAGGGACATTTAATTTCCTGGAAAAAAATTTTGTATATGGTTAATTGGCTAAATAGTTTTATAGTGAATAACTAACTTTGGAGCAGTTGGGTGGCTCAATGCATTGAGGACTGGACATGAAATCAGGAAGATGTGGGTTTGAATCTTACCTTAGACACTTACCAGTGACCTTGGGCAAGTCATTCTCTACACTTCAACTTTCTCATGTGTAAAATGGGGGTTATAATAGTATCTATCAGGATAGTAATAGTATCTAACTAACAACATATATGAAGCATGTTGCATATCTTGTAAAGCACAATATAAATACTAGCTATAATTATAGTGAAATTCAGTTATTATATTAATGGCTTTACAATAAAATAGCACTGGTCAGGAAAATATTAGGTGATATTTAAAAGTATTTACTATACAAATATTTGAGAACTTAGTTTATTAATATTTTTTTCTCAACTAAATTGCTTTTCGATAGAATTTATGTCAACAAATTTACCAGTGGCATGCCCAGAGTGACATAGTATTAAAAATAAGTAGTAGGCAACATTTTCCACTTCTTTCTTACCTTTCACCTAAATAATTTCTTTGTATGTTAAAAGAGTACTTATTTTTAATAATCTAATTTGTTCTTACAAAACTTCAAAAAGCCAAATTTTAAAATAACTAACATAAAAACTCAGAAATAGTCCAATTTCAATCTATATTAACAACAATAATTAATTACTTGCCTGTTTTATAACCATTTCCTCCAATTTTCTCCTCCCTCACACATACACACACACACACAAACATACACACATACACACACTTTCTTCCACCCTAGAAAAATAAAGGAAAAAATTTTTAAAAAAATTAGTGGAAATAAAAATAAGCCAAATAAGAACTCATGACAGTTGAGTCACTGAAGGAAAAGAATAACATAGAAATTGCCACATTAAGTAATTCAAGAATTATAGTTAAATACAAGTGAAGCAAACATTTATTAAGTGCCTACTGTGTATGGGCTACTGTTCTAGGAGTTAAGAATATGAAGATTAATTGACCAAACAAGAAGTATTTGTCAAGAACCTATTACATATGTTAGGCACTGTTCTAGGCACTGGGGATACAAGTTGTTTTGTTATTGTCCCATCGTTTTTCAGTTGTGTCTGACTCTGCATGACCTCACTTGGAGTTTTCTGACAAAGATACTGAAGTGGTTTGCCATTCCCTTCTCCAGATCATTTTGACAGATGGAAATCAGAGGCAAATAGGGTTAAGTGACTTGCCCAGGTTCACACAGCTAGTAAGTATCTGAGGCTAGATTTGAACTCACAAAGATTAGTCTTCCTGACTCCAGACCCACACTCTCCTTACTTACATTGAGTTTACACAGGAGTTTATACAGCAGCTGCCCTCAAAAAGTTTACTGTCTAATAGCTAGAATTTACAGTATTTGGAGGAATACAATTATTAATGTTCACTTTGAATACTTATTTTTAACAGGTTATCGAATGATGGAAATCCTTTGATATCTTAAGTTTCCAAGAAACTTCAAATGACAGAATTCAAAGAAGAGTGAAAGAGAAACTGAATGGTGAAAGAGCATGAAAATCCTAAAATAGTGGAACTGGCATATAATAAGCACATAATAAATGCTTGTTGAATACAACATAGTAAAAAAAAAACACCAAAATCCCTTTGGTTACAGCCTAAAAATCACTAAGAATAAAAGGGAATAAAGAAAAAAACATATGGGAGAAATGGTTTTCACTGGTGAATCTGAAGTGTCTGACTGAATGATGTTAAACAGTAATTTTTGAGATAAAGTCAACCTCATGTAATTTCTATACCATTGTTCATTCCCACAACAGTAAAAACCAACTATATATCAAAACATATACATGTACTTGGCTACTGTGCACTAAGGATAAGAATGCAGTTGAGGGGAAAGAAAAGAAATGTTGGAGACCCAGGGGTTATAGAGGGAAAAGTCAGAATTGAGGATAATTGTGTGTTTTGTTTAAGTGAGCAGCCCTCCGCTTTTTTGCCTCTTGTTTACCAACAGCAAAAGAGAAGGTATAGTGTTTCCCAAGAAAAAGATTCAGTAAAGAGATATAGAATAGTGTCACCTTTGTAATTTCATCAGGCTTTCTCACATAATATTTTTGTAGGCAAGTTTCTCATTCCCTGTGAAAATGATGATTTCTAAATGTCACATCAAAGGACCAGATTTTAAAATATTAAATGCAACAGCTCAGAAAATACTCCAAATTGTTAAAATTCAATCTATATTAATGTCAACAACTAACTGCTACCTATTTTATGACTACTTCCTCCAGTCTTGCCCTGCTTCCCCACACATACATCTCCTAACCCTAGAAAAAATAAAGAAAACCATTGTTAGGAGAAATTAATGGAAATAAAAATAAGCCATGGAAGAACTACCTCATGGCAGCTGGGTCAGCGAAGGGAGAGAGAAGCATAGAAAACTAAAAATAAAGTCCATTCATAATGTCTAATTATCATAATAGCAACTAGGAAAAGAATCTCTGATAAGAACATATAAAAGACAGTCTAGCACACATTAAGACATTTATTACTTTACGTGGATATGTTTGAAACAAGGGAAAGTTTTTGCCAATTTGGTAATACTCAAAAGAATAGGAGTTGCAAAGAGAAGCCACTTTATGTATGAACAGTTTTGCTGCCTGATTTCTAGCATAGCAACGTAGTGAGACTTTTCTATATCTATTAAATATAAGGCAAACATAATTTTCAGTTAGTACAAATCAAAATGTTTATATTCAAGTTTGTCTAGTTCAACCTATTATGTATAGAGTTTATAATACTGGAGATCAGCCATGTATCAGTAAACAGATAAAGAACAGAGAAGTCTTCACATGAACCATCCTTTCTTGCTGAAAAGCAATAACGACACTCAGAGCAAAGCCCTATCCTAGAAATCACTACAGCGCACAATTTCAGAAACTTACAAGATATGTAAACGTCCCTTCTAGTTACAGCTTCTTTAAGCTAGTAGCTCAGTTATCAAATAATTCACTAAACAGAGAGTATTTTCACAAATAATTGATATGACAAGGATCCACAAATAAGAATATTCTGAACTTTATACAACACAGACCCTGTAGCCTCAATTATATCAGAAATCATATACCTTGGTCCAATTCTATGTTGCCTCTTGTGGTAGAAATGGGTGAAACATAGTTGCAAAAAGAAAATCGCATCCAGAATATATTCTCATTTTTTAAATCATCATATAAATCTTATTGGAAACATCTGAGAAAAGCCTTGAAAGACTGGCCTGTTAGTATAACAGCCATAATTACTTCTATGGAAGAACATGGAATGCCATAAGAAACCTGTCTAACCATTCTTCCTTAGCAACCTGCTTCAGGGTATCTCTAGTGGTCTGCACCATCCTTTCAGCCTGTCCTCTTTTCAATAGTGACGAGGAACAATCATGACAGGTTGCATAAAGTTTCTGTTGACAAATTCCTTAAACTCAACTTAGATAAATACAGTACAGAAGCGATGTCAGAAATGATTTGTCAGAAGGCAATCTGAGCATTGCAAATAACTGGTCTGACACCATAATTGTTTCAGGAGAGGTTTACAATGGAGCTACCTACAATTCCGGGTATGTGGAGGAGAGTGTAACAATCAAGAGGAGATGGTAGAAGTGACATGGATTTTTCATCAAACACTCTTGAATACTTCCCATAGGAAGAAGCCTCTGTCACTGACTTGGTGTTCCAAGTGACTATGTATGTGCAGCCTTTCTTTAAAAATATTTTCATTCTTGGCATCCAGTGAACACTATGAAGTAAAGCTTCTAAGTGAATGTTTTTCTAGGAGCAGTTCTTAGATGTGATTCATGCAGTGTTGTCAAGATAGCTTGATGACTACCTTCTGGAATAGCAACATGATTTTCTCATAAAAGACATCTTTTATGAGCAGTTAAGTCATGTTGACAGATTAAGAATGGTTTGAATTCCCCAGACAATTCCACCTCCTTCACACCCAATTCAAGACATAGGATAATCAAGAGTTTTGTGCACTGAATCATGCAATTTGATCATCCTGAAGAGGTAGCTCAGGAAGATCCATTTGTGAATTTCACAGGAGGTGAGACAAAATAATCTGAAGCAGGAATTATCTTTTTGCTTTTCTTGTACCCTTAGCATAAAGCACAGTGCCCAGCACATAGGACACACAATAAATGGGTACTGACTGATGGACTGGATCTCAAGATGTCAGCATTATGACTTTCTTTTTCTATAGTCAAATCATAAGTACTGAACAAAAGGCTTCAGGGCTTAATATGATATGACATAATTAAAATTGAAGATTTATCCTTGGCATCATCAAATGAATCCTACAATTTCCCAGAGGCAATACAGTGCTCTTTCCTCTTATTCGATTCTTAGTCAAAGTGATGTTCATTTTCAGTGTCTGTACAAGATACAAATACTTATAGAAGATCTCTATAAGATGTCCATCAAATTAGACAGCATAATTTGGACAATAGACATTGTTCGTCCACTTCATTTCCCCCTATGTAACCCTTCTGTGGTAACCCCAGGTAGGACTCATAGGTTAAATCATAGTGGGGATGACAACTCCTCGTTTAGAGTACCCTATGACTCTACACCACTAAAAATATAACTCATGAGCCTTACCAGTGCACTTACTTTTAATAATCTAGTAGTAGACGCAATTAATGTAAAACAAGAGCTTTTTATGGAGATATCATTGCAACAAGAGTAGCTATAAAATATTCTTCTCATAAATCCAGGGTATACTCTCCCACAAACACATGCATTGATGAGAATGAGCACACACACATAGAGTGCACTAGCAGAGAAGTACACATTTAGAAAATTCATGTGTCCCAGCAACTCACACCTTTGGTGCTAAAATATCCCACTGTTCTTTCTCTTCTTGTGGTTCCTCATGCTGATCTTCACTGGGCACAAATCTCTTCTGGGGAAGTTACTTGGTTTCCCAGGACTATTCCTCTCTGAAGATTGCCTCCACATAGCCAGAGATGGCTTTCTTCTTAACTTACAGAGCTTGCAATTTTCAGAGTTGTGTGTATTTACCTCCACACATAAATGGACAAGATCTGTTAGTTTCCCATCTGATTGCAAATCATAATCTGGGCAATAGACATGCTTCAACCATTTGCTTTTTCCTATGTGAAGAGTTATGCCAAATTCTTCTAAATGTTTATGATTATCTTTTTTCATGTTTTTTTCCCTTTTTAAAAATATGTTTTATTTTCCACTCATTACATGGTAAAATATCTTTGTAACATTCTTTAAGCTTTTGAGTTCCAAATTTTATCCCTTCCTCTTTTTCTTCCCTGAGATGTAAGCAATTAAATATAGGTTATATATGTGCAGTCATGTAAAACATTTCCATAGTATTCATTTTGTACAAGAACATACAAATAAAAGACAAAGAATGAAAGAAAAAGTGAAAATAACATTCTTTAGTCTGTATTCATACAATATCAGCTCTTTCTCTGGAGGTGTATACTATGCCCCATCATTAGTTCTTTGGGATTCTCTTGGATTGTTGCATTGCTGAGAATAGCTAAGGTTTTCATAGTTCTTCATCATGAATATCTTTTAGAAGGCTATTCAATGGTCTGGAGTTTGATGAAACCAGTTTAATACCATTCACAAAGAGAAGCGTCTACACCAATGCTGTGAAATTCATATAAAAATGGGACCACTAGATCATAGTACATAACGATCTCTGAAGGCTACATATCATCTTAGAAAACCATGTTAACGTTATCTATATTCTATTATATTTTTATTCATGCTGTTAATATTTCCCAATTGCATTTTAATCTCATTCTGGAGTCTCTGAGGAGTGTTGTGGCAGAATGTTTGACGCATCTAGACAACCTCACCATTAATCGGAATTCTTTTTCAACTTAGATGGTGTTCTGGATTTTCTTCTATGTCAGTGTTGAAAATCCTTGGTGAGCATATACTTCTCTGTCTTGTCCTGTCTGATATTAATGATCAAATGATTTTCACAAAAATTGTATAAAAAATTGGAACATTGGTATAAAGATGAGAAATGGTGATAGACTTAAGTAAGGTCATAATGCAACACATACTAACACCCAAGCATTCCTCAATTGAGGGCAATGGGTTTAATAATAATGTAGCTAAGCAGGCACAGGAAAACAAGACTAAAGGGGGTAAAAGTCCAGAGAAGCAAGCTTATTAAATAGGGAAAGGAGAAAGAGTCTAGAACCATGCAGTACCTAGTCATGAAAATTCTGTTTTTCAGTTTCCTGAGAGACCATAGTGTTATGCAGCATTTTGATTTGAGGGATAAGAGAAATCTTAGGAAATGGAGTTGTAGTCTTTTTACTTTTAAGACCCTTACCTACAGTGGGCTGCTTCTCTTGAGACCCAAGGCCACTGATCACGGTTGCTTTGGGGTTTAATTGTACATTATGTAGCCTTGATTTCCTGTATCCTTTGATGAGTCTCAGTAATTCATGTCTTCAGAATTTTATACTTTTTCATATGCTTATAAACTGATCTCTCAATGTCCCCATAACCAGCACTGATTTCTTCTATGTAGCTGAATATTGCTATTTCCTCTGTCTCTGTCCTTTGTACTGTCTTTTCTTCATACTTTAAAAATACATCCAAATTTGTGATGTTCAAGTTCAAGTACTTTCTCATCTTTGATAACAAGTGAAGTTTATTATAAAATATTTGTAGATCTTTTTCACTTTTCTTCTATTTGCTGTTTCCCTTCCATTTTTATCTTTAAGTGACTCACAGATGATTTTTCTTAGAGACGTCTCAATCTTTCTTTAAACTGACTTTTACCCTCTTTGCGTCTCTCTCCTATGAGGTGGTCTTGTTTGTGATGTTCCATAATCCTTCTCCATAAGATTTTACAAACAAGTTTACATTTAAAATTGGTGTTGCTGTTGGTTTTCATCTCAACAATGTATAAATAATAAAAAACACTAGCATTGCACCACATCCCTGGTTGTTTATGAGTATACTTGCAAATAAAGCAACATCCTGCGACATCTACAAATGACGTTCTTAATATGATATAATACCAAGGGGCATAGGATGTAGCCAGATAACTAGATGAAGGTGTTTGGTTTTCCTTCATTTTGAAACCTAAGTGCATTTTAAAATAAATGTAGCTGACATGATTCTGATTTGCTCATACAAAGGGGCTTTTTTAATGTATGTTTGCAACAATTTGATGTTAATGCTAAGTAGAGATAACCACGAGTGTAACATTGACAAACATATGTTATCTCAAACTCGGAGTTCAAAGCTTGCATCAATATAGGCTCTGCCTCTCTCCTGCACTTTGTCTGACATATTTAGAATGGTAACCACCGATAGTTTTCATTATTACTTTGTAAGGATGGGGAGCTATAACTGTGGAATTGAGAACATGATTCTCCCTCACTGCTGGCATCATTACATATCACATATACTGTGTCTACATGAATTCAAAACATCTGGATGCAAACCTCAAATTAAATGGCTACAAAACACATCAGGAATCTTTTAATTTCTATAGAACTGATACAAATATTCCTATAGAAGTTCTTCTATGTCTGTATATTTTATTATTTTCATATTTGAAAATAGACAATTTTGTCAATGAAAATGAGAAGAAATATGTATTTTGCAGGTGTTTGGTTTCCTATAATACCCAAGGGATAGAGTATAGTATCTGATAGGCAATAAGAAGAATGAAATGCTGGAACACAGGTGAGTAATTATAAAACAGATTTTATTTGTTAGCACTTGTATGCTTCATAAAGCATTTTTTCCTACATTATTTCATTTGGTACTTCCAATACCACTATGTGGAATTGATCCAGCTCATTTTAATTCCAGTTTCACAATGGAGGAAACTGACACTTGATAGGTATTATAATTTTAAGGGTTTGGAAACACAATGACCAAATGGGAGCTCTGAATTCTACTCTCACTTCTTTCACAAATCAACTGCCTAGCTTCGGGCAAGTGTATTGCCAAGGCACAGCACTGATGATGACCATAAATATGCCAGCACAGTTCTCAACTGAAAAGTACAGCAGGTTCTCCATATAGAAGGCAGAAGAAAAACATTTATTCAGGCACCAGAAAACCAAATTAGTTATAGTAAACAAGAAGTCACTACACATTATTGTTGCAGGGGACAAAGGCATTTCCAAGTCTTCCTGCCCCCACCCCCCAACCCTTCCCACAAACAAGCAAACACTCAGAAGCCTAGCTGTCTGCTTTCTTATGTCCTCCCAGCTCTGACTAGCCTGACTAACTTCTTCCCAGCTCTGCTCCCCTCTCCTGTTCCACCTGTTCAGCAATCTCCTCCCTTTCAGGTGATTTAAGCAGGTCACATGGGTCTGTTAATGAATGGGAAAGATCTTCCCGTTTAAATTACCATCGCAGCAAGTCACTTCATATTTTCTTTTGATCTTGATGTTCCTTATCTGCAGAGGTTACACTAGATCAGAAGTGTCAAAACGCATGGCTAGTTTTCCTGTATCCTGCTACCCTTTCAAGTGTGGTCTAACCCAGATTAAAATGTAATTGGGAAATATTTAACAAAATAAATACAAATACAAAAATAAAAAAATAGATAACATTACATTTCAAAACTAAATCAACATGTCACTCATGACCCCCCTTCTATTGGGCTTTGACACTATTTGTCTAGATAGTTCCATTTGTAGATGACAATGACATCCCACTATCAATAGAAAGACAGTTGAAGATGTGGCTATAGAACTCAGGATAGATGTAAGGACTTGAAATATAGATTTTGAGAGGCAGTACAACAAAGATAGAAGGCCTTGGAGTCAGGAAGACGTGAGTACAAGTCCTATTTCTAACACATAGTAGGCTATTTGATAATACTACCTACCTACTAGGGTTGCTGAGGTCAAATGAATTAACATGTGTAAAATATTTTGAAAATCTTAAAGATGGTATCAGTTTAAGCTACTATTATCTCCATTTCACAGATGAAAAAACTGAGACTGAGAAAAGTTAAATACCTTGCCCATCAGCACAGAGCTATTTTGAGGTTAGGATTACATCACCTTGCTGACAAAAGTCAATGAAGTCAAAGCTATGGTTTTTCCAGCGGCAGTATATGGTTGTGAGAATTGGGACTATAAGGAAAACTATTTGACGCACCACAGAATCAATGCTTTTGAACTGTATTGTTGTAGAAGACTTTTGATAGTCCCTTGGACAGCAAGGAGGTCACTAACACTTAAATAAATTAATTCATGCTATTCACTGGAAGGGCAAATACTAAAGATAAATCTTCAATACTTTGCCAACATAATGAGAAGACAATTCTCATTAGAAAAGACCCTGACTTTGGGAAAAAGTGAAAGCAAAAGGAAAAGGGGATGGCAGAGGATGAGATGGATAGATATTGTCATGAAACAGCAAATAGGAGCTTAAACAGATTTTGGGAGATAGTGGAGGATAGAAGAGCCTGGCATGCTATAGGCCATATGATCATGAAGAGTCAGACATGACTGAATAGCTGAACAACAACAACTTTTCAACTCAGTACAGTGTTCTATGCACTGCACAAGGAGATGGTGGTTGAAGCCATCAGAAGCAATGTGGTTGATTGGTGGGAAACAGGGGGGCAGAGGAAGAGAAGGGAAGAGAGGAAAAGAGAAGAGAGGAGAGTTAAAGAAAGGAGAGATGAGAGGAGAGGAGAAGAGGGAAGAGAAGAGAAAAGGGAAGAGGAGAGAGAGAAGAGGGGAGGAAAGGCAAGCAGAGAAGAGGACAGATCCACAAGGAACAGTCACATTTAGGAATTGGTAAAATCCAGAAAGGGACCAAAAATGAACAGATAGGAAAGCAGAAGTAGGGCCTATGATGTCTCTGAAATGGAGAGGGAAAAGAATGTTTAAGTAGTCAGTAGTGTTGAAAGATGCAAAGTTCAAAAACCTATAGAAAATAATTAGCAGATCGTGGATGACCTCCTAGTGCCTCCTCTCCTCTATTTCCTCTGGGTCCAAGCTTTTTCTATTATGCTCTGGCTGCTGTTGTTTAGTCATTTCAGCTGTATCTGACTCTTTGGGAGCTCATTTAGGGTTTTCTTAGTAAATATACCACTCTAGTAGAAGAAAGTGGTTTTATCAAAATATAAAGAAGTTATATGAAAGGGGAAAAACTACTTTATTAGGTAGTTCCCCTGCAACTGGAATTGTTCAAATGGAGAGTGATCAATATGTCTCAAGGTTGTTCTTGAAGGAAAGAGGTTGGTGTAGATCAGTAGTTCTCCCTTAGTAGTAGTTCATGAACATCTTGGGTTCCTGGTGGTTATCCAAGGAGTTTGCGCTAATTCTTTAATGGTGCCTCGAACAGTAAATAATAATAAAGAATCCTATGATTCACATATCGGTCACCCTGGAGATAAACTATACACACATATGTACACATACATAAGCATATAATACATATATATATGTATATATATAGTATGTATATATGGATGTGTGTATGTATGTAGTTGTTGCTGTTGAAAAGGACTGATGGAACAAAAAGCATTTTGAAGCGCTAGTATAGATGATCTCTGAGGTTCTTACCAACTCCAGAATTCTATGAAAGCATGTATAAAATCCAGATCTACTCCTCTTGCCACAACATATCTTGTAAAAAGAAGGCTTTCTAGGTTAAACGACATGAGTATTGCCACTTTTGCTGATCATGTGCAAGATGGAGAAATGGATTACTGTCACTATTATCATTTCTGGGAGGAAGGGAGAGGAGTGCTAACCCTAGATACAATCGAGAAGTTATTTTATCTTTGGCAAGCTTCTTCCTTCATTTTCTACACTCTATTCCATTTCTTGGCACACTTCACTATAATTTGTGCATTAAAAGTCTAATAAAGGCATTCATTTGATTATAATAGTTTGTGTTTCAAATCCCTTTAATGAAATAGCATTATCAAATCATGGTCACAATTTCCATCTCTGAATTTGTCATAGACATAATGCCTTACTTATATGGTATTTTCCAAGATGGTAGTCTACATATAATTCAGGGTTCAGTAGTAAAATTTTTTAAATGACCCAAAATTGTTGTTCTGTTGAGTCTCTTTTGGATTCCATATTACTTTAATTGCTCATTCAAAAGTCACAGCAATGTGAAAACCACAGATTCTGCTTCTCTATGCATTAGCCTCACATCAGGTTTAAAACTGTATTATTAGGTTTTACTGATGACTTTTGTTTTTACAGAATAGTCATAGCCTAAAATAATATCACCCAGTCATACCCCACAATTCTTACATATAAAGAAAAGTAGTTAATCAAAAGCAATAAGGAAAATGATTGTCCCTGCCATATATCCAACATTCCACACCAATGGTCTCCTTCTATATACTGAGAGGCAAGAAGGGTTTTTCATTATCTGTTTTCTGAGACCACGATTGATCACTACAATTAATCAGAGTTGCTTTTTTCATTTCCATTGTTGTAGTCATTGCTTACATTATTTTCTTTGTTCTACTTAGTTGACTGTACATTGAATCCAACAACTTTTACCATATTTCCATTAATTCCTCATATCCATTATTTCTTAGAGCAAAGTAGGATTCCATTACATTCATATATCATAATCTGTTCAATCATTCCTCAATCAATAGGCACTCACTCCCTTTTGCTACTACAAAACAAAAAGGTTACTATAAATATTCTGGTATCTATGAGTCTTTATACCGTATTTGTCTTTGACCTTCTCAGGACTGTATGCTCAGTAGAGGGATTACCAGTTCAAACAATATGAGCAATTTAGTCATTGCCTCACATAACTCCAAATAGTTTTCCAGATGAATTTCCTTAATTCACAAGTTCACCAAAAGTCATATCAAGTTTTATTGTGAAACTGGTCTGCCAAAAGGTCCATAGGCTAATACATCCTTCTTCAAAGTAGGAATCAGGAAGAATTTTCTCACATGACTACACTCAAGAGTAAGAGTTAACATTTGCCCCTGTCCAAACCTTCCAATTTCAGCAAAGGCACAATCATCCTTCCCTTCAACCAAGTTTGCAGTTACGCACTAATCCTCTACTTGTCCAATCCTCAGCATATATCTAATCAGTTGCCAAGTTTTATCAATTCTACTTTTACAGCATCTCTTGTCTCCATCCTTTTCTCTCCACTTATAAGGCCACTGCCTTATTTCAGACGTTCATTACCCCTCACCTGTTAGAATAGTCACCTAGTTGTTCTCCCTCCCTCAAATCTCTCCCTTCAATAATCTATCCTCCTCATAGCTACCAAAGTCATTTTCCTCAAGCTCATTCCAGGTCTAATCATATAGACCCCTTATTCAACAAACTCCAGTAGCTCCCTCTTCTAAGATTGGGAGAGCTCTCTACTCTAAGCTTAAGTATTATTTCATCTTACCTCTTCCTTTTTAAATGTACATTTTGTGTAAATTTTATAATATATAAATAATATATAATTTCTTCCCCTTAAGTTGCTCCAAACCTTGATCCTTCTGGGTTTTTTAGATTTTACTCATTCTCACATAATCTTCAGTCTACTGACACGGACACTGGCCTGTTTGCTATTCTTCACACAAAATGAACCATCTCCCAACTGCAGGTCCTTTAAGTCACTGTCCTCCCATCCCTAGAATTCTCTCTCTCCATCTCAACATATTAATATCCTTTGTTTCAGCTAAAAACCCACCCTCTACAAGTTTTTTCTGCTATCTCTTTATGCTAATGCCTTCCCTCTGTCAATTATCTCTGATTTATCTTACACACACCCATATATGTATATGCATATATACACATATGTGTATATATACACACATGTGTGACATGTTTATAGATGATTACATGTTGTCTCATTTGATTGTGAGCTCCTTGAAAGCAAGGACTGTTTTGTGTTGTTTGCTTTTCTTCATATGTTCAGAACTTAACACAGTCACTTGTACATAGCAGGTACTTAATAAGCGTTTATTGGTCAACTGACTGACTGACAGTGTGTCTCATACATGTCTCAAATCTCACCAGTTGTGACACCTCATTTTTCCTACCATTGATGGAAGTAATTGAAAGGAGAGAGAAATCAGGCTAATTCTACCTCATGGATTCTCATTATATTAACTATGAAGGGTCAAGCATGATTCATTACCTACTTTGTCTTCTAAAGTGGGAAACCGAGCCTTAGGAAAGTAGAAGTGATTGTTCCACAACTCTGAGTTGAGTCAGTGACTGGCAGCACCTGCCCACCTGTCCAACACATCAATATGCCTTGTGTTATCCTAGACTTCCATATCTGAGAAGGTAGCACTATATTAGTCTTTTCAATTTATTTGAGAGACAGTATCAAATCCACTTTAGATGGTATCTTCACTAGTGAAATTGGATAGTACTAGCCCCTGAAAAATCTTAAGGAAATATTTGGGACTAGGGAGGGAAAAAGGATATTGAAAGTATTAACAAAAAAGAACATTTTTTTCCCCTGAAATACAAGCCAAGACTACTAATAAATGTGTGTGTTGTAAAGTTCCTCAAATATACTTCATGGCCTTCCTTTTTTCAAAAATTTCCAGAAATGTTTTGATGTCACAAATGTGGTGTAAAATCAAAATATGTGTTTGATGATAAATAAAATTAGCCATTAGCATCAGTAAGCTAATCAACAGATTAAAAGCCTGAGGCACAATATGTTATTAATAATATTTTACCTATTACACCAGGATATTGTGATGAATATTTGGTCCTAAATATCTTGATTACTATAGTCAAGGAGAGAGTCACTATGTGCTGGACTTGTCTCCAAGGATAACAAGCACTACATAACTATATATCTATATCTACATAATGCACACATACATACATATAGTTATATGTGTGTATATGTATATGTGTGTGTTTATATGTATATGTATATGTATATATACACATTTTACTTAAGTCTGGAAAAGTGGAGTTACGGATGGGAAAATGATTTCCAAATCATCTCTTCTGTACATAATCAGATTACCAACTTGTTATAGCAAAGATCAAAATCAAAATCAAATCAGATGCAAGAATAAAAAGATTAAGACATAATGCCCAATCATGATATCTTTGCCATCACTTGTTTGATCAAGATGTTGCCACTGAAAATGGACAAAAGCAGACATAGAAATACAAGATCACCATTTCTTAATGTATTTGGTATTGAAGTTCAGTTTTCTGTGGGCATAAAGTCCTCAGTGTCTGTCTACAAAAATCTCTATAAACAGCCAGGCTGTCACTGCAAAAGGCAGTTATTCCCTTCCTCTACAGGAGCAGCAGGAGAAGGGCAAAAATCTAATGAGGAAGAAGCTATATGGACATGGAGATATGGAGATGAGTGAGGCAGAATGGAGAATGGACAGACGTAGGAAATATGGGATTGGATGAGGGAAGGGGACCAGTGTGGCCATTGTTTGGAGCTGACAAGACTCCACCATTGATGCCACTGACTTTGCCCATTGCAGCCAAATATGACAACCTGAGACTGTAGTGCTGAACTTCCCAAACAGAAAAATCATGCAGATAGTGAAGTTCTTGCACCCCTTCAGCAGTCTTTTTCTGATAAAGAAGGCAGATGTTAAATGCAAAGTTCTCCTCTATAAATTCTTTTTTGTTAGTTTCAACACCAACTAGTTAAAATATGATCAATTGCAACTTTATAATATGGGTTCTTCATTGTTTTGAAGAAGAAGACAGAGAAGGGAGAGGGTCTGTGATTTTGAGATGTTTAGATGGAAGTGAAAGGGATAGAGGGTTAGATACTCTGTCTTAATGATTAGCAATTCATCAGGGGCTCAGGACCTCACTCAAATGAAAGTCAACTGCAAGTCGTGTCATCATCTTGATGTCATGGCCCTCTTTAAGAATGTAGAACAAACACAAACTGTGAGTGAATAGCAGCTTCTGCCCTCCCTTCCCCTCCCCTTTCCTTCCCTCCCCTCCTCTCCTCTCCTCTCCATTTCTTGCTCAAAGGTCAAGCTTAAACCCAATTCACTCTAGAGCTCTTGGGCAACAAGTCCCCACTCACCTAGCACAGAGTGAATGTAATAACTAAATAGTAATTCTTTCTCTTTTACTCAGGAACCTTGAGGGTCTTCCCCTCCCTATTTGATTGTTTTTTATTAAAGGGGCCATCCATTGAGTAACTTAAAGAAGTCTACTCACTGAATGGGTATATCTCACTCAAAGTAAGATTGTGATAAGACCTAAGCCTGAAAGGGCCAGGGTCTCACATTGCATTCTTGGCCATCTCCAGTTGTCCTGATGACCATCATGCCACTGGACTCAAAGGGCTCAGGAGAAGAAGGTGAGGTTGGTGACTTTGCACAACCCTTCCTCCCTCAAATCAAAATCAACTGCAAGTCATGTCCTCATCTTGATGTCATAGTCCTTTTCAAGAATGAAGAACAGATGCAACACAACAAGGACCTATACAAGATAGAACCTTAACATTCTGAGAAACTCCACAAGTGGTATAATAAATAAACTGAAGCCTCATAACTCAGCCCTGGGCACAGTGATGTTAGAGAAAAGAGGCTTGGAAAATAGGGGGATACTTCAGGAAAGTTTTCACCCCTTCTTGTACACTGACAAGTCCTGCTCCTGAGAGAGGTGATGAATAGAGGTTTTAATTAAAAGGAAGTTATGTTTCTGAGACCAGCTAGGGGAAAAAAAAGAGTGTGTCTGCCTGATAAAAGTGAGGACCATCTGAGATAGAGTTTTGAAACCTAACCATATCCAAAAAAAAATCATTCACCAAATGATTTGTAACCAAAAAGAAAGAAACCAAAAAAGCTTGGACATTACCTTAGCCAGCAATCACTTAATCTTCCTGGCAAATAGAGAGATATGATAGCCAAGGGCAACATAGAATATTTAGAATATATATTAATTTATGATATCTTACTGAGTAGGGTTGCAGAACATTTAGAACAGCACTACATGATAACCCTGCAAGAAATGGTAGAAGAGAAAATAATTTAATAGAGGCTTGATAAGAGACCCAACTAAGCCAAATCATCTCCTGACCATTTAAGGATAAAACTGGAAAAAGGACAAGGATGAAAAATGGAAACTATCTGTCAAGATATCTACAGCAAATTCTGTTCTCTGTCAATGACAACAAACACAAAATAGAGGCTTTTACATAAGAGGTTATGTTTCATGAAAAAATAGAGATGGCATGGTGGAAGACAAAATGAAGGGAGCAGCTAAACTTTACAGATTGGAGTGGACTCATACGTGAATGTCTTGAGAGATATTGGTTCTTGCTTAAAATAGACATTTTTGTAACATTTTATTTTTTCTCAAGTACGTGTAAAACAATTTTAACATTGTTTTTTAAAATGTTGAGTTCTAAATTCTCTTTCCCTCGCTTCCCTCTTGCCTCATTAGGAAGGCAAGCAATTTGATATATACTATACTTGTGGAGTCATGCAAAACATATATCCATAATGGTCATGTTGTGAAAGAAAATAAATACCAAAACACCAACCCAGAAAAATGAAGAAAATTTTTTAAAAGTATGCTTTGGCCTGTTTTCAGACTCCATAAGTTCTTTCTCTACAGATGGATAACATTTTCATCAAAAGCCCTTTGGAATTGTCTTAGATGTGTTGTTGAGAATAGCTAAATAATTCACAGTTGATCATCATGCAATATTGCTGTTATTTTGTACAATGTTCTGCTTCTGCTCATTTCATTTTGTATCAATTCATGTAAGCCTTTCCAAGTTTTCTGAGAGCATCCTGCCTGTCATTTCTTGTGTCACAATAGTATTCTATTATGATCATATACTGGAACTTGTTCAGCCATTCCCCAAATGAACATCTCCTCAATTTCCAATTCTTTGTTAGCACAAAAAGAGTTACTATAAATATTTTTGTATATATTTATCCTTTTCCTTTTTGGTTTTTTTCTCTTTGGAATACATATCTAGTAGTGATATTGCTGAATCAAATGGTATCCATTGTACTATAGCCTTTTGGGCATAGTTCTATGTTGCTCTCTATATGATTGAATCACTCCACAGCTAGACCTATAGTGTATTAGCGTCCCAATTTTCCCACATTCCCTCCAATATTTATCATTTCTTTTTCTGTAGAATTAGTTAATGTGGAATGGTACCTCAGAGTTGTTTTAATATAGATTTGCTTATCAATAGTGATTTAGAACATTTTTCGTATGACTATAGGTAACTTTAATTACTTTGTCTGAAAACTGTCTTTTCATATCCTTTAACCATTTATCAGTTGGGGAATGGTTCTTATTTTTATAAATTTAACTCAATTATCTATACATTTAAGAAATGAGGCTTTTATCAGAGAAATTTGCAGTAAAATTTCTTTGAGTTATGATTATTATATATTTTCCTTCATGCTATTTCCCCCCTGTTTATCTTTCTCTCTTTCATCCTGTCCATCCTCAAAAGTGTTTTGCTTCTGACTACCACCTCCCCCAATCTGTCCTCTCTTTCATAAAGCCCTCCCCCCACTTTCACTTCTCCTCTTCTCCTCCTATTTTCTTGTATGGTAAGATAGATTTCTATACCCAACTGAGTATGTATGTTGTTCCTTCTTTGAGGCAATTCTTGTGGGAATAAAGTTCAATTGATCCCCCTACCTCTTTTTCTCCCCTTCTCTTAGGATATTTCTCTTTCCTACCCTTTATTTTTATTTTTTCTATATTATGCCATCATACTCAACAACTCCTCATTCCTTTTGTCTATGTTTACTTCTTATAATTGCCCTTATAATGAGAAAGTTCTTAGAAATCACAAGTATCATCTTCCCATGTAGGAATATAAACAATTTAACCATATTTCTCTTTCTCTTTTACCTTTTTATGCTTCTCTTGAGTCTTATATTTGAAAGCCAAATTTTTCTAGTCAGATCTGATCTTTCCATCAGGAATGCTTGAAAGTCCTCTATTCCATTAAACATCCATTTTTCTCCCAAAGGATTATACTCAGTTTTGATGGGCAGGTGATTCTTAGTTATAATCCTAGCTCCTTTTCCCTCTGAAATGTTACATTCTTAAGCCTTCTGATTCTTTGATATAGAAGCAATTAAATTTTGTATTATCTTTTCTGTGGCTCCATGATGTCTCAATGGTGTCTTTCTGGCTACTTGCAATATTTTCTCCTTGACCTTAGAAGTCTAGAATTTAGCTATAATATTTCTGAGAAGTTTTCATTTTGGGATCTCTTTCAGGAGGTGATCAGTGGATTTTTTCACTTTCTGCTTTACCCTTTTGTTCTAAAATACCAGAGCAGTTTTCCTTGGAAATTTTTTGAAATGTAATGTCTAGGCTTCATTAATTTTTAAAACTATCTCTGCTTGATGTATTTTCTATGTCAGTCTTTTTTTTCCAATGAGATGTTTCACATATTTTTTTCTGTTATTTTTTCAATATTTTGATTTTGTGTGTTTGTTTCTTGATGTCTTAGGAAGTCATTAGCTTCCACTTGCCCAATTCTAATTTCTTAGGAGTTATTTTCTTTATTGAGCTTTTGTACTTCCTTTTTTCATTTGGTCATTTCTACTTTTTTAAGTACTTTTCTTCTGTGAATTTTTGTACTTCTTGTGTCCTTTGACTTATTCTGTATTGCAGGTTGATATTTTCTCCAATGTTTTTTGTGCTTCTTTTACTAAGCTATTGACTTTTTTCATTATTTTTTTACATCATTGTCATTTATTTATCCAATGTTTCCTCTCCCTCTCTTATTTGATTTTTTAAATCCTTTTTTTTTTGAGCTTTTTAAGGAATTTTTTTTCTTTTTTTTTGACCTGAGACCAATTCACACTCTTCTTTGAGGCTTCGGATATAGCAGTTTTGACTTTATTGTTTTCTGAGTTTGCATTTTGCTCTTCCCTGGCACCATGGTAACTTTTGTGTCAGGTACTTTTTTGTTGTTGTTTACTCACTTTTTCGGCCTCTTACTTGACTTTTAACTTTATGTTAAAGCTGAACTGTGTTGGGGTGAGGAGGACCACTGTCTAAAGCTTCAGGGTTTTTTGTGCCATTGTTTTCAGAGCTAGTTCTGAAGTTCTGAGGATTTGTAAGTTTTTGGTTCTTTCAAAATGGCACAATCTAAGGAGAGATGTGTTTACTACTCTCCTGGTCAGTTGTCTGATCTCTAGATAACTACAAGCACTTTTGTCTGCTTTGGAATTGTGACCAGGATCCCTTATCACCTTCTACAACAAGCTCCTTTTTACTCTAGGACTGCAACCCTGGACTATGTCCTGGATCCACATATGGGCAATGCTACAAATTGCTGCACCACATGCCAGCAAAGAGACCCCTATAATATAGTTGTCTGACCCCCTTCCTTTCTGTGGACTAAGAGCTCTGAAAACCACTGTTGCCAATTCAATTGCCCCCAAGACCTACTGCTAGCTTGCTGAATGTTTCCTGCACAGTAATTCCTGCTGAACTTCAAGATTGTTGTCTTGGGTTGGAAAATGGCTTGACTCTATTCTTTTGTGGGTTTTATTGCTCCAGAATTAATTTTGAGGCATTATTTAAGTTGTTTAGAGGGGAATTTGGAAGAATTCAGGCGATGTCCACCTTTTTCTCTGCCATCTTAGCTCCACCCCTTGTAGATTATTTGTAAAAATATCTGAAAGAAGAGAGGACACCAAAACCTTGGGGAAGGCCATAGATCTTATTCTTAGACCAAAAAAAAAAGAAAATCTATGTAACTACCAACTTACATGCTTTTTTCCTGTTTCTACAAAATCTTCCTGAGAATAATCGGTTATACACTTGCCAAGGTAATCTTTGATAAAAGAATTGAGAAGGGAAGAAGTAAGTCTTTCAAAATTATTATTCAACAGTAGATCACTCCTTTAAAATCACATATCCATAAAACGTGAGACTTAGATTCAATAACATCAAAAGTCCTTTCTTTCTCTAAATTTATGATCAGAATAATTGACTAAAAAGTACAAAGAATACAAGTTCTCCTTGTGTTTGTTGACTGCAAAAATAGCATTGGATGAAGTAGAACAAATTGCACCTAAAAGAATCATCCAACAGAATATCTTCCATATATAAGTAAAAATCACAAAAGATTCATTGAAAGATGCAGCAATAAAAATAAATATTTAATAATACTAATAATATTAATTTCAAACAAGGAGAAATATGCTTGATAAGCATTTTTGCTATTGTCAGGGAGGATACCCTGAAAGGAGTCCAAAAAGACAATAGTTCTATTATAGATTGTCAAATCTTCCTCATGTTCCTATTTGTGGTTGATTCATCCAGTTGCAGAATATTTTCTCTCTCAAATGAGGACCATAATAATTAAAGAATTTTATAGAAGATGGCGGAGTAGAAAGACTCACCTATGCTAGGTCCGAACCCACAGCCCATAGATTTCCTGTAAAAAGAACTCCTGACAAATCCTGGAACAGTGGAAGCCGCGCAGCAACACAGTGAAGGAGATTTCCGTTGCAGAGA
>CM053771.1:409232632-409259794 GCA_028658325.1 Potorous gilbertii | reverse complement strand
GTCATTTGCAAAACTACACAGATATGGCTTACATTGAATTGCCTGCCTTCCCAAAGGGAATGGGTGGGGAGGGAGGGATGGGGAGAAACTGGAACTTAATAGGATCAACTGTTGAGTATTGTTCTTGCTACTAGGAAATAAGAAATACAGGTAATGGGGAATAGAAAGTTATCTGGCCCTACAGGACAAAAGAGAAGATGGGGTAAGGGAAGGGAGGGATGATAGAAGAGAGGGCAGATTGGTGATATGGGTAATTAGAATGTCCAGTATTTTGGGGAGGGGAAAGGGGCAAATGGGGAGAAAATTTTGGAACCCAAAATCTTGTGAAAATGAATGTAAAAAGTTAAATAAATTTATTTAAAAATAAAAAAATAAAAAAAATAAAAAAAAAGAATTTTATATAACTATCCACATGGGAAAAATCAAATGGATGAAGAATAACTATCATGTAGTCTATGATATGCAATTAGATGGGAAAACCAGAGAACTACTCCATCAAAGCATTTATCTGGGAGCAGCACATACTTAGGACAATAAATTTGACCCAGAATTGAACAGGAAACACACAGGAAGATTACATACTGTTTTTAATGATAGCAAGTCTTGCCCTTTTAATACCAACTTGCTGCCAATGATGTTGTATGACTGAGAGTTCTGAGAATTAAAGTCTCTAAGGATTAAAGTTGAGAGTCACTCAAAAACCATTGGAGATTTCAATGAATCATTCAAAAAAATTTATTAATTACCAACCTTGTGCTATCTGTAACAAATACAAAGGAAGGAAGGAAGGAAGGAAGGAAGGAAGGGAAGAAGGAAGGAGGGAAGGAGGGAACGAGGAAGGAAGGAAAAAGCTTACAATCAAATAGGGGGTGGTGGCACAGAAAAGGAAGCTGAAAAGTTGGGGAAGGGCAAGGAGAAAAAAAGACATAGAGGTGTGCACATGTGATGTAGAAACCCAAAGATATTTAGCCAAATGGGAAAGGAAAATGCCCTTGTCCTACTTCACTTTAGACTTTGATTGGAGCTCTTTGCTCTGTCTTTCAATCAGAGAGCTTTTGCTTTTTCTATACCAACATCTAGCAAAGTGCCATAAATAGCCAAAAATGAGGTAATTCAACAAAATATACACAAATGAATTTGGGGGGGCTGTGTGGAAAGCACATGTCTAATATGAAGGGCAGTTTGTTTATAATAGAACTGGGGTTCAAGAAAACCCAGCGGAAAGATAGTGAAAGATAGGTATGCCAAAGCAACTGATTAACATGACATTTAATGGTATTTATGGAATGAATGAATGCACGAAGTATAACAGAAGGACCTTATGCTCCATTGAACAATGCTGAGATATCCTCTGATATATTGAGTTGACTCTTTGTCAAGATTTTTCAATGAATCAATAAATATTTATTAAGCACCAACTATGTGCCAGCACTTTGCTAAGTGTTAGGGATATGAAAGGTGGCAAAAAAAATAATCTCTTCCCTCGAGGTGCTCAAAAGCTAATGGAAGGGACAACTTGTGAGCAAATATGTATATATAAATAAGATATGTACAGGACAAATAAGAAATAATTAACAGAGGAAAGACACAAGAATTCAGGAGGACTGGCAAAAAAACTTTCTGCAGAAGGCTGGGTTTTAGGTTGAACTTAGAAGAAGCCAGAGAAGTTGGTAGGCAGAGATGAGAAAGGAGAACATTACAGGTATGCAGGATAGCCATAGAAAATACCTGGAGCACAGGGATGTAGTGCCTTGTTTATGGAACTACCAGGATGACAATGTCACTGAATTGAAGAATTTATGGTAAATATTAGTATATAAGAAGACCGGAAAGGTAGGTGGAGCCAAGTTATTAAGGTCTTTGAAACAAAGACCAAACAGGGAATTTTGCATTTGTTCTTAGAGGTGATAGGCAGCCACTGGAATTTATTCAGTAGGGGTTGACATGGGCAGGACTGTACCTTAGGAAAATAATTTTGGGGTCTGAAATCAGGATGAATTAGAGTGGGGAGAGACCAGAAGTAGGCAGGTTATTGTAATAGTCCTGGCATGAGGGAGGACATAGACGAGAAGGAGAAAGTGAGGAAAGGAACACTGGTTGTGATGTGTTTTGTTGGTAGTAGTACCTATATCTGTGAAATTATGGTTCCATTGAATTCAAACACCCATTTTGATAGGGTTAAGTATGAAATGCTACAGTAAACTTTTGAGTTTTTCTTAAAAATTACCTAAATTTCACCAAACAATTAGCAAAATCTCCTGAAATACATATGAAACAATTATAATTTCTTAAGCCCAAATAAAAGTAGAATCTGAAGTTTAGAAAACAGTTCAGCTACAGGAGCTCTCTAATCTTAATAAAGGATTTCTCCTTTAACTGAAAATTTTCCTGTATTTTATATATGCATTTCTCCCCAGAGAAAATATTTTGTTTTCTTTAAGCCTTCTGATATCACATGATGCAACCTGATGCAAAAGTGATACACATCATGTCACATGAGAGGTTTAAAAAGACAGGGGAGTATTTCTTCAGCTGCTGTGAGAATTCTCAAGAGATACCTGGGACAAGGAGCAGTTGCAGGATAAGGCAGAGAGTCTCTGGGGGAAGGTCATGGAAACACATTATGTTTCTGAAGAAAAATAAAGATTCAATTATTAAAGAGAAGAGTGAAAAATAACTGAGTGAGGGATGGAAGCAGGGTAAAGGGGGGGTTAACATAGAAGGAAAAGAACAGAAATTTTTACAGAATATTCAAATAAAGATAAACTAGGAAAACGCATAGAAAATGCATGGAAAAGAAAGAAGATATCTAAATTATATGTTTAAAGAGAAATGATAATGATGGGTACAAATAAAAGGTGAATTGTATTTCTGCTTTACTGAAGAGTGTTTACTTAAGAAATGCATGAGAGAGCAAAACACTTCCCTTTTTTTCCCTTTTTCGTTATAGTGCACAAGAGATGGGACCAGCCCGGTGGATACATTCATCAAAGGTACATTAAGCAGAAAGAATAAAGCCAAACTCTTGTAAACAATGTTTTTTTGTTTAATGTTTTTCAATTTTTTATTTAATTTTTGAATTATGACATAAAATAAGCATTTCCATAACAGTAGAATTAAAAAAGCAATTGTATATAAAACTGCAAATCTATTAAGTAAAACTTTCTAGTCCTTTCAAATATGTAATGAAATTATCACATAATTTTCTTTTTTTTCCTTTTTTTCTTCCCTTTTCCCACCCCAAGTGCCCTAGAATTGACTAGCATTAGACACAGATATGTATACACATGTATATGTATTCATACACATATATATACATACTTATGTATACATGTATAACACATACACACATATATATAATATGTTTGTGTATATAAGTATACACACATATATAAAAATATAGTATATATATATATATAAAATTCTAAACATATTTCTGTTTATCAGTTCTTTCTCTATATGCAGATAGTGTTTTCCTTCATAGGTCATGTGTAGTTAATCTGGGTATTTATAATAGTGAAAAGGAGAAAATCACTTAAAGTTGTTTCTAAAATAATACTACTGTTATTATATACATTGTGTTATGCTTGGGGTTTTTCTGGTTTGGTTTTGTTTTTGTTTTGTGTAGGTTTTTTTTTTTTGGTACCTAGGGAACCTTAGGAGAATCCTGGGTGACATTAGCATTCCCTGCCTCTAAGCCCACTGGGGCTTCCTTGGCCAGGGCAATGGAACATGAGCATAGCAGCACCTTACCGTGCACAGCTTGTGCACAGGGCAAAGAGAATGCCTTCCTGGAGCCTCACTGAAGTCCATGGTGACAGCCCCCTGGATTCCCTATCCTGTAAAAGAAACCATCATGATAAATAACAAAGATACTAACTGGGAAAGCATTGTTGGACCAGTATCAGAAGGGAAAAGCAGTTTGGTGCTTCTTCAGGATCACCTTCATAAGTTGATACTGCATCTATATTTTGTCCTATTTATTTTTCTGAGTTATCTAAATTATTCACCATATACACTGATCTGCTGCTTCAGATACTGGGGTCATTTTGACTCTGAAATAAGATTAGCCATGTAGCTGTTAGCCTGGGTAGTAATGTATTGTATGATGATGTCAATGATGATATCAATTAACAAGGCTTGTATTATTACATATGATTGTCAAATATTATTATAATGATATAGTTATTAATATGATTATAACATTTATAGAGTGCTGTAAGGGATGGAAAGCATTTTATACATATTATCTTATTTGGCCGCTACAACAATGCTGAGAAGTAGATGCTCTTAATATTCCCATTTTACAGATGAGGAAACTGAGGCAGTTTTTTTAAAGGAAATTACTTAAAGTCTCACATCTGGTAAGTGTGTCCAAGGGCAGATTTGAGCCTCAGGCCTTCCTGTCTTCCAAATGATGACTCTTATCCACTTTACTGCCTAGTGTAAGTTATTGTTACCTTTGCTTAATAGTGGTAAAATTCCCAGAAAACCTAAGCCAACTGTTGGTTTTGGCATAGAAGTTATAAAACTTCATATATCTTCTATTACAGAAGACATGTTGTTGAGGTCCCTAAGACAAAAGAATAAGTGCCGATAGTGAGGGGCGTGGGTGGGGGACTTACAAGCCCTTGGAATTTTCCAACAGAAGAAATTAAAAGACAATGGCCAACCTAGGATTGATAAGTATCTGTTGAGAATTCAATGTGTTGGATAACTTCATCAGGATCCCAAAAGATTTCTGCGTAGGATATTATTCAATAATAATTTCCATAGCCATTTCATGACCACAAAGTGTTTTACAAATGTTACCCTACTTGATCCTCAGAAGAACCCTTGAAGGGAGTGGGTGCTGTTGTCATCTCCATTTTACAGATGAAGAAACTGGGGCAAAGTTTTAAGAGCCTTGCCTAAAGTCTCTCTGAGGCAAAATTAGAACTCGGATCTTCCTGACCCCAGGCCCAGCATTTTTTCACTCTGCCGCGTACCTGCCTGTTAAGTATAATAAAATAAATTTAAAAGTCATATACTGGTAGGAACTTAAATCAACTTTGCAATTACAGAATAGGGAAGGATAACTGAACAGCAGCTCAAAAAAAAAAAATCTTGCAGTCTTAGTGGACTGCAAGCCCAGTGAATCCACAGCCAAGAAAACTGAAATGATCTTGAGCTAAATCATCAAAAAACAGAAAGTTGTAGTCTGCCTTGGAGGACTGTGCCAAAAGAGGATCAGGTGAAGGAAGTGTGGACATTTAGGTCCAAGCCAAGAACATCGAGAGAGGACTGTCCTGGAGGATTTAAAAAGCTGTCAAGCAGAAGAGAAAATAAATTTAATCTGCTTGGCCTTAGAAGCTGGACCTGTGAGCAACGGGTAGGAAACACAGAAAGTCAAACAGGGGCTCCACATAAAGAAAGATTTCCCAAGATTGAAAGCCAACCCAAATTAGAATGGGCTGCCTCAGTTGAGTGTTCAAATCTCCCTGCTTGTAGGTCTTCAAACAAAGCCTAGATGGCCACATATTTAGAATGGCAGAGTGGGGATATTTATTCAGAAATTGATTGAACTAGATGCCTGTTGAGATTCTTTCCATTTCTATAATTTCTGGTAATCTGTAAATGATGACTGATTGATAGAGATAAAAAGATAGTTATTGACAGAGAAAGAATTTATTATGTGTTTACTGTGGACCAAACATTGTGCTAGTCGACAATAAAAATACAAGCAAATAAGACAGTCCTTATCCTCAAGAAGCTTATTTTCTAATGGGGGAAGAAAAATCAAGGAGCTGAAAATCAACGGGTACTGGAACAGGCCTATGCACAGCTCTAGCCCATCATAAGGCAAAAACTGATGTCTGAGAGCTGAGGCATTCAGGGCTAGAGTCTGGGTGACCCATGGGGAGGAGGTGGAGGTGATGGTCCAAGAAAGGAATGTATCTTTATTACAACAGACACCATTTGTGACCAGTTATAGGACTCTGGGGATTCTGATTATCACCATCAGGTGGCTGTGACTTTCTCAAGGAAGGAGTAGGAGGTTGCTGTCCTGGGTGAAAGGGAAGGTTATTACCCCTCTGGGGAAGGGAAAAACAGTCTGTGCAATGTCTTCCCTCCTATTGCATAACTTGCAGCAGATCGAAAAGCTTAATTGTCACAGTTAGAAAGTGGGTTGTTTTTCTAAACTCTGACATAAAGAGCAGCATTGTTGTTCGGGAAAGGGCAGGAAAAAATGTATGGAGGTTTAAAGACATCTGAAAACTGAATTACGATGAAGCAGTCATTTTTTACAAATCAAAATTGCCTGTTTTGTTTTTTGCTGGTACACAGAAATAGGTCTTTACACATGGGTACATATTATTGCGACCAATTAGTAGGAACAGATTGGAAAATAGCTGACTGTTCTAAACTCCCTTACTCCTGGTACGATTCATGAGGGTTGTTATATATACATATATATGCATTTATATATTTACGTGAATATTATGCATTGTATATCACTTATTATCATGTCCTTTCCTGGGTAAAATACTTAACATCTTCTCTAATGACTTAACTTCAAATTGGTAATTGTGAAATTAAAATGCAAAGTACATTCAAGACTGAAAATGGCAAATTTTCCATCTCCAAACTATAGGTAGATAGTTATAACCTGGAGGAGTATAACAACAGCATCCAATTAAACTTAGGACTAGGAGCATGTTACCCCCAAATTGTGAGCACAGCTGGACACCATCATTTTAACATCTGTTATTTTTATAGGAAATAAATGAAGGCTAGAGGTTGGAAACTTACACTTAACCTAACAGTTTATCTGAAGAGAGTGTGTATGTTGTTAATATATAACTACCTTAATGGAATAAAACGTTAATGTGGTGCTCATTTATGCTTGATATCTCTTGAATGTGCCCTCTTCTCTCCACTCACATCCTAATAATGCTTATCACCATTCTTCTGGTTTATTGCAATAGCTTTCTAGTCATTCTCTGCACCTCAAGTCTCTCCCTATTCCAATTTGTTCTTCACTCAACTGTTTAATGGATCTTCCTTAAGTGGAACAAATACATGCCCCCTGCAATAAACCCCCCATGGCTTCCTATAACCTCCAGGATGGAAATAGAATAGAAACTGTAGAGTGCCTACTATGTGCTAGGTATTGCTAATGGTGATTTAAATGGGAAGATCTTTCCCGTTTATTAATAGGTCCATGTGACCTGCCTGGGTTACATGGAAGTCTGAGTCACATGGAGCTTTTGGTGGAAGGAGTTTGCTAAATGAGTGGAACAGGAAGAGGCAGAGCTAGAGCAGAGCTGAGAGGAAATTTAGTCATGAGAGCAGTCAGAGGTGGGAAGGATGAAGCCAAGGAGGTAACTGGCTAGTGTGAGGGAAAGAGTTTGTTTGTGATTTTGTTTAACAGAGCTGGTTTGTGGCAAGCCTAGCAGAGGAAGACTTGGGGATGGTATTGTTCTCTGCATTGTTATTGTGTACAGAGTTTTGTTGTTGTGATGGATTTGGCTTTCTGGTGTCTGTATAAATGTTTTGGTTCTACCTTCCATGCGGAGAGTCTGTTGTATTTCATGATTCAGATTTGTACCGAGATACTCATGATCAGAGTAGGTGGTATGAATATTTCATTGGCACTACAATACTTTACAAGTATTTCCTCAGAACAATCCTGGAAGGTGGGTGCTTTAATTATCCCCATTTCACAGTTGAGGAAACTGAGCAACTAGAGGTTAAGTAACTTGTTCACTAGTAAATGTCTGGCATAATATTTAAATTCAGGCTCTCTAGTGTACACTCCCAGGGCTCTATACACTGTGCCACTTAGTGGCCTCATATGAGATCCTTGGTTTCTTTCAAGACTTGGCTCAAACCTGCCTTGTCCTACCATACTTCCTCCCAAGTTCTAATCCATTCACTCTAAAATTGACTTTTGTTTATACTGTTATCTTTTCTATATCACTGTGGTTAGGGGTGTGGTACCTCCACAATCTGGCAAATTCACTTGTACCAGAGTCTAAATTACTGTGGTATCAGGAGATAGAATATGTTGGTATTGCACAATCTTACATTTTTGTACAACACTGTGCATACATATATTTTATGCATTTCTGAATTTCTACACCTTTTCTCTGTCATTTGCTAGCCTTTGCATGTCATCTGTGAGTTCTGCAAAACTCCCCAAGAGTTCCCATTTAATTTCTTATGCCAACCCACAATACATCAAAACTGTGATGGGAAAAGCCATGCTGTTGAACGGATAACTGTAATATGTAGAGTTAGAGATATAGATGTAGATAGATAGATAGATAGATAGATAGATAGACAGATATAGATGATAGATTGATAGATGATAGATAGATATAGATATATAGATCTTGTGAGTACATAGCTATTTACATGTTGTCTCCTCTATTAGAACATGAAATCCTTGAGGTCAAGGATGTAGGGTTTTTTGCTTGTTTTGTTTTTTCTTTGTATATCTAGTGGTTGATACAGTGCCTGGCATATAGTATAGACAATAAATGCTTATTGACCAACTTAGACTATTTCAAAAAGAGACTTAGTCCCCAAAATTTACTAATATTTTGGGGGACTTTTGTATTTAATTCTGCCTAATTGCATGAGAAAACTTTAAAAAGAACATTTTTACTGGGATTTCAAAATAAAAATTCAACATGTCAGATTCATAACTATGTCTGTAAGCATGAGCCATTTGATTCAATGTAGCATGTGGAAGAGAACTGATAGATATAGATGCACATACACATATAGATACATAGATGGATACTGTGCCAAGCACTGAAGATACAAATTCAAACAAGCTGGACAGCTCCTTCTCTCAATAATGATGATGGCAATGATGACAGCTATCAATCAGTAATCGCGATGATGATAGCTAGCAGAGCACTTATCATGTCCCAGGCTCTGCGTTAAGCTCTTCACTATTACCTTATTTCATCCTTATAACAATCCTGCAAGGTAGGTGCTAAAAGAAACTGAGGTAAACAGGGGTTAAATAAATTGTGCAGGGTCAAACAGCTACTAATGTCTGAGGCTGGATTTGTATTCAAGTTTTCCTGACTCCAGGTCCACTGTTCCATCCAGCTATCCCTCAAAGACCTTACATTCTAACGTGGTAAGTAAGACTACTCATAAAAAAGAGTTGGCAAGAGAAAATAAAATGGACTAGAAGGGCAGGAGGGGACATGGTGAGGAGATTGCCTGGCATACTGTGGGAACACAGGGCCATGTTGAGGAAAATGCAGGGAAATGCTAAGGAGGCCAGGGTCCCAGCAAGATAAATTAAAGGAGTTGGACTTCAATTCTCTAATGGATTGGAGATGGTTGGAGAGTAAGACCTCTGACTCCAGCTCTAAGCAGTCTTTTTCCATGGTCATTCTTTTACAGATGAAGAAATTGAGAGTGAAAGAGGTTAACTGACGGCTAGTGTCACAGTCAAGAGTTAAATATAGTACTCTCTTGACTGTAGGTCAATAGAAAAACATTGATTATGAAGCTTCCTGTGAACAAAATGGAAATAGGAAGGCTGAATAAATGAGTTAGGTGGATTCATAACTGGTTCAACAACTAGACCCAAAGAATGCTTATGAATGTGTCAGTATTAGTTAATGTATCAATATTAACTGAGTTAAAGAGAGTGTAGTAGAAGTTTTGGTCTAGGGCCTGTTCTGTTCAGCACTTTTATTAATGACTTGGAAGAAGCTAGATTGTTCAAAGGACCAGGAGTAAGTCCTTGTAATATGATTGCCTGTCTGGAGATACAATGAAACATTCTCAACCTTTATGGGACTTAAATGAAGGAGGCAACATGAAAGTAAATGGGTACATACATACTAAATACACACAAAATAGAAAAAAGGTATGAGCAGCTAGATGGAACAATGGATGGAGCACCAGGCCTGGAGTCAGGAAAGGTCATCTTCCTGAGTTAAAATCTTGCCTCAGATGCTAACTAACCAGCTGTCTGACTGCATGAGTCACTTAACCCTGTTTGCCTCAGTTCCCTCATCTCTAAAATGAGGTGGAGAAGAAAATGGCAAAATGCTTTGCCAAGGAAACTCCAAATGCCGTTACAAAGTCCTTGTTTGTTTCCCTTCTTTCTTCCCTTTGTCTCTTCCTTTCTTCCTCTTTCCTTCCTTAGTTTCTTTCTTTCCTAATTTCCTTCTTTCTTTCCTTCCTTCTTTCTTTCTTTCCCTCTTTATTTCTTTCCTTCCTTCTTTCTTTCTTTCTTTCCCTTCCCATTACCATTGATTATTTTCATAGCAACAACCTGCTGTTACTTCAGAGAATGGTCAATAGGAAGTAGTAATTCCACTGAAAAGAGCAGTAAATAAATAGATACAGAAAAACAAATAGCAACATTGTAAATGACCCAGTTTACCTGGAAAAAACAGTTCAACAAACTTACAAATGTCAAAGGAGTAGAAAAAATGGAATGGTACTTTTATAATAGAGATCTATGAGAAAAACAAATTTAAAATATTATCCTGAAGAAAATGTGTAGTGTAGTTTTAGGTGCTTTGAACAATTTGAGGGAGGGCAGAAGAAAGGGAGAGAGAGAGACAGAGAGACAGAGACAGAGACAGAGACAGAGAAACAGAGAAACTGAAAGGAAGAGGGATATGTTGACAAATTCCAGCCTACATCCAAAGATCAGTATGCTTGAGGGCACTTAAGGAGCGCAAAATGATGGCATTTTTATTACAAAAGGCAGAAGAGGAATTAAACTTGTGTCCCTTGGCTTAATATATAGATAGAAGTCAGAAAGACAGATCCTGGCATAGAATAACTATTGATTAGATTTGTTCAAAATTGGAAGGTTTTGCTCAATTCAAAATCTTTCATCAGAATCTAGATGACTACTTGACTGGGATGGTGAGAATAGGAATGCATGCTTTATATGTAGTCATGATTAGAAGATCTCTGAGATTTGTTCCAGATACTGAGAGAGAGGGCACAGAATAGTGGACAGAGAGCTTGTCATGGAGTAAGAAAGATTTGGATTCAAATGCAACTTCTATTGTATACTAACTGTGTGATGTCAGACAAGTCATTGAATCTCTCAGTGTATCAGGAAACTCTTTCAAATCTTAAATGAGGAAGATTTGCCACTCGGCATTGGTGGAGAGCCTTTGGATGTTAACAATTTCCCACACTAACAAATCATTGACCTCTTACTTCCACCAGTTTTTTTCTCTGCCTACTTTTATAGATGAAGTTGGTATTTAGTAGTGACTATAATTGTACTGTATGTTTTGGGTTTTCATTTGGAAAATATTAAGATTGATTCTTCATTTATAGTCATGAGAAACAAAGCGTTGATAAATTAAACCTACCAACAGTTTCCAAACCCCATTTTCCTATTGATTTAGACCTGCTGTACATCACTAAACATTTTAAACATGTAACAAGTGAAAAAACAGATTTGATTTTAACTGCTTTCTTGTGCTGCTTAATCTTTGGTATGGAAGCCAATGCATACTCAGAAGACTAAAAAATATGACAGGAGGAAGATGAAGAGGAGGAAAAGGAGGCAAAGCAAACTGTATAATTACCTATGAAATACTTCAGGACTGAGTTAAGAATGGTGAAACACCTCAAAAATTAATAGAATCCATAGTACAGGCTGGAAATAAGTACTATGCTTTAAAATCTTTTCATAGGTAGTGAGGAGACTCCATTTGTGAATTCATTGGTGAAGGCAATTTTTTTTGTGACTAAATCTCCCTTATCAATGCAGATCTGCAAATTGTTGTCTTGGTGACATGCCTGAGCAGTTAAGTGACTTGCCTAAGGTCACTCAATCGGTATGTGTCAGAGACAAAACATGAAGTCAAGTTTTCCAGGTTCAGAGAGGCCAACTGCTCTATGAGCTGCGCTACTTTACATATACCTCTGAACATAGGACTGCATTTCTGATTTCTGTATATTCTGTCTATCAGAATTGTATTCAGACTATCCCCTGCATAGTTTCTGAGATAAAATGGCAGAATTTCACTTCTGGTGTATATTAACTGCCTACCCTCTCCCCATCTCCTATTTCAGTTTGTAATAAAGAGTCTTTCTTTGAACCTTTCTTAGAGAGGTAGCTATGAAAACAAAAACACAGAGATGGGCCAGCTCTCTAATAGATATTCTTACATTTTAATATTATTAATAGATATCTATTCCTATAGGTAATATCTGAAATAAGTTCTAAAAGGGAAAAAGTTTACATAGTTTCATAGAATTATATTGAACAAGAAACTTTAGTGATAGAAAGAATGAATCCTAATAGTACAATAGGATTAAATTTCAGGTTGGATTAATTCAGTAAATGGAACCAAAGCACACAGGTAGCCTAGCAGATCCTAACTGGTATGTCCGCCTGTCTAGTTTCATTAGAAAACAAATGCTATGCAAAAATTGAAATTTTTCACCATGGGGAAGAAAATTCAGTTTCCTTTAAGTTTTCACTTTGTCTAATTAATAGAATAGCTTGCAATATGTTCACAATGTATTTTAAAAGACCATTGGACAATGCATCAGCAGACATGGGTTGTGCTTCCAAGTAGTGGTGTAATTTTGACAGCATTGGTGAAATTGTTTCCATTTCAAGTGTCTCATCTCTAAAATGGAGGGGAAGGAAAATCTAGACCAGACAAAATCAGAGAATCTCAAAATTAAAAGGGACTCAAAGATCACCTTGTACTATTTTGGTAAATAAGAAATCTCAAAGAAGGAATAGACTTACCACTCAGGTGGATGGGGTGATAAAAAAAAGACAGAAAGCAGAAATACCCAACTCAACTTTGCTTCTATTTTCTTGACCAATAATAAAATTATATTTAGGCTAAAAAGACACAACAAAAAAATGACAAATAGCAGTTGAAACTCATGGTAAGTAAGGAAATAACACAAGAACACCTAGCTGCCTGTGGTATGTTCAAATCATCAAATAGGATGAACCAGGGTACTGAAAAGGTTGGCAGATGTTCTTGAATCATTGTTAGTTATCTTGCAAAGAAAATGAGAGGGTGCCAGGCTAGAGAATGGCATGTATTTTCCCAATTTTAAAATAAGGGAAAGGTGTGGAGTCTAAAAACTCAAGGTCAGAAAGTTTAACTTCAACTCCAAGCAAAATTCCAAAACCTATAGTTAAAAGAATAAGTGAGAAACACCTAGAAAAGGAAGTGATTATTACTTAAAAAAAAAACATGAATTCAGCAGGAATAGTCCATGCCAGACAAAATTAATTTTTAAAATAGAGTTACTAGCAAAAGAAAGCCATTAATCTCATTGGTCCAGAATTCAGCAAAACATTTGGCAAACATTGATCCTTAGAGTCTATAAGGAGAGGTGTAGGCTAGGTAACAGTGAGTATTCAGATCTACTTGAATAACCATATTCAAAACATAGTCATTAATTGGTTGATGCCAATAAGGAAGGAGGTTTCCCTGGATCTATGTTTGGCCCTATACTGTTCAACATTTTTATCAGTGGCTTAGATGAAGTAGTGTTTATCAAATTTGCAACACAAAACTAGGGGAGAAGGCTAACAAGTTGGATGATAAACTCAATAACTTATCTCATTGCCCAATGTCAATTGACTAGAACAATGATTCATCTATTTAGGAAAGTTTAATTTAAAAGAAATAAAAGAGAAGTTCTATACAGTATTTGGGTTCAAAAATTCAACCTCATTTAAATATAAAACAGAAAAATTATATAGAGATAGCTATTAATCTGAAAGACATACGAAGTTTTTAGTTGATCACAAGTATAACATCATCGCAAGTCCTGAGTTGCATGAAAAGAGGAATGCTATTTAGAGTGAGTTAGAAATCATCTTGTATTTTTCCCTGGTCAGATCACATTTGGAGTTTTGTATTCATTTTGGGGTGCCATATTTTAGGAAGGCACTGACAAGTTGGAAAGCTAGGAGATTGAGGAGACTGGGGGCCATGTGTGATGAGGATAGATTGAAAGAACCTGAGATACTTGGTCTACAGAAGAGAAAATCTAGAGGGTACATGATAGATTTCATCAATTACCTGAAAACGATCATGCTTAAGAAGGATCTGACTTGATTTTCTTGGATTCAGAAGACAGAAGTAAGAGCAACAGATGGAAGCTATGCTGATTTAGTTGGAGACTCAGTGTAGAAGGAAAATTCCTAACCATTGGAGTTCTCCAAAAATTCAATGGACTTTTTAAACTGGAAAAGACATTAGAGATTATTTTCTCTAAATCATACACTTTGCAAATTAAGAAACTGAAGTCTAGAAAGACTAAAAGATTTAACCAAGGTTACACTAACTATAAGTAACAGAACTTGGAATGAACAATTTCTCCTTACTCCAAATCCATCATTCCTTCCATTGTCCTCCAATCAGGGAAATGTTGCATTTCTTTATCTTTGGGGCCTATGCTAATCTTGCAAAAGATACCACTCTTCACTTGGTGGAATCAAAACTAAGGATAAGTATAATTCTTAATAGGACTTAATTTAATTCTATGTGACTAGTTGCATCCTAAGTTCTTATCCTAATTGAGAAATGTCATGTCATGTCATTCTGCTCTACTAAATATTCACAAATAAAGCAAATTCCTAAATGTAGGCTAACAAAAACACCATAGAATAATGCAATGTGGTCCTTCTCTGTAGTCCCTCACCCTGATTTTGTCTTACTTACGGGATGATCATTTGATAAAGATGCTAGAGGGTGATTTTTACAAGGCGGGATTTGGGGTAGAGGGATGATTGTTGGACCAGGTTATGCTGAAATGTCTTCCAGCTGAAAAGTTCCATGACTTTAAAATTGAGAGACCTTCAGCAAATCCTTTAGTTCCTTTGGGTTTCAACATACTCATCTGCAAAATAAGAGGACTAGACTAAAGTGACCTCTTTGGTCATTCAAAACTCTAAAGGCTATGATCCCAAAATTAGATGTTTCTTCATCAGGAGTTTCTTACAAGGATGAAATTACAAGTCTGAAAGAGTGAATATGTGCATATTTATATGTAAATACCTATGTGCATATATAAATGTATTTTACACATACATATACACATATGTATATACACATACATATATGTATATATGTACACATACACATATATGTATATACACATACATATATGTATATATGTACACATACACATATACACACACATGTGGGGATGATAGAGACTGATAGATAAGAAAGATAGACAAAAGATAAGAACTAGATTTGTAATATCATTGTTATGGAGAAATTCAGAATGAGGAAAGTCTATCTGTCAATGTAAGTTGGCACTTTCTTTGCAATATATAGTTTTAAAGAGTTTAAAGGGTGAGATTTTAAATGACTTTTCCAGGGTGAACCAAACAATATGTATTAAAAGCAGAATCTGAACTCAATCTTCTTACTCCAAAGTCAGCTAGTTTTCTATCCATTATACCAATCATATCAAACTCAAATAGAAGTGGAATCATTAATCTGTACATAGGGATCCCTGTGGGCTGCATATTGACTTAGAAAAACACATTGTAACTTGATCTATGCTCTATTGTATTTTTATTTATTTTGTTAAATATATCCTACTTATATTTTAGCCTTTTTGGGGTTGCATTTGGGAGCTCATAGGCCACATGTGGCTCCATGGGCTGCCTGGGGCCCCTCTGCAATATGCCATACTACCTATCTGGTTCATTAAAATTGTGATCTAATTGGTATACACAACTCACTATACAAGATAAACTGAAGTTCTAGGTTAATACTTCATGATGGTGCAAGTGAGTCTCAGTTGTCAAAGGATTTGCCAGCAACATATGAATCTTATTGCATCCTACCAAATCTATAAGTGATCTGAGGACAGACTTTATCCACTGGAGGAGGCCCAGGCTGACTACATTTAGCAAAGCTAATCAACAATATGGTTGAAGGGATGAGTTTTTCAGTTACATCCACTCTCAAAGACTTTCTACTATGCCTTAGAGGAGCAGAGATCTATTTCTGTGATGGAACATCTGAAATTACAGGTGGTTGAAGAATTGAGTAATTGTGAGAAACCAACTTGTTGAAAACAATCAAAAAAGTGATTTGTTCAAAAGAAGAAATCTTTTCATGCTGTTTCATCTTCATCTGTGTTCTAAAATTTATACTTATTGTCTACATCAAAATTTTTAAAACCTGTCTGATTTCTTTCCTCTGACCAAAGCAAGACTCACTCTCCCTGGAGTTCGGAAGGTAAGGGAAAAGAAACCCAGTCCTTTGTTGTTAGGGGCTGGGGAACAGAGATAAGTAGTAGGATGGGAGGTTTAGATGGGGGTGAGGGGGCAGGGATTTGAATCTTCCATGTGGAAAGTTTCTACATGTATCTTTTAATAAAGTCAGAACTCTGAGTTTATAACAAGTTAAGCACTTGTACGTGATTCTCAAGCGATATTCTGACTTTTAAGGGAGAAGGTTGGGGGAAAAGGAACAAAAGAGATGACTCAAGACCAATAAAAAAGAAAAAGAAAATATGCCAGTGATCAGGGGAACTCAGGGCTTGTAAGAGAGGTCAGAGATTAAACTCAGGAGGAAAAATTTGGAAGGAGTTGCTGAAAATCTGACAAACAACTAAAGCTAAAGGTATTCAATCTGAAGGAAGAATAGGTTTGAGGAGAAAGGACCTGAAGAAGACTGAAAGAGAATGTAAGGAAAGGAAAATATAAGTAAAAACCAAAGCCATAATTAATACAAATTGGTTGAATAAAATGATTGGTAAAGTAAACTGATAAGTAAAAAAGTGGTAATATAAAAAGTTGACAGAGAGAAAGGAAGGTGTGGTGGTCAAGTAGTAGAGAGAAAGGAAAAAGTTGGGTGTGGCTATTAAAATGTTGAATGGTAATAAAATGCTTTGCAAAGGTCTTAAGTAATGGTTAGAAGGAGAGTTGTAAACATCCACAGATGGCTTAACCAGGTTTAGGACCCAAGTCAGTATGGAGACTAATGATCATTTTGCTATGACTGAATGTGAATGAACTATGAATGAAAGCATTCATTGTGCTCCATTTGCATTTTTGCAATAGCCAAATGACTGTAGTCTCTGTTCACAATGCATACTACTCCCCTTTCTAGAAAGGTCTTCCTGAATCCAGATCTACTGCTCTATCCACTGTGCCACTCACTGAAAATAAGGGATGGAGAAAAGCTCATTTGGGAAGTGAAATGCAAGCTAAGAAGTTTATTTCTGAAAAAGGGATGCGTATTTCTGGACTTCACTTAAAAATACAAGAATGACAGGTTCTTGGCCAGAGATGGAGGGCACCAAGTGTCCTGAGTGGCTTTTTTCCAATCAATCAGTGCCTTATGTTTACAGCTATGATCCTCTCACTGTTCAGAGTGCCACTATTAATATATGAATTTCTTCCTGTCAAAATGAAACTAAGAGATGGATCATGCTTGCATTGCTATTGCTCTCATAACTGTTAATATAGCCTTTATCTACTGTAACTGAAGCTATAATTCTCATTTGGGAAAATCCTTTCCTAAGTAGGAGAACTTCTGCTTTAACATTTATTTAATAATCATATTTGTATCTATGTTGAGTTGATAGTTTTTTTTAAAGTGTAGTGGCTTGTACAATAATAAACCTGCTTGTCAAAAGAGCAAACTTTTTTCCTTCTAACTTTTGCAAAAAGTGTCCTCTCCTACTTACCTCAAAAGATAATAGTAGCTCCTATCAAAATCAACTATCAAAAGAATATTCATTAGTATCTAAGCCAAGTGGACAGTCACCATTTGATGTCACTGCCTACCCTCAGGTTAATTAAAGGAATGAATACATTGTAAGTTTTCTAAAAGACAATAAGTATGTATATATGAGTCTGCTGAGGGTCAGAAACCAATCATGAATGAAAAGAACCCTCCATTAGCTAGGCATGTATCTTTGGCTAATGAATAATTTGAAAAGTCTGTACACAAGCGTTTACGCGTACCCATCTAGAACAGATGAAGAACTAGGGGCTTTACTGATAAGGACAGACATTAGAAGCACTTTTTTCTCTGCATTAGCAAGTTTAAGTCAATTTCAGATCTGTAACTAGAGATATCCTGTCACCATTACATGAATTAATATATTTATATTGGCTTGGAAAAGCCTGATAGAAAGAAGCCATATTGACCAAGAGGACTGTGTCCTTCACCTAGAAGTGTCTGAGGAAAATTGAGCATTATACATAAGCTGAGCACTCTGTATTTGAGATCAATCTGGCTGCAATTTATTTATTGCAGTATCTCTTGTCCTTTAATAAACTCACAGGGATATATGAGTTGTACATTGAGTTTTGGTTTTTGACTTTTAGTACTACAAGAATGCCAATTAGCACATAATGGTTTATTTAGAGAGCATTAGCTGCTAAACCCTGGGGAACTGTGGAAGAGCCTGGTCACTTTTAAAAAATTAGGCCCATGAACTTAGAATACTATGGTTAAGAATATTATCTTCTTCTGGTATCTTGCAAATCTAATCAAATGGTCTTTAAAGGAAAGCGATGAGGAGTGAGAAAATCACCCATATATAATTACAAAGTTAGACACTATAGAGTAGCTACAACTAAGGAAGAAAAAGAACAGTTATGAGAGACAGAATTTCACAGAAGATGAAATCCAAGAAAGGAACCAACAGTAGCAATGGTCCCACATGTCTTTAGGCAAATGCAAAAGAATTGGGCCAAAAGCCAAGCTGAGTCAGTCAGTATACTCTCAATGAGCCTGCACTGTATCAAAGGAGACAACGAGTGAACAAATAGATCCACATCAGATGGAAGACATTTTGAGAAGGAATGATACAAGCAATCAGAACTAAGTAAGAGTTCCTGAAGAAGGTGGGATATCAGCTGAATTTTGAAGGAAGTCAAACAATTCAAGACATAAAGCTGAGGAGGTGGAGCATCCAGGTTTGTGAGAGAGTCAATGCAAAGGTGCAAAGATAGAAAATGGAATGGGATAGTTGAGGAATCATGAGTATGCCAATCTGTCAGAACATGGAGTGGGGTAGGAGAGAGTAAAACACAGGAAGACTGTAAAGGAAGGAAGGGACCAGGCTGAGAAACTCTTTGGGTAATAAAGAAGTTTATATTTAATCCTGGAGGTAATTGGAAGACTTGGCACCATCTCAGCAACAGGGTGACATGTCAGCCCCACATTTTGGGAAAATTCCTTGGATATTTGTAACAGAGGATAAGAGAGCCTTCGGTAATGGAGAGGAGTTACAAGGCTATTGCTGTGTTCCAGGGGAGAGATGATAAGACTCTGATTTAGGGTGGGGGTTGAGTGTGGAGTAAAAGGGGGGACCTGCGTGAGTCCTTTAGCTGAGTGTGCTCTCTGAGCTTGAGCCAAACTCTTGCCTGGATTCTGCCTATATTTATATCCCAGACTCTAAGAGAAACTGATTTTGTACCAATTCTTCTTATTGTGTCTGTTTACACTATCTGTGTCTAATGGTGGCCATGTTTAGGGCAGGAGGCGAGAGAAGAAGGAGAAAAAGGAAAAAATATTATATCATAATTTTATTGTATATTTGAAAGAAATAGTAAATTGTGCATAGTAAATTTGCAGTTTCATGTGCAATTATCTTTTTTATGGCATTGTTATGGAAATGTTTGTTTTATTCCATAAATTCAAAATGAAATAAATTTTTAAAAAATTAAAAATAAGAATAAAATCATTTCTCTTAGCCTAGAAATCTTTAGGAAGGTAAATAGACATAATTCTAATCCAGTACTCCTCTCTGTCAGGAGAGCAGAGTAGCTCACCTCATGGCCCCTTTTCCTGCTCCCCTCCAGTCAAGAGTCAAAGTCTCCTTTGGAGAAGGATAGGCATTCCCTGAAAGCCACTTTTAGATGAACCAGTGTGGACATACATATAGCCAACATGGGCAACATACACATATCTTTCACTTTATTCTTTCTGCTTTTGCATTATTTTAGGACAGGGAAGAAAATTTGAAAGAATCCTTTTTACAAGACACAGCCCAATCCTGGAGCCAGTCAGATTAATCCCAACCATACCCAATATCAACATAGGTATGTCCCTCCTGTATGACCTTAGAACACTGAAGCTCTGCACTTTAGTAGTACTAAAAGCAGCTGTGGCATTTAGAATCTAAATATAGCATAGAATGACCCTGCAGGCAGCCTGAGGTCGTTCATTTCCACCAAGCATAGAATCACCCTTCAAATCACAGAAGGAACCGTAATAGTCCTACTGAGGAATTATACTAATTTGCAACCATATTGATCATGGGGTGTGGGCAGAAACAAGGAACTGTAGTTTCTGCACTAGAAAAGGCAGAAATAATCTTGAAATAACCTTTTTTTTTAATTTTAAGAAATAATTGATGATATCTTGGAGAGCAAAGTTGTTTTGTTTTGTTTTTTTCTCTAAGCAACAGGAAACAGAAATAATGAGGGAACATATTATTATTCTGATTTTTCTTAGGCAGCACAACTCTAGATGGCAACCATTCTATACCTTAGGTAGGTGATGTTAGAGTTACTGAGATTCAGAGACATCAAGTGAATGATTTGCTCTATACCATAGCTAATGAACATGAGGTAAAATTTGAATACAGATCATCCTGACATTAAGTTCAGCATTCTGTTCACTATCCTACCCTGTCTCTCTGGTACATAATAAATATTTAACATAGCTATTTGGGGAAGACTGATTGACCAAAGTGTAACTTCAGTTGATCCATCACTAAAAATGTATTAAGAACAGAGTGAATAAATTTTTAGAGGCAGGGTAGTGTACTGGACCTACAGTCAGGAGGACTTTTCATCTACTTCTGTTTCTGAAAACCCATATGTTACCTTAGGCAGATCAATCTCTGAGCATCAGTTTATTTTTATATGCCAAGTGGGACTAATAATGGCTAATATTTATACAAAGTTTAAAGGTTTACAAAACATTTTGTATACAGAATCTCATAACAACTCTGTGAGGAGAGTTTAAATGACTTGCTCTGGGTCCTATATCTTTTGTACAAGGGGAGATTTGAACTCAGACCCTTTCTGACTCCAAGGCCAGTATTCTTTTCTATACTATGTTGTCATACTTGTGGCACCTATCTCACAGAACTATTATGGGATCAAATGGGGTTGTATGTCTGTATCTACACACACACACACACACACACACACACACACACACACACACACACACACATATATATATACACATACACAAATATATATTGTGTATATATATATATATATATATAATCTGTGTGTCATATATATATATATAAACACACACATATGTGTATACAGAAAAAGAGAGAGGGAGAAATTTGCAAACTCTAAACTATCATGCAAGTATCAATTGTTATAATAGCTCTAGAGGAAGGAATAAAAATATTGGTAGAGAGAGCACAGAAATGACTCCTTTGAATCAACTTTTCCTCTTCAAAGATGAAAGAAGTTTCCTATTATAAGATATGTTTCTTTTTTAAAAAGTAGGAGTATTTTGAAATTCCTTTGGAGAAAAGGCAAATGCAAGTAAGCAGATCACTTATAACTGTCCCCAGTCAGCTAATAGAGCAGCAGTGTGGTGCATGCAAGAAAGTGTGGAGCTCTGGATGAAATAACAAGCAGTAAAACTCCTCTATTGATTCCGTAAAACAGCCCCAATTGTTTGTGGAACCTGATTCAGGGCTGATAGTGAGTTATGGGAAAGGGCAAAAGGATGAAGATCTAGCCACAGAGAGAAAAAAATGCTTTAAGTACAGTTTTTAGGCCTGGAAGAAAGGAAAAGATGTTGTAAAAGCTGAGCAAACATCATATTCTTTTTTTTCTTTCAAGGGAAATTAGGATGCACAGGGCCAATTATTTTTATATTGACAATCTAAACATTTGAAGCACTCTCTTTGCTAAGCTAGTATATTTACAGTGATGAAAAATGTATTCCATTAACAAATAGGACAGGAATCCCAAATGGCTGAATTTCTTTAATATGGATTAAATATAGATTTATTAAATATGGATGATAAATCTATTGCTTATTAATACAGTGACATACCTGTATAGAAAACATTTAGATAGATAATGCCACTGTTACAGTATAAATTACCAAGGCCAAGTGGCTATTTCTACACTGAGATCAGACCTTGGCAATATAATCAGAATTCCACATAGCTAGATCTCCTTATAGCTTTGGATAAAATTATGTACATCTGTTGGTGTTCAATGGAAAACAGATTTTTTAAAAATTACCATTCAAAAGAAGCATTCAAAAACTCTATTTGATCAGTTTCCTAAAGATGAAAATAAGTAGCAACATCTGAGAATGTAAGTTCCATGAAGACAGGGATTTATTAGGTCTGAAGGAGAAAGATACAAAAAAAAATTTCCCTCTAGACTTTAGCATGGTGCTTTGTTTATATTTGGTACTTAATACAAGATTTCAGAGTGCTTATGCGAATGAATAAACCAATTTAATTCAACATTAACTAAGCACTTACTAAATATTTACAAAGCATTGAGGATAAATGCAAATAAACTCCAATATTACTAAACAAAAGTTTTATATTCAGTACCAGGATATGTTTTCAGGTAAAGAGACTACAGATGACTAAAGATATAGAAATATCTTTAATAACTTGAAGGCTTTCTGATTATTTGTATATCAATCTGAATCTATATTTTTCAAATGTTTAAGTCATTTTAGCATGAAGCATTATGCTGTCATGGCAAAATTTTGTCACTGTGTTTAACTGTTTTATTTGGGCTCACAACTTGATGAAAGATGGCTCAGTATTGGACTCATAAACAAAAAACTAATCTACAAATCACAGTTTTCCACATTCAAAAGAAGCACCAGAAATCTCTGCCTATTAAATACTGAAGACTGATAGTATGGCAAAATTCCTTGTCCTAGTATTTATAAAAATACAGATAATGGAATAACACCTTTTAAAATTATTGCATCTAGATACATTTCAAAATTAGTCAACTGATAAGTATCTATTGAGTACCTACTATGTATGCAACATTGTGTTAGATATTGTAGGGATGGGTGCAGAGAAATAGAAGAAACAAGATATCGTCCCCATCCTCAAATTGCTTATAATCTGTGGGGATAAGACCTACAGAGAAGGAATTCCCTGATTAAGGGTTATGTTATATGGCACAGGCTGAAAATTGCCAAATCCTGTAGCCTTTTCTCAATCCTTACTCTCCATGATGTCTCCATAGCCTTTGACATTTTTGATTCCTCTCTTTTCCTTCATACTCTCTTTTCTCTAGGTTTTCCAGACACCTTTCTCTCCTGGTTTTTCTCCTACTTCTCTAACCACTCCTTCTATGTTTCTTTTGCTGGATTGTCTCTAGGAGTTCTGTCATTCTTTTCTCTCTCTGTACTGCTTCTCTTGGCAATCTCAATAGCTCTCTTCAGATTAATTAACACTGCTATACTGATGATTCTCAATCTCTCCATCCTACTCCATTCTCTCTGGTGACCTCCAATCTCATTCTTCCAACTGCCCTCTTGAATTGACGTCTAATAGAAATCTTAAAGTAAATATGTCCAAAAGAGAAGGCATCATTTTTAGCCCTAAACCCTACATTCCTTTCTCCCCTTCCTTTTCCCTAGTACCATGGACAGCAATAACATCCTTCAACTCCATCAGGCTTGCAACTTTGGAATCATCCTGGTTTCCTCATTCTCTCTTGCCTCCTCATTCCCAATCTGTCACCAATATCTATCTATTTCACCTTTGCAACATCTTTCCAATATTACCCCTTTTCTCCTCTAACATTGCCACAGCTTTCATGCAGTCCCTCATCACATCATTCGATGAGTTCTACCATCTCTCCATTGGGCACTAAAATGACTTCCCTGAAGGGCAGGTCTGATTATGTCACCTCCCCACTGAATAAACTTCAGCAGCTTCCTATTGTCTCTAAGAGCAAATACAAGATGTTCTATATGGTATTCAAAGTCATTCATAACTTCACCCTTCCTACCTTTCCAGTCTTCTCAGACCTAACTTCCCAACATGTACTTTTGATCTAGAGACACTGACCTCCTTCCTTTTCCAGGAACAAGACACCCCCTCTCTTGACTTTGACCATTCTCTCTAGCTGTCCTCATTCCTGAAACATTTCCCTCCTTCACCTCCACCTTCTAAAGGAAGTTTTCTCCCAACCCCTGTTAATTTCAGTGCCTTCACTCTGTCAATTATTTTTTATTCATCCTATATGTAGCTTGCTTGGTATATATTTCCTTGCATATTGTCTCCCTGATTATATTATAAAGTCCTTGAGGGTGGGCAATATATTTTGCTGCTTTTTGTATCACCATCACTTAGCACAGTGCCTGGCACTTAGTAGATGTTTAAGAAATGAGTAGTAAGTGATTGCTTATAAATTCATCCTAGTTGTGGGGTGCCTTGGCTCCCACAATCCCAAATTACTCTTTATTTACTTTTGCATATTTTATACATAATTCTCTGCATACATTCTATTTTTGCCTAATAAAATGCAATCTCCTTGAGAATAGAAGATTATGTTTAACTTCTTTCTTTGAATTCCCAGAACCTAGATTAATATTTGATACAGAGCAGGTGCTTAATGATTGTTGTTGAATGCAGAAATATTATAAGAATTCAGAAATAAGAAAGGTCAAAAAAGAGGAGGTTGAATTCTATGGTCTCTAAAATCCTTTTCAGTTCTAAAGTACAAAGTATATCTCTAGTTCAGTCAATGAAGATTTTGTAAAGATACTTAAAGGATGGTTAGAATTTAGATAGATAGAAGGGAGAAATGAACACATTTCAGATTAATACTCAGTTGATATATTTTTCCCTTTTCCTGTGGATTTTGAAATTATATAAACACAATTTACATTTTTCTTTTACTAAAAGAAAATTAGTAGGTAAACAAACACACATACACTCAAAACAACACCCTTTCCTAAAAGAGTAAGTTGATGTAATTATTTCAATGGTAGAGAATATTTTCTTCCTAATCTCTTTGTGAGCACAGAACCAGTTCAGTTACATCTGCCACAGATAGCCTTTGCTCTGTTTACTTTAAAGAATAAGCTACTGTTTGATTTGGTTTCTCATTTTTAATATGTAAACCCTGGTCTCTTGATGCTCTATTTGGGGGGGTGAGTTTGGGGGGAAAGATGCCTCTCTAAATATCAGATCATTGCTATTTACAGATGCATATGGAGCCTCCACATTTTCTATAACAGCCATTTAGAGAAAATATATGAACATGATTCTGCATTGGCAGCATTAGCATTGCCTTGACAGGTGTACCTCTGGCCAACCAATCACTATTCATTTAGATGTGAGTTCATTTTGTTCAGTCTTGCTAGCTGCATTGCACCAGAACTACTGTTTATTTCAAAAGGTCAGTTTGCCTAGTTCAAAAAGACTGTCATGTTCAGTCAAAGGGTCACTTTGGTCATAGTTGTTTGGACACAACAAAGAAAGATGGGTTTGATATGTTAATGAGCTGGAGATTTGAGGAAGAGCCTTAATAATATTTTTCGAGATTACAGACTGAAAAATACAGAAAACATAGATAAGATAAAAAACTTTTCCTCCAAATAAACAATACCTGAAATCATAAATACACTAAGGTAATCTGCATTTTGTAATCATTTGGGATTAGAATGAACAGTCACAGATGTTGTAGGTATGAATCCAAGTGCTACATTTTCTTTCTCCCCCTCTTTTTTTCATAGACAGCTCTTATTCAAATTTTCTGCTTGAATTGACAGATCCAAATCAAATGAAAAGGAGATATATACAAAGATATATAAGTAAATAGTTTACGCATCAACAAAAATATCAGATAGTGTACATTATCATTAAATTAAAGTTACCACTGTTCATTAAAATCATTTATATGTTCTCCTTCTATACATCTTGGCACCTTACTAGACAAAGTATATTTGCTAAAAAATATATATAGTTTGGCCACATAATGAGAAGCCAGGTCTCACTGGAAAAGAACTTGATGTTAAAAAAGATTGGAGGCAAAAGTAAAAAGGGATGGCACAGGATATGATGAATAGATAGTGTTATGGAAGCAATGAATATGAGCTTGGATGGGCTTCAGGAGATAGTGGAGGATAGAAGGGCCTGGTGTACTATGATCTATGGGGTCATGAAAGGGTTGGGCACAATTGAATGACTCAACAATCATAACAGCAAATACTTGTTAAAGTAAGGAAATAAATTGCAATGCATAACCAGCCTGTATCTATATAATACCAAACTAAATAAAAAGTCCAAAAGTGTTTAAATTTCAGTCAAAGATTTCCAAATCAAGTAGTTCATTAGGTGATAAGCCTCTTTAGGGCAGGAGCTGTCTCTTGCCTCCCACCTGTGCTTCTGACTTTCTCAGTATTTTCCTACCATGACTCAGCATACTTCTAACCCTGGAACTGCTGCCAGCTCCTAGGAAATTCCATTTTGGGGGATGGAATCAGACCAGTCATCTTTCATTCTCCTCTGGACTATGCTTCTGACTGTAGATTTTGCCACTGTTATCCTGCACAAATATCTTTTCTCCTATATCTCCCCTCATACCAATAAAACAAGAAACCTAATTATCAGAAAAAAGAAATTTTAAAAGTCAGTGAGATGTCAATGGGAAAAATAAAGTCACAGTCCATAGGGATGGCCAGCAATATACACAATAACTATTGATTTGCTTATTTAAGGATGAATCCTAGTATGTTACAAAATTTTTGGTTGTTGCTTTTTTTTTTAACAAGTAAGTAAAAAGGCATTCTACTAGACTAACTCTAATGAGACAAATATGGTCTAGAACTCAAACCAGGACAGGATTAAGCAAAAAAAACAACAACAACAGAATCATTGATCATTTTAAGTGAAGAAGTTCAGCATGAAACTTAACAAGCAAAATACTAGCAAAGAAATTATACAGAATTATATCTTGCTGTTTTTTAGTCTTTTCAGAAATGCCTGACTCTTTGTGGCTCCAGTTGGGGTTTTCTTGGCAAAGATAGTAGAGTGGTTTGTTGTGTCCTTCTACAGCTCATTTTTTTTTTTTTTTTTATTTTTTTTATTTTTTTTATTTTTTTTATTTTTTTTTTTTTTAATACATTTATTTAACTTTTTACATTCATTTTCACAAGATTTTGG
>CM053771.1:409215382-409232132 GCA_028658325.1 Potorous gilbertii | reverse complement strand
GAAATCTCCTTCACTATGTTTCTGCGCGGCTTCCACTGCTCCAGAATTTGTCAGGAGTTCTTTTTACAGGAAATCTATGGGCTGTGGGTTCGGACCTAGCATAGGTGAGTCTTTCTACTCCGCCATCTTGGCTCCGCCCTACAGCTCATTTTTTACAGATGAGGAAACTGAGGCAAACAGGGCTACGTGACTCTCCCAGGGTCACACAACTATTATGTGTCTGAGGATAGATATGAATTCAGGTTTTCCTAATAACAGGCCTGTAACCCTCTAATCAAGTTGAATTTATACCACCAATGCAAAGATGGCTCAATGTTAAGAAAATAATTGTCATATTTACTCATATAAGCAACCAAAATCCACAATTACATCAATAGACTGGAAAAGCAACTTTTGGCAAAATCCAGCATTTACTTACATAAAGAATCCCATAAAGCATAGGCATGGAAGGAAACTTCTTTAATAGAATCAAAAGTATACATCTAAAACCAAATATTTGGATATTGTAATATATTCCATTTGGGATTTTCTTCCAGTGATACAGATTGCAGACAATCTCTTATTCTTTATAATTCTGTTCATACCCTCTGGTAGTTCAACATTGTCCTTGCTTTCTCCTGACAGAGTACTCTGGCTTTCCAAATGGAATCCCATGGGCTGAGATCTTTGGTTTTCACTTCCTATTATAACTTTTTATGACTTTTTTTTTTTCTGCTAGGCAACTGGGATTAAGTGACTTGCCCAGGTCACACAGCTAGCAAGTGTCATGTGTCTGAGGTGGGGTTTGAACTCGGGTCCTTCTGACTTCAGGACCAGTATTCCGTATACTGCACCTCTACGTGCTTCTTTGTTTCCTTGAGTGTGAAATTATTTTTTAATGCCTAGGAGAATTTTTATTTCATGTCTCATTTCCATAAAACAATATTGTATAGATTGCTAGTATTGAAAATATGAACCTCCCCTCACCTGGGAAGCTTAGAGGCATTAAAGGAACTTTGTGATTTCCTGAATATAACCCAACTCACCTTGCTCCTCCTTTTCAGCTCTGAACTCAATTTCTTACTCTTCCTACTATCTATTGTTGATATTTATACTTCTATAAAAGCGCTATAATCTTTCTTTACATTGTACGTCAAGATCTAGTCAATAGGAACTTTTCATCCAATAGGCATTCTTCATTCTTTGCCAGACTAACCTGTCTTGAGTGGGATTATCTGTCTCTTCCATGACGGTCTACAATGTTTCAGGATTTGCTGCAATCAGAATACTGTTATCTGCAATCAGAAGCATCTGGAGAATTGTACTATCCACAGAGAAACCTTCAGTTTTGATTTCATGTTGAGTGTCCCTCATCATAATGGCAGACACCTTTATAGAATACAACTCTCTTTAATGCTTTGTCTAATGTTTATGTTGAAAGGAATTGCTGAATAGAATTATTTCTGATATTTTTTTTAAGGAATCTAAATCAATTGTAATGTATAATGGAAGTCACCTTGTGGTGGGAAAAGTCTTCTGTTCTAGTGAATCAAATGTTATTTCATATTCAGCAAACAATAAATGAGATAGAATTTTATGACCTCAGTCTTATTTTTAACTGCAAAATAGTAAGGATATGATAAATTGGTTAGATACTGTTTGCAAGAGCCTGCTTTTATACTACTAATACTCTCTTCAATGATGCCCTCAATGTATCAGCAAACACATGGAAGACTTTGGGGAAGGAACATAGCATTATATAGATAGAAGTCAACAGATTTGTGTAAATTTCTTCTGGTTTGTTGATTGACTACATTTAACTCTTTCTTTGTTACGTGAGAAGGTTCAGTAGTTGGGTATACCAGGAAATAAAAATGGTATACAAATTAAAAGCACTGATTAAACTTTAAAAGACAAATAAGTCTTCAAGAACAAACCAGGAACAAACGCCAGGAAAATAAGTTTGGTTTATGTTGCTCATTTATTTCAGTCAACATGATTTGACTCCCAATACATCATGAGCCATGTCTTAATAATATTCTATTATGTTAAAATATTTTGATTTGCAGGTGATTTTCAAAGCTATTTTTGTGAATAGAAAAAATGGTATTAACTTCCATAAGTCACTAACAAATGGGCTGATTTTGAGTTTATACAGAATATAGCTCAAAGTGGGGCTAAATTCTCTGCAGAACTCAACAGCCTGGTGCAGTAGTTGAGCAAATGTCACTGATCATCTTTGTTTGAATAAATGGGGAAACAAAGGCACAGACAAGCGAATGCCTGCATGTAATCTACAGGTTTTCTAGGTATCTAACAAATCAGAAGTCAAACTTGTTGACTCCTAAATCAATGTATTACCTCTCCTGACTTCCTATCTCTCCCCATTCTCACTCTACACACTCAGAGAGTAACTGAAAATTCTAAATAGGGAAGTTAGTCTCCCAGATTTGAGTACAAATGCAGATCTTTGTACAACAAGATGGAAGTGAGTTCAAATGTTCTGGGGGCAGTTTTGGAGGCAAGCTGCCAATCCAGCTTTAACTGTTATTGATATGGCCAGACAAAGTGAGCTCTATTCATGAACATGAAATCAATACCAGGAACTCGAACCAAATGGAACCTCAACCTTAAACCTGAATAAACTACGCAAATTCGTTGAATTCTAAATGAAGTCAACCTCATTTTAAAAAGTAACTGCAACAAACTAAACATCAATTTTAACACACACACGCATTTCCAAAAAACCTAAAAAACACTGAAATAGTTTGAACCAAATGTAAGCATATAGAGTATTTTTTAAAATACCTTTTCTTGGCAACACACAGAATTCTTTGATTTCAATATCTAAAACTAATTAAATAGAATAATTCTGAAAAATCAAAATAGACTTTTCACTGAGCTTGAACTAACCCTACTCTAGGTCTTTCTGTGACCATATCTACATATTTATAATTCAGTTGCTCATTCCACAATATGTACTCTTCCTCCTCCTCTTTTTCTTCTCTTTCTCCTTTTCTTTTTTCTCCTTGTCTTCCTCCTCTTTCTCCTCCTCATCTTTCTTCTCCTTCTCCTCCTCCTCCTCCTTCTCCTTCTTCCTCCTGCTTCTCCTTTTTCTTATTCTCCTCCTTTTTTCTTCTTTCTCTTTTTAAAATTTTTAAAGTTTAAATTGTTACATTTTGCTTTATATCACCTAGATTTTCCCTAACATCCTTCCCTGCCCTGTTACAAAGATCTATCCTTTATTTTAAAAGGTTTGTTTAAGAAAAAAAAGTCAACAGAATTTCTATAGCTCTTTTAATATTTCTTGTGACCTAATGTAAAACTTAGGCTATGATCATCTGTTATTACTCACTTTTGCTACACATAGGCCCAACTCTCTTTTCAATAATACATTTCCTAGTTGATATCTCTTTTGAAAAAATAAATAGCTCAAAAGTCACCATCCTGAGCCCACTTCTCCTCTCCCTCTCTACTATTTCACCTGATTATTTCATCAGCTCCCATGGATTCAATTATCATCTCTGTACAAACAGCTCTCAGATCTACTTGTCCAGCTTTACCCTCTCTCCTGAAATCCAGTTACACATCTCCACCTGCTTATTAGACATGTCCAACTATCCCATGAACATTTTAGAATAAATCAACATACTCAAAACCCAACTCATAATCTTTCCCCCCAGAGCTCTCCCCCCTTCTTAATTTCCCTGTTGCTTTCAGGAATACCACCATTCTCCTTGCCATCCAGGCTTAGAAACTATCCCATTCCAACCTGTCCCCTCTACCAGATCACTCTCTCTGTCATCCCCACTCTCACTTATCTTCAATTTCTCCTCATTTACTGGTTCATTCCTTAGTATCTGCAAAAATGCCCTTGTCTCCCATAACAACAAGAAAAACATCTACAATCCAGTGATTCCACTCTCCTTGCTATATCTCACACACTATACTTCATCTCCTGGCTATCCCACAGGACTATAATTTCTTCCCTTCCCATCTCAGATTCTTAGTTTTCCTGACTTCCTTCAAACCTCACCTAAAGTCATACTTTCTGCACGAAGCATTTCTCAGTCCCCCTTAATTTTAATCTCTGCCATCTAAGACTACTCCCAATTTATCCAGAATAGAATTTGTTTGTCTGTAGTTGTTTGCATGTTGTAGTAGACTATATTTTTTTACCTTTCTTTGTTATCTATAATGTTTATCATAGTGCCTGGCACATAGTAACTGCTTAATAAGTGTTAGATAGTACTCCCAGTTCTGCCACATATTAGCATATTTATAAGGTCATAGATTAAGAGCTAGAAGGGACCTTAGCAGTCATCTATTCCAACCTCCTTGTATGACAGATGAGGAAACAGAGGCTTGGAAAAGTGAAATATCTTATCCAGGTTCATATAGTCAGTATTAGAAATGAAATTTGAATCCAAATTTTCCTGATTGCAAATCCAGTACTATTCACTTTAACACACATTTCTGTAGTAATTTCTAGATCTTAAAAAAAAAAAAAAGTGAGAAGGGCTGAAACCAAAACCTTGATTAGAGAAGAGATTTGTATAATCAGAGTGATTTCTGGACAAATACAACCCTATCACAGAATTGTTTAATGCACAGAGAAAGCAGTAAAATGTAAGGAAATGAATATTTCAGCTTCTCTTTTCCAAAGTGATCTTTAGTCTCAATCTTGAGCAGCGAATGCCCTAACTTGCAGATTAATGAAGATAGTATAACATATAACATCCTCTTGCCTCCAGGTAGAATATTTTATTCTTATAAAAGAGAGCTGTGTGCGCTTTGATTTATTTGAACTTTCATTAATAGACAAAATTCAATCATAAGGTTTTCATTTCTTCCCCTCCAGGCATCCTTAGATTCATTCCCCCATCAAAAAAATGATGTGGTTTCTTCACAGAAAAACATTTGGACACCTAAAAAACAAAAATGATAGAAATGCGGCCAGATAAATGGATTTGGATCACCCAGCATATCCCAACTTTGTGCTCCCAGAGGAAGCTTCATAAATTTCTGGTAGGGATTTTACCTCAGATGTGACCATCCAATCAGAATGATTTCCAGAGTCAAGACAGAAATAAATGTCCTCTACAGAGTAAACAGGTATAACACTAGACCTTTATACCAATGATCAAAATCTCCTTCAAAAAGTAATATTTCAGTTCCATTTGGGCTTTACACACTCACGGATGTTTCGATGTGGTTTTTGTGAAACAAAGTTTGTAATTTTTGGCTATGCTCAACATTGTATAAAGTCTTTTTGGTTAACCCCAAATCATTAAGGGGAACTAACTGGCCCAGAATAGAAATGCTATATTGTATATTTATCATCATCTTCATCATTAAATATTTATTAAATGTCCACTTTGCTCAGGACCATGTAGTAGATACTGGCACAGTTAAAGGGAAGGCACAACTATAGTATTTAACCACAAAAGCTTATATTGTGTAGGAAGAGACAACACATTCTACTGTTATTGTTAATATTATTATTAACATTCACAGTAAACCCAAACCTCCAGGAGAGAACAGGGTAGTGACTACAAGGCCTTTCCTCAATACAGACTAAAGTCTGTGGCCAAACAATTTCACCTTCCATAATATTCAATTCAATTCAAATTAACTCAATAATTCAACAGGCATTTATGAAATGTCTACTGTGTGTGAAGCCCTGAAAAGAAAATAAAATAAAAATTGGAATTTATACTAAAATGAATCTGTGATCTCTTCAGCTTTTATCTTTCATTCACAGATCACCATCCATCCATGGCAGTCTGTCCTGTGTATTTCAAGTCCATGGCATTCTACATGGTTCATCATAGAGGATCCATCCAGTGTGCAGTGGATAGAGGGAGGGATCCTTGTTTTCTTGTAATATTTTAAGAGTGGAGCACACAGTTTATCTAGTAGTCGATTCTCCCTCTTAGTGCATTACCAGCCCATCTTCTTTTTCAATATTACATTTCTTTAATGACATCTTTTACTTCAGTTTTTCTGGATAGTTCAACACTGGTAAAGTGTTTCACCCTCTTCCCACCCATCCTGCACCACTCCACTGCTGTCTGAATAATACTAAATTTTAGTTCTTCAGAGATTTTCAGTGCAATATTTTATGACTTCTAGCTATATAATACTACTGGTAGAATCTAGGTATTAAACCATGGACCTTTGTTTCAATGAGAAAGTTTAGAGTAATTAAGGGAGCTTTTGCAATCCAACTCATTTTTTCCCCTGTTTAATTCTGGGCTCGACTCATTGTCCATTTGTACTATCTATCCAAGAACAGAGACTTTGTTCAAGAACTATAATCACAGTTTTAATCAGGAAGGGGACTTGCAGCCTCCCTCTTTTTAATATCTAGAATGTCCAGAGCGTCCAAGGAGAGCCATGGGTATGTAATGATGTAAAGAAAACTTTGAACAACAAAGATCACATGAAAGTACTCTTCATGCTAAGGGTGTCCATGACAAGAGTTATATTTGTATTATATTTGTGCCAACCAGTACCCAACCTTAACTCACTACTATTTTTTTATCAGAACATCATAACCCTTCCTGCCACTTTCAAAAGGTGAATGGATATGATTGTGTACTTTCTATACACAAACCTTCAATGAGTCTCCTTTGCCTCCAAGACAAAACACAGAAGTATTAAGTAATCTGGTTCCCAGCTCTAGTTCCAATCTAATTTAAAATTGTTCCAATTCTTGCATTCATGCATTAATATTACACAGATGAATCTGAAGAATAGTTACCATTTTTAATTAGGCCAAGTTATTGGTAAAAATGTTTAACAGGACCAAGCCAAAGAATTACTCCTAGGGTAGTTGACTAAAGAACTCTTTCCAGGTTGACATCACCCTGGTTCGAATATAATCAGAAATTAGGCTATTTCACATACCTTGGAAATAACTTGATCTCATATTTTAATGAAATGATATGTCAATGTCTTGCTTTGATGAGTCATTACTTTTATAGGGAACATAGGGAAAATGTTAACCAAGTAGAGACCTAAATAATCAGAATTTTCTCTCTGCACCCCAAGTCTAAGAGAAAAGGCACAATGAGAAGGAATTAAAAACTCCCACTGGGAACTTAATAAAATCATGGGATGATAGCATCATAGATGTAGAGTGAGAAGAAATCTTAGAAGTCATGTAGTCAAACCCTCTCTTTTTAGAGATGAGGAAGCTGAGATATAGAAGTGTTAAGCAAATGGCCCAAGGTCACATACATAATAAGTAGCAGAAGCTATATTCAAAGCCAGGTTCTCTGTCTCCTCTTTCAGCCGAACTGAACCACCTCCAAACAAAAACAAATACTCCATAAACCTAAACTAAGGAATGTCCTGAGGTCACTGCCTACTCAGCTCAATCTCCTATGCTGTAGCCACAATTCTGTACAATGATAACTATTCTTCAGATTCATCTATGTAATATTAAATTATCTTCAGTGTACTTTACTTAGCAAGGCAGGAAATTCAAGAAATTTATTTTAGAACCTTAAAAAAAAGCCACAAATGTTGGAACAAAAGGGCTTTTCTAGCAGTGACTAGCTGTAAAATTGAATTCATCAGCACACAAACCTCCACGCCCATTCCCTGAATATTCTGATAAATTGAAGTTTTACTGTGAATGCTGAGGCTAGAACATCAGGTTTGCAATCAGAAGACCTGTGTTTGCACTCTGACTTCTCTAGTCCATAACCATGCAACTATGGGAGAGTTAACAACCTCTCAGTAGCAGTTTCTTCCTCAGGACCTGGGGATAATCTTCTATTCTAACTATCTCACAGGGAAATTGTATGGAATACAGTTTGTAAGCTATATAGTACCACAGAGTCAGCTATCAATAAATACTCCCAAAATATTGAAACAAAGCAGAGCTTAATGGATAGAGTACTGGCCCTTGTGGCATTTAAAAAGGTTTAAGAGGCATAATTTCTAGGTAATGTAATTATTTTATTAATAATGCCAGTATTTTAATAAAAAGATGGTCATTTGATCCTCTCTCAGACCAAAAGAATCATGGCAACAGGTTTAGGGTTTTTATGTCCTTTTGGAAGAAGAGTATTCAAAAGGATGGTAATCAACTTTGATGGGTCAACAATTAATGAGAGAATGAATATTACAATGAGGGCTGAGGGTGACATCATGCCACCCTTGGACCGAGAGATCATCTCTATACCCCAAAAAGCCCCAGCCTTAAGCAATTTATGCAAAAGTGTCTGGTTCAACCCAAGATTGATTGAATGGAATTCACCTTAGACTAGAGATTCCTTGTAAGGTTAGATGGGTAGGGCGATGGGGGAGCTCAGCCTTCAAAGGCTGAGGTCTTAGAATGAGAACAGAAAAAGGAGGAACTTTAATCTCCCCAAGTCATTAGTTATTAATAATCATTTCTTTCATTTGGAAGCAGGAAGATCCATGCTAAATTCACACTTCTGATGCATAGTGGCTGGGGACTCTAGGAAATTCATTTGTTTTTCAGGGTTCTAGACATTTAAGAGTATAAGATGCTGAGAAGGCATCAAAGATGTTAACTTGTATTGCTAGAGGAAATTTCTTCACTGAGAATTCGCAATGAAATCACAGGTCAAGCCCCTATCATTTCATAATCCATATATTTAATGACAACCTTGGCAAATGTAAATGTCTCAGTCCTTGAAAACTACAACCATGATGCCTTAGGCTTTTGAAATGAAATTGTATTTTGCTTAACCAAAGGGGGGATTTCTTTTAACTAAAGGTTTATTTTTATTATTTATATAACATATAATTTATTATTATAACTATTTATAATTTTGTAACACCAAGACAGAAGCCATCAAGTTTTTTTTCATAAATTTTGAAATTTAACTTATTTTGGTACTATCAAAAAATAAAACTAAGATAAAATCATTCCTTTAGAGGTCATTTGTTAAATCAAGTTCAATACTTAACACCTACATGACATTAGACAAATCAGATAGCATCTGTATGCCTCATTTCCCCCATATTTAAAATGAAGCGGGGAGGGAGGGGAACAATCTAAGACATATGGAAGAGATTGTAGAACACTGAAAACAAATAAAGTAATTTAATAAAAATAAAAATAAGTAAATAAAATGAAGGAGATTGGTCTAGATGATTCCTAAAGTCCCTTCCAGTTCTAAAGCTATGAACTATGTTCTACTGTCATCTCAAACTAAATAACGTTACTTAACAGTAAGAATTGTGCTACTTTTTTATCTTCATACTTCCGTAACTTTATACATAGCAGTATTTAATGTTAATTGAGTTTAATTTGCATGGCACTATAAAAATTTCAAAATACTTCATGATTTTATCCTCCCTACAAGCATTAGAAGTAGTCAGAAAAAAGTACTGTCTTCCAATTATTAGACTGGGAATCTGAGACTCAAAGACTCTATGACCTGTCCATGGTCATACAGCTAATTTAAGTCTGTTGCACAATAGAGCAATCATCAGATTTTGAAATAGAGGAACTGAGTGTACATCCCAGTTCTGTCACTCTTACAGATTGTATGATCTTGAGTCAATCATTCAACTGCCTGACCCTCAGTTTCCTCAACTATAAAACAAGGACCTTTGACTAAGATTATCTGTAACACCTTTTCTGGCTTGAAGTCTATAATTTTTTATCTAGATGTTCAGATGTAAGACTATGTCATCTATCTATATATCATCCATCAAGTTATGTATATTTCAACATATATCCATGCATAAACATGTATATACATACATGTACATACATATGTATGTATATCATATGTGTTTGCACATAAGCCTTCAATATCTATATCTAGCTGTCATCTATGTATATATTATCTATTACTTTATCAACAATAAACATGTATACATTGTATTATGCATATATATATGCATTGAATATATACATACATATACCTATTTTTATATCTCTCTAATATTTCTCTCCTCCAAGACCTAGAGTTGATGCTGCTACCTCTTCTTTGAAATTTTTTCTGATCCATTCATCAAGACAATGATTCTATGCAATCTCAATGTCTTGCTAAATTGTAAGCTACCTGAGGGCAAGGACTGTGTTATTTTTTCATCTTTATACCCGTAGCATTTTTCATAATAGGGCAACTAGGTGGCTCAGTGGATAGAGTGCTAGGTTAAGTGCAGTAAGACCTGAGTTCAAATGCAGTCATAGACACTTACTTACACTTACAGGGCAAATCAGCCCTGTTCATCTCAGTTTTCACCTCTATAACATGAGCTGGAGAAAGAAATGGCAAAACATTCCAACATCTCTGCCAAGAGAACCCTAAGTGGGGTCACAAAGAGTTGGACATGACTGAAACAACTGACAACATTTGCATGTAGTAGCTATCTAATATTTGTTGAGTTAAATTTGTACTTGAAGCATTTTAACCTTTTCAAAGCTCTTTATTATTTAATCACTGAAAATACTAATCCCTACGACTTTATAGGCTAGGAACCCGAGACCCTAAACGTTTGTACTTAGTTCAAATCCATGTAGTAAAGTAAGGCCATTTCCACATTTAGAATTCAGGTTTTCTGATCCTTCCTCCAGCATTCTTTCAATAAACCCACCCTGACTTTCACTCTGTGCAATTCATAATGCATATCTATATTGCTCGGATCACCCATATTGTTAGTCTTTTCTCACCTGCAAGAGAGAAGAGGAGATTTAATGCTGCTGGGGATAAGAAGGACAAGATTATCTTTTACTAGTTCTGTTAAATGGAATAACTCACAAAAACACAACTCCCTTCATCCTTTCAGAGGTGCCTACTGCTTGTATCAAAGGTTAAATCTCTGCACCTTTCCCTTGCCCCCAACAAATTTCAGATACATACTATTGTAGATTTTTCCATGTGAGACTACACTTACTTTCTTATATTGCTTTATCTCAATTTAATGAATGGCCTGAAGAAATGATTTTCCTTCATTCATTCTGACTTAGAGTGTGCAATTTTAATCTGCCTTGTACAACTGCAAAATTTCAGAACCCTGTAACTATATAGACAAGTGCTCTTTCACAACAAGCAATTATCAGACCTTAGTTTGAAGACTTAAATCAGTATTTATAAAATGTCTACCATATGCCAGGCACCACACTAGCTTTGGAGATAAAAACAAATCTAAGAATGAGACAAGCCTCCATCTTACATTCTTTTAGGCAGATAGAACTCACATGGGTTGCAGTGGCCAGAGAATGGAGTTTTGTAAAGATGAAGGGATTTTGAGTAAAGTCATAGGGATAGTAGATTGTCCCATCCTTTCTCTGAGCCATGGGAGTAATGATGTAATTGTTTCCTGAGCAAGAGGTGAAATTTGGGGATGGTTGTGGATGAAAAGGAAATTGTCCATAGCTGGTGACGGAAAGTAAATTGCAAGGTACCTGCTGCGATGACCTTCTAAATGGCTGAATGGGATGAAGAATGGTCAGCATGGAGCCCTCACTGTCTTCTAAGCCTGTTTCTTGAATTTTGGGGTAGTTCTAATTATTAGAAGGTAAGTTCCCTAAAGGTAAGGAGTATTTTTTTTCTTTACATCCTTAGGACCCAGAAGAGTGTCTTGAAAATAGTAATTTCAAAATAAATGCTCATGGAACTGAATTAAAATAGCTTTTCCTTACATCAAACTTAAACATAGCTCTCCATACCTTTCACTCACTGCTCTTCATTCTGCCCTTTAAAACTGTGCAAAGCAGATATAATCCCACTTCTGCAGAATGCTTCAGATGCTTAAAGGGAGTATGGTGTCCTTACTCTAAATCATCTTTTCTCCATGCTGAACATCCCCAGTTTAATTTTGTCTCCAGGCCCTTCACAATTCTGGTTGCCCTCCTCTGGAAATTCTCCAGCTCGTCAGTATTCTTTCAACACGCCAGAAAAAAACAAAACAAATATTGTCTAAAAGAGTTCATTTGAACACATTCTTATACCTTGTCAAGGAGAAAAGGAGAAGATTTAAATTATGGTCCTTGACCCGTTAAGAATTAATACTGTGGTTGGATTTTTCAGAATCTACCACCAGGAAGCAGGTTCATAGGTTTAATTAAAGTTGGAAGAAAGGTTATCTAGTTCAACCTCCTTATTTTACAAATGAGAACTCAAAAATGCAAAGTGACCTGTCCAAACACACAGATATTAGAGTGTCAGAGACAGGACGGGTTTTATCCAGTCTCTGACCCTCAAGCCAGCTTGCTTTCCATCACACCAAGATGTGAACTCTCAACTCAGGCAACCACAGTATTGGTTTTCCAAGCAGCAGATGGAAGAAGAGAGACCTTTATCACAAATTCTAAAGGTAGCCAAGGTGGCCAACAATGAGCAACAGAGAGAGGACAAGAAAGGAGAAAGCAAAGGAAATCTCTCTCCCTCCCACAAACATTACTTAGAGGTTTTTCCCAAACAATTGCCTTCCAGTCACTCAGAATTCCTTAGTGGTTTCACAAAATGGAGGGTGCATTGCAAATTAAAAACAACAGCCTGCCAGTCAAAGGCGATGTTTTCAAACACAGAAAGAGTAATGCCACTGTGTGGAGATAAAAGGTCTTTTGAGTAGCTCCAAGGCAGTTCACACACAAAAGCACCTCTATGTCTTTAAAGAGGAACACCTAGAGTTTCCCAAGGTTTCCCTGGACCAGAATACTGCCAGTAGTGATGTGGTTTGGAAATTAACCTTTACTTTCTCTTCCCACTGCTGTTTTACATATTAATTAAAGTGTTTTCCTCAGATCAGGAATGCCTGGAGGGGAACTTGGTTCTACAAAAGCACCATTTCCCCCTGGCTTCTCATTACTCCTACCGTAGTGCAGAGTTCAATGGCTAAACTTTTCCAAAGCTTTCCTGATGCACTCTCTTGCCTTAACTAACATCATTTTATAGGACATATATTACAATGCGTACTATAGAACGCTCCCTTTAAAACAAAGTAAAATTAATAGCTTTCTCCCTCTCCCAAAGAAAGCTTGTGTAATTCATTAGGGGGCCTTAGCTCATATTAAACATACTCCAATTAAGGATGCTGGCCAAGTATCCTCCTTCTAATGTAGTTACCTCATGCACAAAGTGATTTTGTCAGCAATATCAAGAAAATATATGAAAAATAAGGGCACAAAATATTTATTGCAAATAGTTCATGTTTTGAAAATAATTTGGTTTCCTTTTTTTATTTATCTGGAAAGCCAGACTCTTGGAACTGGCAAATCTAGATGATCTTTGAGGTTATTTAGTTCAGTTTCCCACCCAGGGCAGGAATCTCTTCCACAACATCCCTGACAGATGATGACCTAGTCTCTACATGGATATCAGCAAATATTATTTTGCAGAGCAAACTTGTATTTTGTGGTCCACATGAGAATCTTAAGTTCCTAGATTTAGAGACAGATAGAGGTCATCTAGCCAACCCTATTCATTGTGGGTATGAGAATCTTTGAACTAGAGGAGTTAAGTGACTTATCCAACTTCCCACAGGTAGTTTTAGCAGAGCCATATCCTCTGCAAATGTCTGATCCAGCAATTTTTCCATAGTACCACAATGCCTTTAGATAACAAATTTTAATTTTAACGGAGGTAAAATTGTGACAGCGTAATGCATGGGAAAGAGCCCTGGAATTGATTTAAGAAGAGCTGAATTTAAATCATAACCATGACAATTAACTGTATAACTTCAAACAAAGTATTCCATCTCTCTGGACCCCCGTTAATGTTTTAAAAACAAAAATACTGGACTTAGGCCCAATCAGCTCTTTCAAGCCTAAATACCAGTAAATGAAATAGCAGTATTTACATTTGGTGAATTAAATTCTTAGTGGTCTTATAAGAACTCTAGTTTTGAGAATCTATGTCTGCTTCAATTGTGTGAGTCTGCAAATGTGTCATGAAAGCCCTGAAGAGACGAATGATGTCTATGTCTTAAGAGATATCAATAACTGTTTCCCGAGAAATAAGTTAAATTAGATTCATATGTGGAATGTAACTGTGCCCAAAGACAATACAGATTAGACATGGTTTCCTTAGAAGCAAGGCAACTCAATCCTACACAATCATGTCATTTTTTCCCTCTATTTTGTACTGTGTGGAAAGAGTTTTGTGAATATGCTTCCTCTGGTACTAAGGAGTCAGATCCTAATTGCAAATTTTAATGACATCAGATAATCAATGACATGCAAGATAACTTTATAAACTAACAAAGGAACCATGTTGACTGTTAAATACATTTTCTATGTGGTAGTGTTCACCAGTATAAAATAATCCAACTGATGTCATTTAAAATGGAAACAAACCACTGTGTGAAATTGAGAAATTAAGTTAACCCCTCTTCTAAGTTATGGCTTCATCATCTATCCAAACAGAGGACTAATTTCTAAGGTCTATTCTAAGTTACAAATTTCTGATTTTGTGATTGATTCTCCTATTTCCCTGCTTGAAAGGAAGCACAATATAACCAGCAAGTTTCATGATAAAGAACACCCGAAAAACCTGCCCCTGACAGATATGGGCAGTGAGGTGGTTTGGTCAATAGATAGCTCTATCTAGCCATGAGGACCTGAGTCCAAATGTGACTTCAGACTCTTACGAGCTATGTGACCCTGGGCAAGTCACGTAACACTCTTTGCCTCCATTTCCTCATCTACAAAATAAGCTAGAGAAGGAAACAGCAAACCACTTCAGGATCTTTGCCAAGAAAATACCAAATGGGTTTGGAAGAGAGTAGGACACGTTTGAAAATGACCCAGCAAAAACCTGACAAATATTGGTTGTATGATCTTGGGTAGGTGAATCTTTCAATGGCCCAGTCCACTCTGCAAAGCTAAATTATTGGTAAGTGGCTAACTAGTCTATCCCTAATAGCTTTTGGCTTAATGCTTGCAATTAGTAGGCTCTTAATAAATAATATTACGTTGAACCAATGCACTCACCACTGTTAACCTAATAATAGTAGAAATAATTGGAAATAACCAGCCTCTACACTGAAGCCAGAATGAAAATTTTTCTTACCAGTTTATTGGCTAATGAGAAACAGTTCTCCGGGAAGACATAGTACTATAGTTTCAAGATATAGGCAAGTAAACACAGATTTCTTCAAAATAAAACTTTCTTCTTGTTGTCCTTAGAAATATAAAAAAATCAGAAACAACAGCAAAGTTTTGGTATCACCAGTTCTAACTCATTCTTCAGTGAATTCAGCTTGAGGATTTTTCTTAATATGAATATCACTTGATTAGATCTTCTAAGATATCCAGGAAATCTGTCATGAATAGGTTCATCCAAACTCTAGAGACAAAACAAGGACACTACACAATACTTAGGGCATATGTGTCTGAGTGACATATAATCATATCTTTCAAGAACACAGCTGGGGCAACACAAACAGACCTGCCAACAGTGGGGAACAGCATGTCAGGATTACCCAAGCAGGCTACCAAAGTCATTTGTCAAAATACAAACATGGTCCCTTGAGGACCTGACTTTTCATAACTCGTCATGATTCCACTAGTAAGGGAGAAGAACTAGAAGCCCTCATTTTTAAAAAAAATTTTTAATATAAACTTATTTATTTAACTTTTAACATTCATTTTCACAAAATTTTGGGTTCCAAATTTTCTCCCTATTTGTCCCCTCCCCCACCCCAGTACACTGAGTATTCTAATTTCCCCTAACACCAATCTGCCCTCTCTCTATCATCCCTCCCTTCTCTTGTCCCCATCTTCTCTTTTGTCCTGTAGGGCCAGATAACTCTCTATTCCCCATTACCTGTATTTCTTATTTCCTAGTAGCAAGAGCAATACTCGACAGCTGTTCCTAAAACTTTGAGTTCCAACTTCTTCCCATCCCTCCCTCCCCAGCCATTCCCTTTGGGAAGACAGGCAATTCAATATAGGCCATATCTGTGTAGTTTTGCAAATGACTTCCATAATAGTCGTGTTGTGTAAGACTAACTATATTTCTCTCCAACCTATCCTGCCCCCCATTGTTTCTATTCTCTCTTTTGATCTTGTCCCTCCCCAAATGTTGACTTCAAATTGCTCCCTCCTCCCATTGCCCTCCCTTCAAATCCCTCCCCACCCTGCTTATCTCCTTCTCCCCGACTTTCCTGTGTTGTAAGACAGATTTTCATACCAATATGAGTGTGCATTTTATTCCTTCCTTTAGTGGAATATGATGAAGGTTAACTTCATGTTTTTCTCTCAGCTCTCCTCTTTTTCACTCCACTAAAAAGTCTCCTGCCTGCCTCTTCTATGAGAGATAATTTGACCCATTCCATTTCACTCTCTCTCCTCCCAATACATTTCTCTCTTACCATTTACCTTCATTTTTTAAGAAATGATCCCGTCCTATTCAATTCACTCTGTGCTCTCTGTCTCTGTGTGTGTGTATATATGTGTATGTGTGTGTACACACGCATGTACATGTGTATGTATGTGTGTGTGTAATCCCACCAACTACCCAGATACTGAAAAGTTTCAAGAGTTACAAATATGTCTTTCCATGTAGGAAGGTAAACAGTTCAACTTTGGTAAGTCCCTTACATTCTTGTGTTTGAAAGTCAAATTTTCTTTTCAGCTCTGGTCTTTTCATCAAGAATGCTTGAAAATCCTCTATTTCATTGAAAGACCATATTTTCACCTGAAGTAGTATACTCAATTTTGCTGGGTAGGTGATTCTTGGTTTTTGTCCTTGTTCCTTTAACTTCTGGAATATCCTATTCCATGCCCTTTAATCCCTTAATGTCGAAGCTGCTAGATCTTGTGTTATCC
>CM053771.1:409115602-409214882 GCA_028658325.1 Potorous gilbertii | reverse complement strand
ATTGAGTTAGTCTATTTTTCAAGGGGTTATTTTCTTCAGCATTTTTTTGGATCTCCTTTATCAAGGTATTGACTCATTTTTCATGCTTTTCTTGCATCTCTCTCATTTCTCTTCCCAGTTTTTCCTCTACCTGTCTAACTTGATTTTCAAAATCCTTTTTGAGCTCTTCCATGGCCTGAGCCCATTGAATATTTATTTCGAATGTTTGGGATACAGAGGCCTTGACTTCTATGTCTTTACCTGATGGTAAGCATTGTTCTTCCTCTTCAGAAAGGAAAGGAGGAAATATCTGTTCACCAAGAAAGTAACCTTCTATGGCCTTATTTTTTTCCTCTTTTCTGGGCATTTTCCCAGCCAGTTACTTGACATCTGAGATTCCTCTCCACCCCTGCCTGCCTCACCTCCAGATCTGCCCAGCTAGTCCTTTGGGTCTAAGATTCAAATGCTGCTTTCCAGCCTCAGGGCTTTCAGTGGGGGTGGGGCTGCTATTCAGGGTAAGATTAAATGGTTCTCAGGTCAGGGCAGGGCCTCCTCACAGGGCTCAGTTCCCTCAGGGGGTTTATGTAGAGACCTTCAGTAATGGATCCAAGCTCCTGCCTGCTTCGGGAGCCCCTGGCTGCTGTTTTCCCCACTGCTGCCTCTTGAGGGGGCCTGAGTTATGGAGATACCCCACTCCCCTCTCAGCCAGTCCAGAAGGCTCTCTCACTGACCTGTGCACCTGTGGGTTGAGGGACCTTCCCGACTGCTGGAGATTCCATCCATGAAGCCCGCTTGGATCTGCTTTTCTCAGGGCTGCGAGGCCAAGGCAGGGTTGGGCTCTGCTCTGGGTCAGTGAGTGATGGACCCCCGGTCTTGGTTTTTCAGGGCTCTCTGGAACAGAAATCTCCTCCACTCTGTTGTTGTGCGGCTTCCACTGCTCCAGAATTTGTTGAGAGTTCCTCTTTACAGGTAATTATGGGCTGTGGGTTCAGAGCTAGCACATATGAATCTTTCTACTCTGCCATCTTGGCTCCTCCCCGAAGCCCTCATTTTTTAACAGTTTTACTTTGTTGGTATGAAAGCAATCATAAATGGAATTAACTTCAACTACATGAGGGGAATGCATAAGTTTGAAGAACCCTGCTACAGTTCCCTAGGAGATACCAATGATTTATTTACCTTTAAAATGCATTTTGTAGGATTTTTTTTATAGTTATAATTATCTTTCCTTTCACCTGAGTTAGAGGAGCTGGCTTCAAATCTTGGGTCTGTTTTTTATAATTATATGTCCATTTTTTTTTTTTTGGCATGAAATTTCATTGATAGAGGAAACACCTTCATGTGGAAATTCCCTCTACCAACTCAACCTCAAATCTGCTCTGTAACTTATTGTTCTTAAAGATTGCCTAGAGCAGTGACAGGTTAAGAGATTTGCCCATGGTCATCCAGTACATGTCAGAGGTAGGCTCTGAAGAATAGATATGACTTCTAGACCAGTGTTCTACCCACAGTGCCATTCTACCTTTTATTATATGTTCTTAAAATAAAGCATTATTTCACCTTCTGTGCCTCAGTTTCCACATCTGTAAAGTAAGAGTTGCAGTTGTATTTGCCACATTTAAAGCTGAAAATGTTTTTTTGAGGTCTCCTGGTCCAATCTTCATTTTACATAAAAGGTACTGAGGCTTAGAGAGGTAGTCAAAAGTCAAGCCAGAATATGAACTAAATGATATCTACAGTCCCTTCATGACTAGGTCCTATGATCCTATTAATCATCTGCATTCATTCAACAAACATTGATCAAGCACATACTCTATTATACTCAGTACATTGTGAAATAGAAATTATCTGCTACTTTAATCTGCATCATAAAATATGAATTAGGCAATTAGGAAAAGGATCTTCAAGATTTACCATGACTTTGCCATCTAAAACATATAGTGTATATTCTCTTTTTCTTTATTAAGAATTATAGAATGTTGTATTTGGAAGGGGATTTAGAGATCATGTAGCCCAACACACTCATTTTACAGATGAGGAAATTGTCTAAGACAGTTAAATGGTTTGGTCACAGAGCAGTTCTCTAATGGGAAATTCATTTAGGGCGAAAACAGTTGGAGGACAGGGATAGCATCTGTGTGGAGGACAGGCGCAGTAGTGTTGGGAGAGGCAACAGCTCAGCCACCAAAGTGTGATTTTTATTCTGCAAGGAGTAGGTGTAAAAGTTAGGCCTTGGAAGATGAAGCCATCAAGCAGGACAAGATCCTGGTCTTGATAGGATTAGAGGTGAGTTATAAAGACAGAGGTTACTAGAGGAAGAAAACACACCCTTCCAGGGAGGGAGTAAACAGACTCATGTCTTTCCAAACAAATGGGTATTAGTGTCCTAAGACAAGGTCCCCATTCAACTCACAAAAGCTATAGCTCTGATTGTCCATTGCCAACTGGCTCTCTCTCTCTCTCTCTCATATACATGTACATGTATATACACACATACACATACATAGACACATGTATGCATGCATGTTTATGTATATGTATGCATGCATGCATGCACACAGGCATATGCATGTATATACACACAAATAAATGTTGTCAACATTAGCTTCTACAAGATTTTGAGTTCTAAATTTTCTTCCCCTTGCAGAATATAAACTTCTTACTAATTAGTCTAATGCTTTAGTACTATACTATGTTATCCCTCAAGGTTGCTTATTCCCTTGATTAACTAGTTTCTTCTGACAATAAAACAAAAAGTAACCACATCAAAGGTAAATTTGACATTCATATGCTACATGCCTAAATGCTACATTCTCTTTTACAAAATCACCATACGTCTTTTGTTATTCTAAGATTCAATATATCTTGAAGCTGAATTATGACCAAAACAAAAAAAAAATGACTAGGCAATTAGACAACTTTTTAATGTAGTTGACTGCTATTCTTTCTCCGATTCTGAGCCTGTCCTCAGTTTGATAGTCTGAGTCAAGGACTCTTCATCTCACCAGCTGTCTCTCTCCAACCATGCAGACAGAAATGGAGAGAAAGAGACACAAAGACAGATCGGTAGAGGCAGAGAAAGAATGACACACAGATAGATAAACAGATAGACACAGAAATAGAGAAATAGAGACAGAGGATGACAAAGATATAGGCTGAGTGACTGAGAAAGACAGAGAGGGGCAGAAGGATAAAAAGACAGTAGAGACAGGCTCAGAATCCATACAGCATGTTTAAGATTGACAAAGTATTCTTCTCACAACATGCCTCTGAAGTAGACAATTACCATCCCCATTGAGGTGCTATTTACTATAATCTCCATTTATTTCTACTGAAGTTGTCCAGAGCTAAACTCCTTCTGCAGTTTCAATTCATTAACCTCCTAAACCACTTTGGCCACCCTCAAGAGGGTCATACCTATTGCTTATAAAAGAACCATCTCCATCATCTCAATCTCTGACATTTCCTTTTCTCATCATATCCATCCATCAATCCTCCCTCACTTCTCTTAACACTATCTTTTTCTTCATTACAACCCTCCATCCTTCTCTATTGCTTAGTTTAGGAATGAGGAACCTGTGGCCTTCTAGGTCCTTGGGTGGTGCTTTTTTGGTGTCGTTTTGTTTTCTGGCCTTTGAGTGCAAGTTTTATAGAACAAATCCTTTTATTAAGGCTGCAGATTCCCCAACCCTTGGCTAATCCATGAACTCTTACTCTGTCCTCATTTTCTTTTCTTCATGGTCCTAACCTTAGAGTTAACTGGTTTAACTATAAATTCACCTTTGAATCTCTTGCCCCCTTGTCCCACTACTCCAACCAAGTTTCAACCCATGGTCTCCTCTATCACCTGCCTATTGCTTTGTTACAGAAGCAACATGGCATAGTGGCTAAAATACCAGATTTGGTATCAAATAGATGACCGTGTATATAAATCACTTTAGAGACTTCAGGAAGAAGTCATAGAAATGTTTGCTGTTACTAGTGTTCATAGTTTAAATTTTGTGCTCTACTCTTGAAGGGGACGCAATAGCTGTTTCTCCCATTTTTTTCTTTTTTTAATGTTTTTTCTTTCCAATCAGCTTTTCATTGTTTTTCTTTGGAGAAAAAAATAACTAGTGATTCCAACCCAAATTGCATCAGAAGCTCAAGGATAACTGTAGGCCACAGGAGAATAGTGTGTAAGGATGATAGTCAAGGAGAAAGGAAGTGGCTAAAAGACGAAGTCCTAGCATGTTCACAGACCATGGAAAGTAACAGTCGGAAGGGAGATTAATTTAGGAAACATCTGTAGGAATGGGCATGAGTTATCTGTAAGTGATAGGAAAGTGAGCTAAATTGGGGGCTAGAGACATTTATGGTATAAAGGAAAATATAACACACAAAGCAGAGAATATTTTCCTCGTTGACACATTCATTCATGGAAGGTTTTAAATGAAGGGAACTTTCATGATTTTCATATAATAATATGAAGCTTACCCTTACCATACTAATAAGAAAAAATGACCTGTAGGAATAGGGGAAAGGAGGGAAGAATATGTATTTCATTGTAGTAATTATGCTTATTGACTTTAAATTGAATTAAAGGGAAGCGATAAATACATATACACTGTATAAAAGAGGAAAATAATGATATGCAGCTATCTAACACTTCAAGATTTGAATTATCTAAAGAGATGAGCCCTAAAAGAAGGAAGTTCAATACTGTGGCATGAGTACTGGACCTGAAGTCAAAGCTTTGAGTTCAAATCCTTCTTCTGTGACTTACTATGTGTATAACCTGGGGAAAGTCCTTGCCTTTCCTGGGCATGAGGGTGTTAATCTGTGAGATGAGGGTGCTGAATTAAATGATCCCTAATGTCTCTTCTCACTATAAATATAAAAGCCTGGTGATACCCATTAGTTATTGGTTATTCTTGATACACTAGAAATATTTTTAGCTCCATTGATATTTATACCCACTGAACAACTCTTTAAAAAAGCAATTATTGATTAAATACTCAAAATGCTTCATTTTAGTTTAGGCTGTACCCACTGACACCATTGCCTTCCTTCTTCCTCTCCTCAATTCCACCCCACTCAAACCATACAATTTCTTGCTTGTTAACTTTCACTTAAGATAGCAAAGACAGCTTGACTATTTTTCTTTTCTGTGAATACTGCCTGACTGGGCTTAGGGCTGGAGCTGATTGACAGGTGTGTCTGACTTGCTGTCAATCCAACTCAAGCCTGGTCCCTAAGGAGAGGAACCTTGCCAGCTAACCTTAGAGTCACAGTTATGGGGCCCATCTTAATCAGCAGCACGTAGTACTATGTGTTTATGAGAAGTTGTGGAGGCAGGACTCCTAAAAGTTATTTTCAGGGTATGGCCAAGTCCCACTCACAAAGCTCGCCATTTGTTCCCTTTTTTTTGAGTATTGTTTAGATGGGCACAGAGCAGTCATTGCATTAAAACAATCATGACCGAAGTCTCCGATTTAGTCTCATTGAGTGGTCCAAAAGTAGACAAAGCCTTATTTACATTGTGTGTTTCCTATGAATTGTAAAGAACACACCTATCTTACCGAATACCAGCCTTCCCACCCATGCCTATGGTTTGGGGGGAAGTGTAAAGGAAGTAGAAGGAGAGTCACTGGTTCTGAAGTGCATAATTGCACCCTGGATGCCATTATATAATTTTCCATGAGCAACTAATGCTACTAGGCTAGTGAGTTGTCTTGATGGACTCTATTTTTCCTACTGCCTCATTGTTTTCTTGTTTGTTTTAAATTAATGTACTATGATGCCTTTTGTTCATGCATTAGAGTTCTTTTCAGACTTATCACACATCACTGCCCAACTGGTAAGCCTTCTCTCAGGAAAATAATGACAGCCAACACAATGACCATATCTGGCAGCATAAATACCATTCTGCCTCTCTAGTCCCCCACTTCTCCAAGCAAAATAAGGAGGTTCATTTCCTCATCTCATCTCATCTTTCCTTTCCTCTTCTCTTTGGGCATTGCAGTTACAGAGTATTGGACTTTGTTTTTTAACATTCACTTTATATACATTACTGTGGTCATTGTGAGGTTTTGCCCTGCCCCCACAACTGGTACTAACTATTCTTCATCAGTTCATACAAAATTTCTCATGTTCCTCTGAATTCCTCACATCCTTCATTTCTTATGGGCACAATAGTGCACCATGACATTCCTATACCACAATTTGTTCAACCTTTCTGCAATCAATGGATAACCATTTTGTTTGTAAATTTGTTTTTGGTCTTTTCTCCTGTTACAAAAAAAATGTACTGCTTTGAATATTTTGGTATGTGTGGAAACTTTTTTTTGGCCAGCTAGGATTATATGCCGAGTATGCTTAAATGTCTTAAGATGAAAGAGGTTGTGGGGAGAGAGATGTTCTAGGGTAGAACCTTTGGTTAGCAATTCTTCTACTTACATGTTTATTCACAGGCTATGTTCCCCAGAAGAGCTTTATCATTCCTGCTTTAATGTGGTAAAGATAACATTGAATACTGATAGTCATGTAAAAACTCTATTTTCATTCAAATGATGGAAGATTTCCTTGAGTACAAAAAGGGAGAATTGCCTGCTATGTGATCTCCCAAAGAATTTAGAATCATAAAAATCATGGACTTTTGAACTAGAAGAGACTTTAGAGAACAAACAACATCCATTGGTTTTGAAGAAAGGCACACTGATGCTCAGAGATGTTAAACGTCATAGACAACTAGCTCTGCCACTGTCTTGTTTTGCTTGACTTCTTAAGCGTGCTACAGATCTTCAGTTTGAAACTCCACCTTACTTTCAGTGCACAGTATTCCCAAAACCAACTGGACAATACTCAGAGACTTGCTTGTAAAGCCTACCATGAACGAAAGTTCCTGGCATATTTAAGTATCATTTGTCCTGCAATATCTGACTATCATTCTCAATCCCATGGTTACACTCAGTTGTGTAAATCTACGGAATACATGTCAATAGTTAAGGCTAGGAGTAAGAGACAGAGGGAGAAGACTCTTTCCTGTTCTCTCCTGTTATCTAAGATGTTCCTTAGATAAAATAAACATATAACTATTTTAGGGCTTTCCTTTCTATTTGTTGAAATAACTTACTATTATTTGGGGCAAAGTCAATTCAATATAATAACTTACTTTTAGGTCAATAGGAAAACAGTTATTTCTGAGAATTCTCATTTTTGTGTTCTACATTATCTCCGAATGGGCCAGTATGATACCATGATTATTTTACACTCAGATTCAGTAAATTTATGTCAGTAAAACTTAAGGGTGAAGAGGTTTTCCATAGCAGGATTGTCTTAGCTATCATTTATTACTAAAAAGCATAGTAGGTGAAGTGATGTTCTTAAGAACATACTACAGGTAGTATGGTATACTGGATAGAAAGCTAGCCCTCAAAGCCTGCCTCTGACAATAGCAGCTGTGACCCTGGGCAAATCATTTACCTTCTCAATGCTGTAGGCAATCCTCTAAGACAAATAAGTTGCTGAGAAGGTGCTCCCTTGCTTTGGTGGAAGGACCTCAGAGGCCATAGGATCTAATCCTTTCATTTTTCATATAAGGAAATCAAGTTCAAGGGAGATGAAGTAATTTGCCTAAGGTCATACAAGTTGTGCCAGAGGTAAGATTTGAATTCATATCCTCTAACCTAAAATTACTCCTCATTGTATTGTACCATACTGTTTCTAAGTTAGGAAAATATTACAAACCAGAATAAAATACAATAGCCCTTTTAGACAACTCAAGGACTCACAAAAGAGATGGTAGGGTAGGTTATAGCACTGAAAGTGAGAAAAAAGGGGAAAAAAAGGCCTAAAATGATATAGGAACATGGAAGGAAACTTATTTGAAAGATACAATGAAAGAGAACATCAATTAGCATTAATAAAGGAGAAAAATTGGCACCATGGTGCAGAAAGGCTATTGAAAAAAAGTACAACCAGGGAAATTTTATTGTGTATAGTTGATGGGAAGCAGGATGGGTACCACAGAGGGCAGTCCTCCAGGAAGAGGGGTATGTGATAGTTTGGATGACAATCTGCCAGGGCAGGTTCAGTGACTCAAAAAATAAGAAAAGGTACCGTTACAACAGAATTCCTCACCCCAAAAGCACATAACAAGGGAAGTAGATCTGGGAAAGAGTTGGTGAGTCCTTGAAAGTATTACTCTGGTGAAATCATAGCCTGTACCCCAAAAGGACTAAATCACTTTTGCATGGAAGCATGACCCCATCTCATGCTCCTAAGGATAAGTTCTTCTTGCCCTTCACTTGCTTATGCCATGGTGGCCTATGTGACTCATATTTCTTTTCCTTCAAAGTTTCAGAAAAAAGACTCTATATATTATCCTGTGCCTAAGGAGTAACTCCTTACACCTCAGGGAGAAAGCAGATCATATTCTTATCAGCAAGTAATCCTGTAGTAATGCTTTCTTCGCCTCGTCCTTTATGGGGAATGTGCATCTTCAAATCAGGAGGGTCATGGCTACAGGCTCCCTTGGATGCAAAAGCAAGGTTGCTGATAACTGAACTCAACTTGTTCAAGTTCTCTTCTTGCCTACAGTGCTTTTGTGGAATCTCAGAGGAGCTATCCATAGCCTAACTGACAGATGGGAACGTGGTCATAGTTGGGTTATCTATGATATTTTCTTTCCATTCTTCTATGGGCAACATCCCCAGACATGGTGAGGGAATTCATTGTATGACTATTTTTGAGAATCAGTGGAATAAATTGAAGGACACTTTTATTTTCTCTGTTAGTTTTCCATCCTGAGATTGCATCTTTAACTCCATAGTCTAGGAAAGTTGAGGAACAAGAACTAGATTACAAAATCATAAATGAGACTTCAGCATGTTTTGTCATTTCTAGAGTTAATTAAATACGATATTAAAATTACTCATCCTCTGTTAGAAAGAACTCACATGTCTATTTGCAATAAAAATAATGCAAAGCATAGAATAAGTGGGTCCAATTTGTTCCTAGTCATCTTAATGCAAGCCTTTCACTAAAGATATATACAGATATATATGTATATATACACATATATGTATATATGTACATATATGTATATATCTACATGTATATATGTACACACATATATATATGTATATCTATCTATCTATCTATATCTATATATAAAAGATACAGGTGATTGACTGTTCATGGCCAATCATGGTCAATCTGTTACATTCTGATGTGCTTGTTTTGGAGGTACTCATCAATCAAACATTTATTTGGCACCTGTTCTGTGCCAGGCATTGGCTGGAAATACAGAGAGATAAAAATTAAACAGTCCCTGGATGTGAGAAGTTTACATTCTATCAGAGATAGCATGCACATGTATAGGCTGTATTAAATAAACATGGAGTATTTAGGAGATGGGACATTATCAGAAGTTGAAAAAGCACCAGAAAAGACTTTGTGAAGAAAATTATTCTTGGGCTCAGTTCTGAAGTAAATAGATTTTTAAGAGATGCATATGAGGGTTTGTGTTCTAGGAGAAGAACCATCCAATGTGAAAACAAAGAGACAGGAGACAAAGTGTCATGTGTTATAAGGAACAGAAGAAAAGCCAGTTTGGGTTAATCTAGAGTTCAGAAAAGGGAGCAATAAATGCACAAGTAGATTAACCCCATTTTCAAGCACTTTAAGAGTCAATCAGAGAAATCTATAATTGATCTTAAAGGTAATATAGAACCACTGAAGTTTATTGAGTAGAGAAATAAGATGAACAGATCTTCCTTTTAGGAAAAGCACTTTGACAAGCTGTCTGGGGGACGACTTGCAGGAGACAGACACTGAAGGCCAGGAAACCAGTTAGGAGCTAATTGTAATAGTCCGGATGAGATGTGATGAAGGTCGGAACTTGGGGAGTGGAAGAATAGGGTTCTTAGGCAGGGCTTAAGATGAGGTATTTCCAAAAAAGATGTGGTATTTTCATAGTGCTGATACAAAATAATTTTTTAGATGAAAGTTTAGAAGTTAAAATGTTTTTAGAACTAGTGTCCTAAAAGTCTTACTGCAGTTTTAAGCTTCAACCAATTAAAAATTGCACTAAGACCTTTGGGAAACACTGACTATAATCTTTAAAAAAGAAAAGAAGACAAATGATTTTATAAAATAAATTTTATTTGCTTTAATAGGTTAAAACAGAAAAAGACTTTTGGAATCTTGTCTTTATATTCATATACAAAGCAATTACTTTTAGAAAATATTTAATTTAAATATATTTCTCAATAATTTTACCTCTTAAGATTTTTTATCCATATTTGTGATTTTTTAGATACAGAAAATACCAACATTCAGAAATTCCCTCCACCGATGTCTGGATCAGTAACTCATCCCTAAGCCTGGATTCTTCGATTGTTCCCTGGGGATCTGAGAACTTAAGTGACTTTCCATTGTGTTACAATTAGAATGCATCAGAGACAGGACTAGAATTCAAGCCTTCCTAATTCCAAAGCAAGCCCTCCATCTACTACACTATATTATATAAAAGTATTCTTAAGAGGTGAAGTCCTAGTCTGATCTTTTTCCTTTCTTTTTTCCTTTCTTTCTGTCTGTGTCTTCCTTCCTTCCTTCCATTATTTTCTTTGTATTTTTTGGAGGTAATCAGGATTTGGTGACTTGCCCAGGATCACACAGCTAATAAGTGTCTAAGGTTGGATTTTAGCTCAAGTTCTCCTGATTCCAGGTCCAGTGTTGCACTTTCTAGCTTCTCCCCAATTTAATCTTAAAAACAACACAAAAATAAGTTTAAAAAATAACTTTTACTCTGCCCCCCACAAGTTGATAGCTGATAGGGCAACTTAAGGTAAACATTAGAATGTACAGAAGGGAATAACATGTGTGAAACCTCTTTTTGCGTGTGAACTTATCCTTAAACAATCAAATGAAAGCTACTGTAAGATTCTGCAATATGCTTACCATCTGGCTCTCAAACCCTTATTGACTCACCAAACAAATAACTACCGGTTCTTATAAATGTGCTATATCCTGCACATGCTGTTTTGCTCAGCTACCCACTATCCCTCAGGTAAAAGCCTATTTCTGTGGATGGACACTTTTTCAAGCATGCCATCATGTATATGGATAATCCACCAAAAAATATTGGAGGTGAAAGGATAACCATGTGAATATCTTTTATGTTATCGTTTGAGAACACCAGCAGTATAACCCCGCCTGGAAAAAGAGGATAGCACTGGAAGAATGTAAAGATCCTAAAAGACTTTCCATGACTCCTTCTCCCTGTCTTTAATTAGCCTTCTAGAGGTTGCCAAAGGGAGACTCAATTACCAGAGAGACTCCAAGAATTAAGAACACTGGAGGGCAAGCCTGGGGATTATCAGCTGCAAATGTGACATAAAAACAAGGTTGAGTTGTAATGACGGTGATGGAGATGGTGATGATGGTAGATAGAACTATACACAAGGCATCAAATAACATACTTGTGATGATGTTCTAACTTGATGTGTGTGGCGTAAATGACACGTTCTGTCTGTACCATATATTCTTGGAAAACCAACTGAACTACTTTCCTTTCTTTAAAACAAACAACCAAACCAAGAAAAAATCTTGAGATTTGTTTATATGTGACCTCTATTTCCAATAATATTTTTCTCCTCTTCTCAGAATAGCAATGAATAAAAAAGAAAGAGGGAGGAAAATAGCTCAGCAAAACTAAATGGCAGAGCAGAAATATGCCATAGTCGACAAGACACTGGGAAAACCTATGTTCAAATCCTACCCCAAGCACTTCATAATTGTGTAAGAGCGAAACATTGTGGTATGGTGAGAAAGATTGCTGGATTTTTACTCAGATGACCTCAGTTCAAAACCCTGTTCTGTCATGTACTACCTATATGACCTTGGGCCAGTCAATATACTTCTCTGACCTCAATTCCTTCATCTGTAAAATAATAAATTAGGCTTAATGCTCTCTAAATATATTCCAGATCTAAATGCCTGAAGGTATGCCCAACCTTTCATGCTCCTAGTCCCCCATATCTGAAAAGACGTGAGATTCATTTTATCTTCTCTGAGGTCAAGTTTACTCGTTATAATTACCGCTGTACCTGTACTGGTAAACAAATTGACTGCTTTTCAATAATCAAATTATCGAAGAGAAAATAACATTGGATAACTTTAACAAACAAAAGGATAGTCCTACATGTAAGTAGTATTACCTGCTCTTTTCCTTTTAGATATTAGAGAAAGCACCTAATGACTAATTAATTAAAGTGACTCCTACTCTTAACCTTAGTTTTCCCTTCTGTCAAATGAAGAGATTAGGCTAGAAAAGTCTAAGTTTCCTTCCAATTCTGGCCCTTCAATATTCTACAATCCCTTTCATGTTTGTAGAAGATGTTGGAGTTTGCCTGGACCAGTCAATGGAACAGGCTACACCTGATGGGGCATGGGAATTAACAAAGCTCATTAAACCAAGAAGATAAAGTTATTGAAAATTATAGCAAATTTCATAATAATAATAGATTAGATGGAAGGAAGTAGCCAAAGTTTGCATTTAGAGCAGTAAACAAAACATTGGCTGCTTGCCATAGGGGAGTACACTGAAATCAGACAGAAGATCCTGGAAAGCACAGAAAACTGGCTGATAAAGCCTCTTTAGTGCCTTAAATGAGGCAGACACGATCTGAATGATTGCTGTGCTACACACATTAGCAGCAAGTGACCCGCCTTGGAGCTAGACACAGCAGGAGCATCTCAAAGTCTAGCCTTCCTTTTTTCTCAGCTCCAGTCCAACTGTAAATGGCTGATTTACTCGGGGAGCATCCTTTGAGGAATGCACTAAAATGCCTCGAGGGTCTTTTTCTTATGCCTTCAATGGGCCAAGAACAACGGTGGAAAGGATAAGTCTAGGTTGAGTTTGATGTTTTCTGACAAACTCTTCTAAACACAGCTCATTTGAGAGTCAGAAGCTCAGGGATGAAACAAACAAATGATGCATCCCATTAGCTCTTAAGTCCTGGTGGCCACAAAAATCTAGGGTTTGTTTATGTTAGACTGCTAAAGCCACCTAAGTGAGGGCTACCGGAGTAGCTTCTTATACTCGTGAATGCCATTATGTTTCTATGTTCTTACCTGGGTTGGTGGTGTGTATGTGCACGTGTGTCTGTGTGCACATGGAGGGAGGATACATTTTCTCTGCCTGTTAAAAGGCACGTGAACATTTCTAAAAATCAATAACCAGAGTTGTAGACAGGATTTTCTTCAATTGTTAATTTTTCTGTGCCTTTGCAAATTAGCAGATTTATGCAAGGTGTCAGGATGATGATACTGACATCTCAGTAGCACAACTACTTTTGTAAATTCATTAATAGAATAGTTTTGTGAATTCATAGATATACACATTTAGTTTCCATTGAGCCAACGTGATACAGTGAAAAGACTTTGATCAAAAGAGACATGTTCAGATCTTCTTCCCGATACTTACTAGCAGTGTGGTCATGGGCTTATTTCACCTCTCTGAACCTCAGTTTTCTCATCTGTAAAATGAGTACAATGATAGATATAGTCAGAGTAATGCTGTGATGAAGATTTAACAATAACATCTCTCCCCGCTAATACACACACAATGATACGGTTCTAAGTAGCATGTACATTACTAGTGCTTTCTCCAGCACTTGCTTAGGTGTAAACAATAAACAAATGAATAATTCAAGCCCTGATTTGTAACTTTTGCCAATTTCCCAGGTGTATATATATATACAGGCACATATGTATATGTACTTGCACCAGTAACAAACGACTCTCCCAGGCTACTTTAAGCTGACTTTAGAACACCTTTGCCTCTAGAAGCTAGCTCTTGTGGTTGTTGTGAAATTCAAATGAAGTAACATATAAGATACTCTGCATATCTTAAAGTATTGTAAAGAAGTTAGCTACCATGGATTTCATTCATTGATGACATCCAATAATTGTTATATGGAAACAGTTTATTTAAATTTTAAAATTTCTTACTCAATTTTAATAAGATATTCAACTTAGTAGAGATAATGAAATTGAAAGAGTACTGGGGGTAGAATGGCAAACCTGAGTTCAAATCTTAGCTCTGCCACTTACTACCTAGAAGTAAATGATCCCTGGCAAGTCATTTTTCTTCTCTGGGTCTCAATTTCCTCATATGCAAATTGAGTTAGTTGGACAAGGTGATCTCTAAGGTTCCTTTCAACTCTAAATCTCAGACCACTAACCCATTGGAAAGTCAGGTAGATGTATACTTTAAGCATGTGAAGATTTCTCTCAGTGGAATGAGAATTTGTTAATAGCTATGAAGGAGACTCGAACGATTAGAGTTAGATGCTAAGGTCATCCAATTATTTTTTATTTTTTGCCATTGGACTTCAATGACTCTGGAAGAGAGAGTGAGTCTGAGGACTTTGTGCAACTCTGTCTCACCTAAATCCAATTCACTCATGAGTCCAGACATCAACTATGATGCCATCGGTCTCTTCAAAAACAAAGGACCAACAACAGATCTCAGAACTATGGGAATGGCATTGCAATAAATATTCAGTTTCATTATTCAAATTGAACAATCATTAAATGCCTACTGTATGCAGACTACGAGGCACCATTTGGTAGTGCATAAGATGCTGAGCTTGGGGTCCAAAAGACCTCCATTCAAATCCCACCATCCTTCCAATTACCTAGGCTAGGAAACCAGATCATCCTAGACTCCTCACTCTCTCAGCTCTCTTCCCCCCTACCCCAATATCTAATCATTTGCCTTCTTGATGTCTCTCAGTTACATCCCCTTCTCTCCTCTGACTCTTCCATCACTCTGAGCAGGTCCTCCTCAACTCAAACGTGGTTTTTTACAATAGTCTGCTGATGGGTCTCTCCCTGTTTCAAATCTCTCCCTACTCCAGGCCATGCTCAAACTGATTTTCCTAAAGAGTAAGTCTGACCATGTCACATTCCTATTCAATAAACTCAGTAGTTTCCTATTGCCTCCAGGATCAAATAGAAAATGATTTTTGGCTCCACATCCTTGTAGTTCAGTTACACTGGCTTCCATGGCACTTACTTCCATACAACACTCCAGCTCCTGATTCTTTTCTTTAGTAAATCCCCCATATCTGGAACCCTTTCTCTCCTCATTGCTATCTCATGAACAAAAATGATACCAATTTTAAATGGCAGAAATTTTGTTAACTATATATTCAGACATGGTAATGAAGGTAAGTAGTCAAGTAAACAGAGCAGGTAAATAATGCCTTTGAAAAGTGCAGTCATATTATTTATAGATTTCTCTTTTTCCATTATAATAACTGGACCTGGAGTCAGAAAATTGTTCTTGTTTAGACATTTTCAGTGACTGGTCAAGAGTAGGTGTTATTAGTATCTCCTCTTTACAGATGCAGAAACGGAAGCAGAAAAAGGTTGAGTGATTTGTCCAAGGTGTCACAGCTAGCAAGTATCTGAGGCTAGATTTGAATTCAGCTCCTCTTGACTTCTGATCTAGTACCCTGCCATCCTTTCTCCTCCAGGAGATGAAGAGAATCAATTACTTGGCCAGCTACAAAGGATTCACCAGTTTGGCCATTTGCTTTTAGCATCCACTGTAATATCACTCAGTGATGATTCTGGAAAAAGCAGAACTTGAAAAAGTCTGTTACTTGAACTCATTTATCTACCAGGGTCCAGTTATAAAGTGACAGGACTTTTTCCTCTTTAAAAAAATTATATTAACACATATTTGTGGAATAAAACAAGCATTTCCTTAACACATACAATAAAAAGGATGATTGTACATGAAACTGCAAATCTACTATACACAACTGGCTATCCCTTTCAAATATACAACAAAATTATCATGTAAATTGCTTTTCTCTTATTTTTCTATCCTCCCCTCGCTCCACCCTAGAAACGGCTATCATTAGACATAAGTTGGCATATGTGTGTATATGTAATATTATTCTATGTGTAATTCTATTTATTATTTATTTCTCTGGATGCAGATAGCATCTTTCTTCATATATTCTTTACAGTTAATTTATATATTTATCATGGTCAAAATGGCTAAGTCATTCTTGAAAATATTGCTGTTACTATTCACAATGACTTCTTGGTTCTACTTGTCTAACCCTTCATCATTTCAAGGAAGTTTTTCCAAGATTTTCTGATTTTATTGAGCTCATCATCTCTTAAAGCACAGCTGTATTCATCATATTCACATAACACAATTTATTCAGCTATTGCCCAATTGATAAACATGGCTGTAATTTCCAGTTCTTTGCCACCACAAAGGGAGCTGCTATAAACATTTTAGAACATATTTAGAACATACAGATTCTTTTGCTTTTTCTCTAATCATCTTTGGAAATAGACCTAGTAATAGTATTGCTGGGTCAAAAGCACTGGTAGTTTAATAACTCTTTGGGCATAATTTCAGGTTACTCTCCAAAATAGTTGGATCAGTTCACAATTCTACCAACAATGAATTAGTGCCCCAGTCTTTCCACATCCCCTTCAACCATTCCAGCCAATCTGGTAGGTATAAAGTGATATCTCAAGATTGTTTTAATTTGGTTTTTCTCTAATAAATAATGATTTAGAACATTTTTTCATGTGGCTATAAATTCTTTCAAAAGTTTTTCTGGTGGGATACCCTGGCTCTGGTACTTTAGAAATTGACAGATTCCTGGACTGGGAGTCAGGAAGACCAGAGGTCTAACCTTACCCCTATACTTACCACTGATGTAAATCTGGGTTCTTCTTTTAATCTCTCTCAGCCACAGTTTCCTCCACTGTAAAATGGGGTAACAATAACACCTATCTCAGAGAAGATCAAAATGAATAACATATGTAAAGTGCTTGGTAAATCATAAAGTGCTATATAAATGTTAACTATTATTGCAGATAAATATAGAAAGAGAGCTATTATATTCTCCTTAAGTTTTGTCTTCTCTTGACTAAATAGCCTTAGTTCCTTCAACTTCTCCTCATATGCCATGAACTTGAAGTCCTTCAATATTTCTATTATTTTCCTTAGGATTCTCTCCATCTAATCAAGATTCCCCATATAATACACTTACTTAGAGTTGAGCACAGCATTTCCATTTGTGTTCTACCCAAGTTACAGAATCTAACTTGTCATTGGGGACTTTCCATCAGAGATCTGATAAATCCTTGTTGATCATTTTGTAACAGTGTTTTTGTTCACTGGACTAGCTTACCTTATAAGGGCCTCCCCAAAGCTATAGTTCTTCCATTATGCACAAGGAACATGGGTGCAGCCATACACAAACTTTAGTATGCACACTAACTCATCCCCAAAGTATTGATCATTCTATCAGTGCCCAGCCCTTCAATCTTCTTTGCTTTGGAATGTGACCCATTTCTTCCCTATAGAAATCTTTTCTCTCCACCAAACAACAAATATGCAAAGTTCCAAAGGAGAATAAAGGAAAATGTTGACTGCAATTCTTTACCAGAAGGTAGTGTTTTTATTAATTTATTTCATAAATAAAAGTCTTCACAAGAAGGCTTCTTGTGTCCTGCCAAAAAAGAATAGGACACAGCACATAAATGTGAAAAATCTAGCATTTAGAAGACTGAAAGAGAAAAGATTAAACAATTAAATACATTGTATTGCACAAATTTTAGTGATCCATACCAAAGATGATTTTTGATGAGCTCATATTCCATTTGTTCCAGTTCATTTATAGGTTGTGGTTCTCTCCTTGGGGAACAAAATGTACCCTCCAAGTCTCCTACTTCACACTGGAAAATATTATGGTGAAACCATTTTTTTTAACAGAATGTAAATGACCTGATACGTGTTGTTCCTTCTCAAAGTAGTCTTCCAAAGTAGTCTAAAAAACAATTTCTACTTTGAATTCTTCTTTTGAAATTTTCTTCAAAACTTGTGACAAACATTTTTATGAAGATGTTCAATGGGGACAATTTTCTTGTGTCCATCGTTAGTTTGATTATTGCAAATACCAAGGTAGTTAAAGTGAATGAATGAGTCAAAAACAATGTGTTATAAAGTAACAAAACTCTGTATGTCTCAGAAAATGGCTCTAAAAGAAGTTCCAGTAGGTGAGCACTAAAAATAATTTGAATTAATATTATTAACAGCTATTGAAATAGTCCCCTAAGGGGATTGTTTTATGAACAATGCTTATGCGGAAGCATAAACTCTTGTGTTTTTGTATAAACCACAGTAATCGTCCACCTCTGTGGTCAATCATTGAAGGGAAGGGACCTAGATCCTCTCAACTGCATTGGTTCCAACTCTTTTCTCAGTCCAAAACCTTACCATTCTACCCATCAAGTGACTGAGAGTCATGTTAGAATGCCAACAAATTAGCTATATCAGTATAGTATGGCTAGCTGACATTTTACTGATGATCACAAGATTATGAGGTCATCGATTCAGAGCTTGAATGGACCTTAGAAAGCACTGGATCCAACTCCCTGACTTTACAGATGAGGAAACTGAGGGCCATGAGGTTAAATTACTTGCTTAGTATTGCATAGCCAGCATCTGAGACAAATTTGAATGCAGGTCTTCTTGACTCCAGTTAAGAGTATAATTTACCATACAAATTAGCTGCTTAAAGTGTTTAATACATGATAAAAAATCTTATCCAATGGCAAAATTGTGTGTGTGTGTGTGTGTGTGTGTATGTACAAGTGCTAAGTATCAAGGCAACACTGTGCTAGGTATTGGAAATATAGAATATATATGAAATAATGAAAAACCTTACAAGTTTCAGAACAGTTGGTCAAGGTGACATATTCATAGGCACTTATGTATTAAACTTGGATCCAGTGTACCTTATGTGCAAGAACCCTTGAAGGAAGGAGCTAGTTTATTTTTGACTCTGTTGTTCCAATACCTAGCACACTGTCTTGGCTGGCACATTACTATACCTAATTATACGCTGAACTATTAGAAATTTCCTCCACTGAACTATACTGTGACTCATCTATAACTCTGTAGATAAGTCTTAGAAAATTACCTGAGGCTGAAGTAACATCTATGGTTATATCACTAGAGATGGGACAGAGTTAGAGGACCACAAATGAGAAGGGTAAAAAATACTCCGTCTATTTATTTTGGCTACTTTAATGATTAAAAATCAGAATAGCTGTTTGGAAATATGACTATTAAATGACAATTATCATTACAAAAAATTTGGCAATTTTCTACTCGGCCATAGATAAGCAATTATAGAGGTAAATACATAGTATATAGCATGGTAAATGCTAGTACAGGATCATAAGTGTGTTAAAGCAACTGGATGGCAGAGATAAGAGAGTACTAGACCTTGAGTAAAGAAGACTTAAATTCAAATCCTGCTTCCTGACACTTCACTAGCTCTATGATCTTGGGTAAGTTAATTAATCTCTCTTAGCCTAGTTTCCTTACCTGCAAAATAGGGACAACAACAGCACTTATCTATCTCTACCATCTACGTATGTATGTATGTATCTATTGATCTATCATTTAACATATATAGCATGCTTTGCAAACCTTAAAGTGCTACATAAATGCTGTTATTCTCATTAACCAGAACAAGGATGGGGAAAGAGGATATTTGTTTAGTATTAATTTCCCTCTCCTACCTATTACATTTACTCATACTTACCCCAGAGTTCCTCCTCCTGTATGGCTCCTCCCATACTTTAAACGTTTTTCATCTATACTACTCTATGATCTCTCTCTCTCATTCACACACCTTTATTAATTCTCACACTCAGGGAGTAGTTTCTCCTGACCATTGCATGAAGGCAATGTCTTGACTCTCTTAAAATATACCCTGGAAGTTAATGACAGCTACAGGGGGATGTGTGCCCTGAGTGCACAGCTGTTCCCCTTTTGCTGACATTCCAAATTCTGACAAGTGGCACGTATTACCACTGTTATAAAGGCAGGGCAGTTGAGTTATGGGAGCAAAAGGCAGCTGGTGCTAATAGCCCTAATGAAGGCATTAGCCTTATTCTCACTCTATGACTGCCAATAGGCAGTGTGTAAAGCCAACAAAACACTAGGCTTCTCCACTGTTGTTCCTCTCCTGACCTTTCTTCTATGCTTGTAGAGTTGATAATGTTAGAAGGATAGAAAGAAAGTGAAATAAATGAGACCTTTTCCTGGAAGAGCAATGTGCTTCTGGGAGTCTCACTGCCTTTAAAAAGAAATTACTATGTGCTAAGTGTGTTTGTGTATGTGTGTATGTCTGTGTGTATGTGTGTGTGTGTCCATCCTTGTGCAAGTGGAGGCTTGGGGGTGGAATGTTTGGGGGAGGGGGTTACAAATACAAACAAAATAGAAAAGTAATACCTGCCCTCAAGGATCTTACATTCTAATCGAGAAAGACAACATACAGAATGGAACAGGGCATCAGTGGGAGAATGGGACAGTGTAGAGTCATGGTGCTGAGGTCCAGAGATTAGAAGCACAGCCTGGAAGGGAATGGAGAATGATAGAGACTTAGAGAAATGATTATGAATAACCAATGATTTGGGGAGGTCCAGAGTTTCCCCTTTTTCTAAACTCATTTCATAAGTTCAGCATCTGAAGGACATTGTTGATAATGAGATCGGTTTCACTTTCTTAACAATCTTGTTCAGACCCCACCTCCATGGGAAAGCCCATTCTGCTCTACTCAGGTTTGAGTGGGGATATATTCTTTGAATAGATTGTCCAAAGTTGGGCAATTTAGAAGTTAATTACATAATTAGAGTTCATTAGAATAGGTCCAGTCCCTCATTGTAGTATTAATTCTTTCATTAATATTTAATCAATCAAAGTTGCTTGTCACTCTCTGGAAAACTCACTTTTCCAAGTTCATAGAAACCTTGAGTTGACCACCATGTCTTTGGCATTCAAGAGTACCTCTGACCTTTTTTATCAATAACATTCTAGCCTTACTAATAAAATGATTAATTATTCAGAAATTGTCTCTCAAACTTTTTAAAGATCACAGGTCCCTGAAAGCAGCTCACCAATGGGAAAAGGAGGTTATTGGGGTGGGTGGGGATGGAGGTTGCATTAAAAACTTCCTCTGTGTGACTATATTTGAGTTCCTCATATTATATGTGTCCTTGGGGGAAGGTTTATATATTAGTCTGTGCTGTAAGGGGCTTGGAGTCTTAAGCAAATAATGTTGGAGCTCTGGGCAATGGTGGTTATATATAACAAATTCCCTGACAACAATTTTCTTGGCAACATATTCTAAGTCCTTCTCTACTTTCTCATAAATGCCTATGTCAAAAGTCATAGTAGGCTGATGACTTTGTTTTTGAGAATTCAGGCTCACTTCAGTGTCATGTTAAGGTATCAGAGTGGGATATTAACAGATTGCTATGAGGATTTTAATTCTTTTGTGGATAACCTATTTTTAGTTTCAGGTCTGAAAAGGAAATAACCGGAAATGTGCTAGAATACAATAGAATACAATATCCCGACCTTCAAGAAACTTACAATCTATCTGAACGTTGTATCTCAAAAGAAAGTACTATAATTTTGCCCAGTCATAGCCTTCATTCACACAATAAGACCATGGCCATTAAAAATATGGAGAAGTCATGAATTCCATTTAATGCAACAACCATATAAAAATCAATTATGTAGAAAGCAGCAAGTATTTCTAAAGCACGTACCAAAGACTAGCCACAGTGGAAGGTGGTATACAAATACAAAAGTGATTAGATGAAAGAGACATGAGTTTCTATAGTCATACAAAATGGATATAAAGTGATTTCGGGGGAAGACAGTAGCAGGAGGATTGGGAAAGGTTGCGTGTAGAAGGTAGAATCTCAGGTGAACCTCAAAATGGCTTCCTTTGCAGAGATAGAGATGAGGAGAGAGTGCATTTCAGGCATGGAGAACAACAGATACAAAGACATGTTATATGATGACCCAGCAAAGGAGACTAAAAAGGAACAGTCAAACAGGAGGTAAACCAAGAAAGAAAAACGTAGTGAAAATTCAGATAGGAAAGAGTGGTTGACCATTTCAAATATTAAAGAAAGTTAAAGACTGGAGATGCAGAAAATGTCACAAAATAATGTTCAAACAGAAGAGAACGATTCTTCTCCCTTTGCAAGTATCTTGCCAGAGCTTCTTATGAGGATATTGGATGGAGAAAGCAGATGAAATATTTAGAGTTGTCACTAGGTTTCCAAGCTTCAAAGATGAAAGGCAGGAACTAGGAGAAGTTCAAAAGTAGGTATAATAAATGTATCAATCAATTACTTTATAGTTTGATTTGTAACAGTTTAGAAGACCCATATGAGTCAGCTTCTGGAGCATCTTCAATACATTCCATTTCCATGCTACAGTATTTGGGTTACACAGTTCCTAGAGTAGAGGTCTGGAACACCTAGTGATACAAAGCTTTAGAGATCCTGGATAAATGATCTTAATATCCCTACTTGTCCATGTAGCTATAACTATGAGAATCATTGAGGTTTATGCACTGCATTCTTATATAGTCATTAATTAATTCTTGTTTCAATTGGGGATAGGAGATCTACAATAAGATACAGAACACTTAGGTTAGCTATCTTTACTGTTTGTGTGCTAATTGGAAGACTAAAATTAAGGAAGATAGACCCCACTCTAAAGGGTGCTTTGGCTGTGGGAACAGTTGGATCCAGCGAGTGAAATGTGCCATCTCAGTTAAATGGGATTAATGCTTCTAATTTGAAGTGGGTATTTACTAATCTAATTAAGCTATGTATTCAAAGTATGATCTTTAGTTCATGTAAGGAGACAAATGAATGAACATGGAGGGAAAGCAAAAGAAGAGTCATGGCAATGTATTTGGGAGGTGAGTCATATTCTAGGTAAGAATCCAGAAAGTAATGGTAATTTTAGTGGGGGCATAATGCTGGTCTATTGGCAGCTGTATGTCCCAGATTCCTAACAATACACAGAATCCAACCTGCTATTTAACACATAAGTGTAGATAGAAAAAGCAAGGATGAAATAAATAAATGGCTACTAGTGCAGGTTTTCTGGATTGTTTTTTCTAAGTGAAACATGGGATTTTATTGATATTTCCACTGACAGCAGATGAGAGGCTGGGATGGTGGATGGTATCAGTAATAAAATAGAATCTGTATTAACTATGTAGATGGATTTTCCCCAACCATACACACACACACCTCAGAATCTAGCCCTGGCTGTCCCCAGTGGACAGCAAAACATAAATCAAAAAAAAAAAAGAGAGAGAGAGAAAGAGAAGTACCTCAAGGGAGGTGAGGGAGACCAAGTGACTTATTGCTCTTACTGGGAGCAGGTAGGCACTTGAGTGTTTTTTCTGGGAGGAGTAAGCCTAGGGACATGGAGGTGGGGTGTGTGTGTGTGTGTGTGTTTGTGTGTGCAGCTGCCATAGCTGGAGATCCTCAGGACCAGGGAAAGAAGGCTAGAGGGAAGCCCCGGGGAGCAGTACCTGAGATGATCCAGGGAAGTAGATACTGAGAGGATGAGAAAAGGGACCACTTCTCCCTTCAGCTCATGTCCATGGGCTTGGGCCTAAGGACAAGGATCTGGGCCTGACTGGGGATATGGAAACTGCGCTGGCTAGGCCAGGTTAGGTCTGAATCTACTGTACCTTGTCCTGCTGATGGTAGAAAAGAACATATACCATTTTGGACCCAATGTGGCTCTCAGGTATGGCTTTAATAGTTTAAAACCAAACTAAAACTTTAGGATACCCAGTAAATTGTGGGAAAGGGAATGGTATGAATTAAGGCTATGCAAGTAGTTTGGATATGGATCTTGAATTCCAGCAAAAAGAGATTGTAATTTATCCTGTATATAAACATTTCTGCATGAAGCACTTGAGATGATCAGATGTGTGTCAGGCAGATTACTATGTCAGCTGCAGGAAGGATGGACTGGAGAAGGGAGAACAGAAGCAAGGAAATATGAGCCAGCATTATGATGCTCCAAATGAGAGGTAGTGAACAGTGATGGTGTGTATTAAGCAGAGAATCATATTCAAAACTCAATTCAGTCCATACATTATTTAGAAAGAAGATTTTATTTTCACATTATTGAATAGAAATTGGGACTTGAGATCACAGTCCTTAAGGAGTTTTCCACTTATTCAGCTATCTTCTCTCTCTGTTGTGCAGGCTATCATGAAGATACATGAAAAAACATAAAGCACTCATTTAAACTCCTTGTAGCCTTGTGCTATTACAAAAGGGAATGGAGAAGACATCATATAACTTTTGTATTTAAATTTATAGTGTATTATTTTTTGAAGTTGCTACTATGTTACATAATGGAGCTCAAGTCATTCCACATATAATCTCTAAATTGTAAGACAGAACAAAAAAAGGAGAAAAAAGAAATTTACATAATAAGTTTATTATACATTTAAAAGGAATAGCACGTTTTACATAATAGGTTTACAGTTTCATATGCAGTCACTTTTTTTAAGTATACTGTGATTATGGAAATGCTTATTGTATTCCATAAATTAAAAATAAAATAAATAAATAATTTTTAAAGTAATTAAAAAAAGATACTATGTTCTCCATTACCATGTTATCACATCTTCCTATGCCCGGTGGTTGGTAAAGTGCTTTATAAACAGGTGAAACTCAGTTAATGCCTGTTACCTAACATACCAATTGCCATAATGAAGTAAATGACATCACATTCGATCCAATGAGCAAGTACAGCTAATGACTGTGTATGTGTGTATCTGTATATGTACACATGTATACACATATATGTATACACACATATAGATATTCGATCTATTGGATATGTAACCCATAAAAACGTAATGATTGTTGGGGGAAAATATTGGAAATTTTAGTGGAATAAATCATAAGTGTAATGAGATAACCGAAAAAAAGAGGTGGTGGTGGCTATTCCCTTCAGCTATATTAAAAGAAGCAGAATATTTAGTATGAGAATGGTGATAGTTCCACAGGGCTCTACCCCAATAAAAAAATAGATCTTAGGTACTGTGGTTCAGTTCTGAGTATCACATTTTGGGAAAGACATACAGTTTTATAGAGTATGACTGTGATTGAAAATTAACACAGTGTGCAAAGATAGGCACCCTCGCAGTTGTGCCCATCTCCTGAGATCGAATGAACATTTGGTGATTCCCATGTAGCACTTTCAGCATTGGGGAGCTATGATGGATTAGTCTTGACAAATATGTGATATCTGGTTGACACCATTCTTAGCTCCTAGTTCTTTCCACATAGGAAAAGAAAGCTCTTGGGGAAGGAGTGAGGAAGGAGACCCAGAATTTTGTAGGTGAGTTTCTATGAATAGATACATGTAAAATTACCACCAGGACCATGGAGCCAGTTTCCCTGCCCTGTCATACTGTAAGGACTAACAGAAACATTAGAGAATTTAGGAGTACCTTTAAAAGTTATAGATTTCACTTGGGACCTTGTGCAACATCAGATGTGCCCAAAACAAAGTATTGGGTCTCCTCCATTATGTCAAAAGCAGAAGTTAATAATAGATAAAGTGGACAGGCTGCTTGGTCTGGAACCATGTAGTAAGAGGCCGTCCTCAATGGGTAGACACTCTTGCACTGATACTAGGATACACATGATGGCTATTCTTACCACTGTGAAACCCTGGATCATCTATCCTGATAGTACTTTGTAGGATGGACTGCCTAGAAGGGACAAGAATGGTGAAAGAAGACAGGAGAGGTCTGGACTAGGTCTCTATATCCAAGGATACAGTCATTTGAGCTGGTCCAGTCCCTCTTTCCTTAATGGAAGGCTAGGGCATTTATACATTTATATAGGCAGTTTATCCTGCCTCAGTGGAAGATATAGGCAATGTTCTTCCACCAGATATGACTGAGGGGAGTTAGGCTGAGGAACTTCCTGTATTTCCCTATATCATCAAGAATGAAGCAAGGTAAACTGAAGGTCTTTGAGAGTTAGAAGCCATCTGCCTAAAAACCAAGTTTTAGGACAGTGGTGAAAGAGTTATCTAGCAGCCTTAAGTGAAGGACATCATGTGGGCTATATCTCTGAATATGAAAACCTGGAAGGAGAGAAGTCAGAGAGGTAAGTTTGTTATTAGCAATTCTATTCCTTAGTGAGTTAGAAATCAAGAAACTATGTAGCAGATTCACAACAGAACCTGGAATAGGATTAACTTTAGGCTGAGCAAAAAAAATCTATTGCCCATATGGAAGGAAAACTGCAATATTTGGAGCAGCAGGTTGTCGGGACATATATGTATTAACAGTAGAAATGTGAGACAGGAACAGAGGTCAGTGACCTTCCTGCCTCTAGTGGGGAATCTGGGACTTCAAGGCCACGTGTGGCTCTCTCTCTCTCTCTAGGTCCTCAAGTGCAGCCCTTTGACAGAATCAAAACTGGGCTGCACTTGAGGACCTAGATGGCCACATATGGTCTCAAAGACACAGTTTCTCCACCCCTGTGACCTAGACCTTTGTCATCATGAGCCTGGCACTCTTATGTGGAGGTTCGGAAGCAAGGGGGCAACTCTTTACTGCAGACTCACTAAATTTCCAGAAGGCTGGTGACTTTGCACAGCTCTGACTCACTTAAATCCTGAATTCACTTGCAAGTCAAGATATCACCTTCCTGACATCACTGGCCCACTTGGAGAATGAAGGACCAAGGAGAACAGCTAAGCTTCCAGTTATCTTATTGAATAGAATATCCAAAAATGGGTTTGAGGAATGCATATGACAATCAATATTTAACAGGATTTAAATTTAATCTTATCATAAACTTGCATTTTTAAACAATAAGAACTATACTTTCAACTATTCATAAGAATTTTTATTGCAGCACTGTGCTTGCAGATAACAAATGAGGGAATTCTCAAGTAATCAGAAATAAAGGAAAATCTAAAAGGTCAAGTCCAGATCCTGCTCGTGACCTTCTACAGCATCTCCAACAAGTAGTTACTTGGCCTCTTTTTTGAACATACTCAGGGACAAGTAATTCACTGCTTCCTCATACCATTCCCTCAATTTTTGCACAGTTCTACACTGTTATAAAATATATATTCTATATATTATATGGTAGCTAGGTGGCATGGTGAATAGAATGGAAACAGGAAGACCTGAGTTCAAATCTGACCTCGGATACTCACTAGCTATGTGGCCCTAGGCAAGTCACTTAACTCTCTTTGCCTCAGTTTCTTCTGATGTAAAATGAGCCAGAGAAGGAAATGGCAAACCATTTCTATATCTTTACCAAGAAAACCCCAAAAGGGGTTGTGAAGAGTCAGATACGACTGAAAAAACTAAACAATAACCACAAAATACTATTATACTCCATTAGATCTGAAATAGTGATTCCACTGATGCTGGTGTTCCTAACTTGTGATTCAAATTACAACTGATCCATATTTGTCCATCTTATTACAACCCTCCTACTTGCCTTTAGATTAAGTTAACAGCAAGGTAGGTATTCAACATGCTGAAGGTTTTCCTCACATCCTCCTGACAACCTAAGAATGCCAGTGAAGCTCATAGGCAATCAATTAATCATCCCTTTTCTTATCATACTGCTGGCTTATCTCCTTTTTGGATTACAGTTTTAGAGGGTAGGAGAATGGTGCCTCATGATCTGGAAAATCTGCATGAAATTTTTTGGCCCTTTCTCCATGCCAGAGAAGAAGTCTAATTTTTTTTCTTTTTTATAGTTCCTTGTTTACAGTACCTTATTGTAAAATTGGGGTTGATATTATATAATACTATTCATAAAATATATAGCTTTTCTGTCTTTTATGTCACAATTTACTGACAATGTATGAAATTGACTTTGCTTACAAAGTACCCAAATTTGAAAGATACAAAGAAATTTTTACAAGCAAAATATTTACAAAGTAAAATATTTACAAAGAAAAAAGTATTTTTTAATGTAGAGTTGGAGATCTGGGGTCAATGACACTATGTGTCAGTACCAGGAATAGATTTAATCTTAGCCTTAGAAAGGCTTCTTTACCGGTTTCATGACTGGTTGTGGTGGCTCATCACTCTAGCCATAAAAATATGCACTTATGATTTTCTAAACTTTTTCTGTGTCATCTGCTGATCTCTGCATGTTGTCCACAATTTCTGCAAAACTCCCTCAAATTCCCTTGCTGACCTACAATATCGAAAATGCTTATGGGGAAACTTGATTTGAAAAGGATAACTGTATCTATTTCTTTCACATTCTTTACATTTTTTCTCTGGCAAAATTCTTGACTTGCAATTTGTTGCAGACTTCTCATATGCCTCTACATTGCCCTTTGGTGATCTTCAGTTTCAGTTCTTTAGAGACAATAATGTTCCAGGACTTCCAGGTATGTATCATTGCAAGAGGAATATTAATACTAAGAAGATGGGCCAGAGTTTCACTGATAAATTTGGAGTTAGAGCACCTGGATACCATTTCCACCACTGAACTACTTGTTTGACTCTGAACAAGTCACAATCTCTTTGGGTGCTACTTTTCTCATCTATAAAATGAAGGTGTTGGAGTAGTAGACCTTCAGGTTCCTTTCTAGCTCTAAATGTATGATATTATTACCCAATTCATTGTCTACTTGCAGTATTCATCCAAGACACCTATTAGACAAATGCTTTTGATTGTCCATCCAACTTCATGTCGTAATCTGAACAAAAAGACATTTTAAATTCATTTGTTTTTGACTGTATAGAGGGTTAAGCCAGAGTTTTACAGATTTATTTTAGGGGACTGCAATGTTCAATGCAATGATCACAGTAAAGTCTGTAAAGCTGAACTCTTTGTTGTTCAGTCACTGCAGTCATGTCCAACCCTTCATGGTCACTTTTGAGGTTTTCTTGGCAAACACACTGGAGTGGTTTGCCATTTCCTTCTCTAATAGTCATTTGGCCAAGCAATCAGGGGTTAAGTGACTTGTCCAGGGTCACAGAGCTGAGAAGGGTCTGATACTGGATTTGAGATCCAATCTTCCTGACTCCAGGCCCAATGCTCTATCCACTGAGTCACCAGCTTCCTCTAATTTGAACTCTCCAGTAGATCTTCTTCATGAATGGAAAAAATACCTTTAGAAAGAATATATCTCCCTGTTCTGTGCATTAACTTTATATTAATGATCCATAATCTCTCTAAGTTTCTCTCTTTTATGTCACAATTTACTGACAATGTATGAAACTGACTTTGCTTTGCAAGGTACCCAAATTTGAAAGATATAAAGAAATTGCTACAAAATATTTACAAAGCTAAAAAGTATTTTTTAACCTGGAATTGGAGAGCTGGGGCCAGTGGGACTATGCATTAGTACCAGGAATAGATTTAATCTTAGCCTTAGAAAGGCTTCTTTACTGGTTCCCTGGTTGGCTGTGGTGGATCATTAATCTAGAAAACTTTTAGTTCACCCTTTCTAGCTAATGCTTCCCTTCTGATTATCATGGAGAGCAGTAGATGGCATAAATGAGACTGAATAACTGAGTCCCAGGCACCTTGAAGCTAAGAGAAGCACCCGGTAGGAATGGTCCAACAGAGAGCTGAGATGTGTGTGACTCGCAGATACACTGGTATGATGACACTAGAAGGCACTATCAGCTATGAAACATCAAAGGCATCATTTGCTCTAATTACATAAATATTCATACGTATACTCTCCACATGTGTTCAATAGTTGTATCCTGTGGGATAACATAAACCTGTATATGAGAGAGAGAGAGAGAGAGAGAGAGAGAGAGAGAGAGAGAGAGAGAGAGAGACAGAGAGAGAGAGAGAGAGAGAGAAATGGGAGGATCGTTACTGTTACTCAATACAACATGCTTCTTGATTAAACATATTTTGCTTTGAAATTAGGTGTCATTTGGTTGAATTATTAAAATAAACATGTGGCTATGGGCTTGTGAGCTAATATTTTTGATTGCTGACCCCCAAAGACCTTCAAATTTAGAATGGAGTTCTGGGGATCCATGTATGGGAAAGGTCTCAGGAGTTACACCAAAGAAGGGAGAGAAAATCTTGAAATAAGTAGGAAGAATGGTGTGGAACACATTTTAGGGTGGAAAGTTGTACTAAAGTAAATGGGTGGGTCTCACGGTGAAATTGCACTTGAGTTTGATCCACAGTCGGGACAAGATTGAGGAGAGAAGTAAAGGAGGAGGGATAGCGGCAAACTTTGAAAAGGTGGCTTCTGATTGGCGTGTTAAAAAGGATTTATTACTATTGCCTAGAATTGAATAAGCCAATTGAAAGCCCCAGGCCATATTGACCTGAAACTTACAAACTGAAATATTAATGGTTGAAAGTTAGCCACTGGACATTTGTGATGGAAATGTCTACCAGAATTTGTCTGGAGGACAGTATTACTCTGTTTCTCTACAAGGAAGCAGAGAGTATTCATCATAAGGGTATGTGTTTCTGAGGGCAGACTTGAGTATAGATACCCAAGGTATTTGATTTTGTGTTTTGAAGCTTTAGGTATGGAATTCTGAAGGGTTTGGGTGAAACTCCACTTAGAAAGAATAAGAGTAATTAATAGTTGAGGCACAATGCCCCCAGCTTCTGTCTAGGAGCAAAAGTACATACTGGTCCCTATATGGATCTCTGTGGGATAATTCTAGCATCTGGGTATCTGGATGGCAAAACTTCACTGGAAGTTAAATTGTTCTTATTCCCTAGTAATTGCTATATAGGAGAAAAATGATAAAGAGAATATGTTGACCTGCAACTCAGCACGTGATCAAACTTGTGAGTAGGTCACTTTCAGACCTGGTAATTGACTTCAAGTTGTCATCTAGGTTACAAAGTACTTACATGCAGAAGGGTTACATTTGATCTACTGTCCCATCCTAGTAGAACTAGATCATGAGTGGAAGGATCAATAAGACATATTTAGGTTTTATACAAGGAAAAACATCCATTGTCCATCAATATTCCACTTTGGTCTTCATGAACTCTGAAATTTCTTTATCTGACTATAATCAGCTGTAGTTCTATCTCTCCCTTTGCCTTGCACCCTAAACCTCTTCTTCATCCTCACTTGATCTCCCATTCCTCTACCCCTCAATTCTATCCTGGACCATCATCCTTTTACCAGCTATAACCTCTTCTGTTTTCCATCTTGACTCCATCTTGGTGAACCACTTCAATTCTAGACCACCCTCTTCTCTTGAGTCCCTAGACCCTTTAGCCTACCACCTATCTTGCCCTGCCAAGTCCCAGCCTTGTACTACTCCCACCTTCAGCAGCCTTTATAACTGCTCATTTGCTGCTGAATAAAGCTACAGAAAACAGAGAAACCATACTGATTGGATTCATCACAAATTTGTGTTACACAGCTTCAACAGGATTCTCACCACAGCAAGGCAATTGTTTTTATATCTCCCTAATGAATTTGTTATCCTACTCACCGGAGTTTCTTTTCCAAACCTTTTTATCCCTCCTCAAACTTTTCATTGTCTTTTCAACTGAGAACCTTGTCTGACATTTCACTGGAAAAACTGAGGTCATTTTCTGATCCCTTCCTCATCTCACGTCATTCAGCTGCCTTCCACCATCTCTTTCACACCTGTCTTAAATAAGGAGGAAGCCTTTCTTCTTTCCAAGGCAAACTACTCTATATACCTTAGTGATTCCATCCCACCTTCTCCAGTAGATTTAAACTTTTACCATTTTCTCTCTGCTCTTGACCTCAAGTAACATACAGTCTAATGGGGGAGACAATTTGCAAACAACTAAACACAGGTGAGATATTTACAGATTAATAAGGTAATCTCACAGGGAAGGAACTAGCATTCAAGGAAACCAATAAAGATTTCTTGCAGAAAGTGGAATTTTTGCTTAGATTTGAAGGATGCCAAAGAGATGGAAATAAGAACAAAGAGCATTCCAGGCATGAGGAAAAACAACAAAAGTGCATAGAAGTAGGATAATGGAGTATCTTATGTGAGGAACAACAAGGAGATCTTTGCTTTAGGAAGAAACTTGATCATAAAAAAAAAATCAGTCAATGGTTAGTTTCTCAAATTCAATAGCAATTATTCTTTTTGTATTCCATTCTAGGCCAAAGTTATTATTTGTATTCAGTACTTATCCATGATAGGTATATATATCCATGATTCACGTACTTGGTTTTTCTTGTATCTATAGTCAAGTCAAATTCTTTTGAATGACTGCAAATTTCAGTTAGGAGGCTCTCTTGTGTTCTGGCATTTGATGTAACCAGAACAGTTTCAACAACCTGCAAGACTATTGTTAAGATTTTTCCACATACAAGGGCTCTTTGATTTAGACTCATACTAGATGTCTTTTTTGAATGACAGTAGCAAATAAGTGTAGCAAGAATGTATCTCCTTGTTTTATGCCTAATTTCATACTAAAATTCAGACTTACATAGTCTGAATTACATTACATAGGTAACAGCCCAGTGCCTCCAAATGACTAAATGATCAGGATGACATTTGAAGAAATTCAGCATTTTATGCTTGTTTTTTTCTTTTCAATTATCTTTAATTTTGTATGTGTGTACACAAAATGATGTGCTTCATATGTAGTGACAGGGTCTTTTGATATATTTGCATTTTGATATATTTGCAAATGTACTCCTGTAATAAAGATGTCCAAAATAGAAAATGCAATAAGAAATTATATTCCTACCTGATGTATCACATAGTATTCAGTGAATCAATCAGCTTTTCAGGACCTTAGTTTCTTCAATGTAATTATATGTTATACTCCTAGATAGAGACCATAAATATATTTTGGCACATACTAGAGAAATCCCTTATGTTGAATGCGTTTTGAATATAGACAATATTACTTGAAAACATAACTTTTGGCATTGAATTAGAGGAGCCTTATCAGTCTATGGTATTTTGATGAAGATAAAATTGAATTTTTAAACAAAGTCTGCTAAAGGTCAGAATTGAATTAAATACCAACTCCTTTTGTAAATTCAAATAGGAATATTCTCTGACTCACTTATCCATAAAAATTTAGATCTATGACAAATATAATCAACAGCATTATAATGCAAATAAAATGTAAACAAATATTTGATCACTTCTTATTCCCCCTTTTAGCAGAATACATTGCTTTTTTCATCTTTAATTGATTTTCAAAGAACTGTAGTTAATTTCATGAGATTACCTATCCCATTTCACCACTCCCCCATACATCCCATTTTAAAAACTGCTATAAATCACATTAAAAAAGAGAGATTCTATGATAAGGGAAGATGACTCCAATATTTAACAATTTTTACTATTGTCACATTATCCTTCACTGCCAATTTAAACTTCTCTTGTTGCAGTGTGTCCATTTACTCCAACTTTATCTTCTATGGAGATATTTATGTGTCTTATAATGATGTCTACTATAGCTCAAGGGATTCCATTGAAATCTCACTCCAACTCCATACTGCCCTTTTTTGGAGTCCCTGGCACTCTTATCACATCATCCATTATGCCCTGCCAAGTCTCAGCCTTAGATGTTTCCCACCATTCTTCACTCCTCCACATATGCTGCAGAAAAAACATGGAGAAAATAATGCAGCTGGGTCCACTATAAATGTTTATGTTACACAAACTCACCTGAGCCCTTTCTGCTGGTAGGCAATCCTTTCTTATCAACTCCCTAACCCACTCTCCGGAATGGTTCTTTGAAACCTTTTCAACTGTCCTCAAACCTTCCGTAGGTCCCCCTTCTCCTACCTTATCAGTTGGGTACCATCTTTCATATTTTACAGGAAAAAACAAACAAGCCAGTCTATTCACTGAGCTCCCTCTTCCCTTCTCATCCTCATCTTGTATCATTCAGATGCTTTCTGCCATTATGTTCTCCTTCTCTCATCTTACATAAAGAGAATCCATTTCAAAGCTGATCACTCTACCTACACAAGTAATCCTATCCCATCCCATCTCCTTCAACAGATTGCAGGCTCTATCTCTACTCTCCCATTTATCTTCACTCTCTCCTTCCCCCTACTGCCTATAAACATGCTCATGTCTCCTCTATTCTCGAAGAAAAAAATAAACTTGTTTGATCCTTCCATCCCCAGTCACTATCATCCAATATCTCTTCTGCCCTTTATGGTCTAAACTCCTTGAAAGAATTCTCTACAATAGGTGCCTCTACTTTCTCTCCTCTCATTCTATTCTTATCCTTACAATCTAACTTCTGTCCTCATCATTCCACTGGAACTTCTCTCTCCAAAGTTACTTACTTATGGTCTCTAAATTGCTAAATCTAGTGACCTTATATCAGTTCTCATTTTTATTCACTCCTCCACAACCTTTGGGGAGCAATTAGTTGACAAAATAGATATAGAGTACCTGACCTAGAGTCAGGAAGACTTGAGTTCAAATCTGATATAGATATTTACTAGGTGTGTGACTGTAGATAAGTCGCTTGGCTTCTGTTGGCCTCAGCTTCCTCATTTCTAAAATGAACCGGGGAAGGAAATGGCAAACCATTCTAGTATCTTTGACAAGAAAACCCCAAATGGGGTTATGGAGAATATATGTGACTGAAACATTTCATACTGTTGATCACTCTCCTCCTTGAAACTCTCCTCTCTAGGTTTTCAGAATACCACTTTCTCCCACTTATATCCTGAGCCCTCATCTCTTCTTCCTCTGTCCATTTCACTTAGTTATTTCATCAGCTCCCATAGCTTTAATTACCAGCCTTATGCTAAGGATTCTCAAATATACCTGTCCTGCTCCACCACGTCTGCAGACCTACGATTTCACATCACTAATGGCCTTTCAGACGCCTTCAACTCGATGTTCAGTAGTTATCTTAAACTAAACATGTCCAAAACAGAACTAAAGTTCAGCACCCCATATCTTAACAGCTATTGTAGAAGGCAATACCAATCTCCCAGTCTCTGATGCTAGAAACCCAGTAGTCATCCTCAACTCCTCACTATCTCTCACTCTCTATATCCAATCTACATCCTATTGATTTCTTCTATTTCACTTTCACCTTTGATTTTATTTTCAATATATCTTGAATGCACTCTCTTCTCTTCTTTGATACTGACACCACTCTAGTGTAGGCCCTTATCAACCTAACCTATATTTCTGTCTTCCCCACCTTTCTAGGTTTCTTCTACTTTCTGCCCCTCATTTTTCCCTCCCTAGATACTAGCCTTCCTTGCTGCTCCACCAAGAAAACACTCTATCTCTTACCTCATCATTTTCTCTGCCTGTCTCTTATGCTTGGAATGCTTTCCATCCTCATCTCCATCTATTGGCTTTCCTGCCTTTGTTTAAGTTAAAACTGAAATCCAAGATTCTACAGGAAACTCTTCCTAGCACCTTTAAATTCTAGTGTTTTCTCTTTTTTGAATATATTTGTTTGCTTGTTGTCTCCCCCATTCAATTGTGAACTCTTTGCCTCTTTTTATATCCTCAGTACTGCAGTACTTGGCACATAGTAGGCATTTTTTAGTTGTATGTTGTTGTTACTGAGACATTTTTCAGTCATGTCCAATGCTTCATGACCGCATGTGGGGTTTTCTTGGCAAAGGTACTGGAGTGGTTTATCATTACCTTCTCTAGCTCGTTGTACAGATAGAGATACTAAGGCAAAAGGGGTTAAGTGACATGCCCAGGGTCACACAACTTTTAGGCATCTGGGACCAGGTTTGAATTGAGGAAAATGAGTCTTCTTGACTCCAGGCGAGCACTCTATCCTTTCTGCCACTTTGGCACTTAAAGACTATCTATTGACTGACATATCCTAGCATGGAGCTGAGTACTATGTTTTCAAGGGCTATGCCATAGAGAAAAAGCTCTTATCAAGTTCTAGTAAGCTGGAAAGATGATGGTTCCTATGAGAAATCATATGTCTGTCACCTGAAGACCAGTCTAGACATGGTTGTAGAGCATTATCACCTGAGTGGCATAGCCACCATATGATTCTCTTTTTTTTCAATCAGAGCAGTCAGGAAGACCATCCAGTGAGGGAGAGAAGATATACACCACGTGCAAGGCTATAAATAGCAACCAAACTAATGAAATTAGGGAATCTTAAAATAAAGTATAACTAAAAGGTGTCATTAAATCATTCCTTGGTCTTTTCCTATCCATGCTAAAGAATATTAATCCTTCTTTTCAAAGTTCCATTTTTCAAACCTTTAATAATCACTTCTCAAGGGGTGGAGCCAAGATGGCAGGATAGAAAGACAGACATGTAGAAGCTCTCCCCCACGGTCCATAAAATATCTGTAAAAATGACTCTAAACAAATTCTGGAATACCAGAAGCCCCAAAAAGATAGAATGAAAGAGATTTCTAGCCTAAGAGGATCAGAAAGGTTGACAGGAAAGGTCTATTGTGCAGGGCATGTAGTGGAGCACAGCTTGCAGAGTGCAGCCCAGCCTTGACCATGCAGTATGGCAGGGATAGGACCAGAGCAGGCCTCAGGGGTTGGAATCTCCAGCAGCAGCTGTGGTTCCCTGATTCTTCAACCCACAAATGCTAAAGATAGAAAGCTCTTTCACCTGGGTGAGAAGGGAACAGGGTCTGCCCCAGCCCCAGCCAGTGGCAACAACCATTTTTGGAGCCCTCAAGCTAAGGACCCTGGAGGAATTGAGCTGCTGATTTGGGTCTCAGTTCCAAGTGGTGGTCTTGGGATAAGGAGGAGCATTGGCTGTCATGGTAGAGCTGGTAGAGACTCTGGAGAGGGAATTCTCCTTGCATATCCTGGGCAGAAAAGTTTGTGGTTGCTTCCAGACCAGAACACAGGCCAAGAAAGGAGTAAATTCCTCTCTCTTGATTGTGTCACCTTGGAGGAACTGAGAACTTGCAGTCCCCTAGAGTCTACCCTTCACTTGACAAAGGACTCAAAAGTCAAGTAAGTGGCTGGGAAAATGCCCCCAAAAGGGGAAAAAAGTAAGACTACAGAAGGTTAGTTCTTGGTGAAAAAGTATTTTCTTCCATCCTTTCAGAGGAGGAAGAAAAATGCATACCATTGCAGAAAAACCTAAAACTCAAGGCTTTTGCATCCAAAACCTCCAAAATAAATATGCAATGGTCTCAAGTCATGGAAGAGCTCAAAAAGGATTTTGAAAATCAAGTAAGAGAGGTGGGAGAAAAATTGGGAAGAGAAATGAGAGCAATTCAAGAAAATCATGACAAGAAAATCAATAGCTTGCTAAAGGAGACCCAAAAAAATGCTGAAGAAAATTACACCTTTAAAAATAGACTAATTCAAATGGCAAAAGAGGTACAAAAAAACCAATGAAGAGAAGAAGGCTTTCAAAAGCACAATTAGCCAAATGGAAAAGGAAGTTCAAAAGCCCAGTGAATAAAATAGTTCTTTAAATATTAGAATGGAGCAGATGGAAGCTAATGACTTTATGAGAAACCAAGAAATTACAAATCAAAACCTAAAGAATGAAAAAATAGAAGATAATGTGAAATATGTCATTGGAAAAACAACTGACCTGAAAAATAGAACCAGGAGAGACAATTTAAAAATTATTGGACTACTCGAAAGTCAGGATCAAAAAAAACAGAGCCTAGATATCTAAAAAAATAAAATTAAGGGGTGAGAGAGGAATATATTGGAAAAAGAAAAAGAGAAATGGAATGGGGCAAATTATCTCTCATAAAAGAGGAAAGAAAAAGTTTTTCCAATGGAGGAGAAAAGGAATGAGGTGAAAAGAAAAATGTAAATCTTACTTTCATCATATTTGGCTTAAGGAGGGAATAACACGCACACTCAATTTGGTATGAATATTTATCTACTACAGGAAAGTAGGAGAGAAGAGAAGAAGTTGGAGATGGATGATAGAAGGGATGGCAAATGGGAGGAGGGAGTAATTAGGGGAAGGGCAAAGTCAAAAGAGAGAACAGAATAAATGGGGGGCAGGATAGGATGGAGGGAAATATAGTAAGTCTTTCACAATATGACTATTATGGAAGTCTTTTGCAAAACTACACATATATAGAGTATATTGAATTTCTTGCCTTCTCAGTGGGGATGGGTGGGGAGGAAGTAGGAGCAAATGTTGAGAATTGTTTTTGCATGCAACTGGAATATTAGAAATGCAGGTAATGAAGTATAGAAATCTATTTTGCCCTACAAGGAAAAAGAGAAGGTGGGGATAAAGGAAGGGAGGGGTTTGATAGAAATGAGGTCAGATTGGGGGAAGGGGTGATCAGAATGCACGGTGTTTGGGGATGGAGGGAGGGGAGAGATGGGGACAAAATTTAAAACTCAAAATCTTGTGGAAATGAATGTTGAAGACTAAAAATAAATAAGTTAATTTTAAAAAATAATCAGTTCTCAATCTTCCTTGAATCACAGATTTCGTGGGTTTTTTAGGTTTTGGGTTTTTTTTTTTTTGCAATTTTCTTCATTAGAAAGTATATCAATGACAAGAATAAAGTGACCACATTACTTTCAGGATATTTAAGATTATCCTTGTTGTTAATACATGTTATATTCATCCTGGAATTTTAAACACTATGATCATTCACATTCATTTTGTGGTTTTTTTGAGAATCTTATGTCAAGAATAGCCTCTTTCCAAAAAGCATTGTGGATTTTTAAAAACATCCAGCCTAACTGGAAACAAAAATTTGGCATGTAACTGAGTTTCATCTGTATTATTATTCTATGCTAATATTGTCTGAGAATAAACAATAGCCTGGATAGGATGGCCTGGGGATATGCATTTTAGAGATGGTGCTATGTGGCAATCTTGGAAGGGAGGTTGTGATCTCTGGACCACCCAGATGGACTGGTGATAATGAGGGAGGGAGACTAGCTTTGAAAAAACTAGAAAATTTTAAAAGAACTTTGGAATTGAGTAGGAAAAGGGAGAAAACTAGAGGAATATGAGAAAGGAATATCAGCACCGGAGCTATCCAGTGTATCTGGGAAGTAGTGAGGGAAACACCTTATGAGGATAATTCTACTGATAAAGCCTAGAGGATGGAAGAATAGCAATAATTTAAAGCAGAAAGGGTTGGACCAAAACCTCGAAACCTCAAACAAAAAAGAAACTTTTAATTTTTCAAGGATATGAAGATCTCAGAGAAAGAGTTTAATTTGGATCTCTGAGTAGAAAAAAGTTGAACTCACAGGACCTGGAAATTTCAGATATTGAAGAAAATGAGACAAGGTGAAACTGGCAGAAGTCGTTTAATATTTTCAACAGGTGTCAAGCTGATGGACCTCTATTCCTGGAGGGGCTCTGGCCATGTTTCACTCTATTCACAGACTTCCTAAGCTGGTTAATTCCATTTTGCCATCCTATTCCCTACCCCTTTCCTGCTTTCCAGCTCTTCTTCATATGACAGCTTCTTCCATCCTAATGTAAGATTCTTGAAAGTAGGGTCTATCTTACTTACTTACATTTATATTCTCATCTGTGCCTAACACAGAGCGCAGTGGACAGAGCTCTGGGTTTGGAGTTAGGAAAATCTGAATTCAAATCCAGCTTCAGAAACGTCCTACTCATGTCACCTTGGGCAAGTCATTTAAACTCTGTCATTGGAGAAGGAAATGGAAAATCACTGCAATATATTTGCAAAGAAAAACCCTATGGTGAGAGATCCACAGGGTCAAGAAGAGTTGGACGTGACTGAAATGACTGAACAACAATCAATAATTTGCCTCTAACACACATGATAAATACCCCCAAGGCTGTGACATATTCCTATAATTATAATTTGGCTCCTAAATGTACTGTGTTCATTATGTTTTAGTGGACATGACAGAGGATATGATAGAGGACATAATAAAGAACCCTTCCATGTATATATATTCTCATTGGTGTTGCTTCTGCCTCCACTGAGATGGATTTCAATTTCATCTTGTCTTGTTCATATTGCATAATTCCTGATTTGTTTTCCTGTAAATCTGTTCCAACACATTCTACTCAACTAGGCTTACTCTGATTCTCCTATGGAGTCATAGCACTATGGTTCATATGTTTGCCCTCATTCTTACCACATGACTAGGACTCTTTTGTTCTGGTTACGTGCATCATTGTCAGTAATAAGGTCATGTATAGACTAGTTTCATGATTATGTCTTTACAAGAAAGTAGTCATATTTGATGACTTGTCACCATTGATTAGTAAAATTACTTCACTGACTAGTTTCCTTTAGCATTATTCTTCTACTTCCTCTTCTTCTTCCTTTTAAACTGTGTTGCTTCTGGCTGTGATTTCTTCTGTATGGAACAATACTGACGAGGAAAAGAGATGATTCTTGAGTTCCAGAGGATTGTTATTAGGGGAGAAATCTGTCCCTGTCTCAGTGGAAGCAGCATGTCACCTAAGATGATCACCAGTAGAAACTGAGCTAGGGGATGTGTGTGTGTGTGTGTGTGTGTGTGTGTGTGTGTGTGTGTGTGTGTGTGTGTGTATATTGGGGGAGTAACTACTCTGGCTATGTCTATCTCTTTAGCCCTAATTTTTCCTCAGTTGGCTATATTCTTGATGGAAGATTTGTGAGATGGTAGATATGGATGAGAAGCTGGTAGTAATGGTGGTAGCATGAAGTCCATTCAAGAGATGGGGGACATAAATGCATGGAGGTAGGAGAGGGCATAATGAAACTGGGGAACAGGCAGAAGTCTAGTTTTAGTGGGCAATGAAGTATATGAAATGGAATAGTGTGCCATTGGCTGGGGAAAAAAAGGTTGGAACCTCTTTCCAGAAAGGTGATACAGTAAATTTCCAGAATGAGACACATTTCGGGGCAAAGGTAATTGTGGGAATTGGTGTTGTATATGCCTTATTCATGACAAGATTTGTTTGTCCCTCAGGAGGGGACTGGGATTATAAAAAAAAAATAAATGCTTGTTGATTGAAAAAAATAAAGCAGACTGAATTTGGGGGGTCCTCAAATGCCACGCTAAGGAGTTCCCATTTTACCCTATAGGCAATGGGGGAAAAAACTGAAAGTTTTTTTCTGCCATAATAACCTATGCATTAGGAAGATTATTTCAAAATCAGTATAAAAATACTGCAGATAAGGGAAAAGAATGGAGGCAGGTAGACAGAAAGATCCTTCAATAGTTTTAATGAGCAACAATACAGGACTAAAATAGGGTAATGTTATTTGAAATAAAAAGGTAGGAAACAATCAAGACATTCAGAGGTAGATCCAAAAGCAGTGGCAACTAATTAGATAGGAGAGGAGAAGGAAGAAGACAATTGAGTCTGGGAGGAAAATGCTACATCAAAAAAAAAAATAGGAAAGTTAGAAAGAAGAGTTTTGTTAGGAAGATGACAAGTTCAAATTTAGAATATATGAAGTTGACCGGAGAGGAGGTAACCATGGCAGCTGCACATTTGGGTCTGGAATTCAGGCAAAAGCTCAGGTTAGAGATAGGGTTTTTGGAATCATCAACAAAGATGATACTTAAAGGAATGGGTGTGATTGTCGAGAGAGGGAGTATGGGGAAAGGGGCATGAGAAAGGGCCCTTATGTCCTCTTCTTCTAATTGACTGGTTCCTCCCAGAACCTCCATCTAAAAGGAAAATGCCCACGCCAACCACGGCTTCATTTGTCTCCAAGCTTTACTCCTGCCTCTCCCATCTTTCTCTAGCATTGCTCCCATTTAAAAAACAATTTTTCATTCCCTCTCACCATTTTAAACTTCCTTTTATATACTGTCTTTCCCCATTAGAATGTAAACACCTTGAGAGTACAGGTTATCTTCCTGCATTCCCAGGGCTTAGCGCAGAGCCCAGTCAGTACATAGTAAGTGCTGAATAAATACTTATTGATTTGACTTGACTTTCAGATGTGGAAAAACCTTATAGAGACATCTAGTTTAATCCTCTCATTTAAAAATTTTGGAAACTGAGGCCCAGAGAGAATGTGACTTGCCCAAGATCGAATAGGCAGCAAGTATGTGACAGAACCAGGTTTTGGACCCACTTATCTAACCTCAAATTGAACAGTCTTTCCAACGAAAAAACACAACCTCAATTTCACAAATGGTGACATTTGAGAGAAAAATTTCCTTGGAGAGACAGGGAAGGAAGCCAGAAAACATAGAATTTAGGAATGAGTGGAGAGTGATAAGACTTTAACAATCTTTCTTCTTCTTGAGCATGTCTATATGCAACGTGAAATAAGCCTGAAGAAAACAAGAGACTGAAGATGGTGTATTTGGGGAAGGGGATGATTTATGGAGCATAGTACTGAAGAGGAAAACAGAGTATGGGATCTTAGGTTCAAATGAAAGGGTTTACCTTGCCTCTGACTCTCTATTTTTACAGATGTGGAAACTGAGACTTGAGGAAGTGATTCGAATGTGATCACACAGAACACTACTGGTATGACTCTTAGTGAAGGATAGGGGAAGGACTCTTTTCATTGTACCAACAGTATAACTCTACTCTGGACTTCTCATAACATCAAAGACTATCTTGCTTAACACTACTCGCATTAGGGAAGACCACTAGCTATGTTCTTCAGGTTAACTCTGAGTTATCACATATTCTTCTGGTGTGTTTATCCTTAGGGAAAAGTGGAAAGGAAACAAAGATAGATACTGAAGTCTTGAATTGGGAGATAAGAGAATTGCAGCCAGTGGCTCTCCGCTGTATTCACAGTCAAGTAGGAAATATTACCTGCTGAAAGAGACGTTCGTATTTTCAGACCCGCCCCCTTAAGGGGGCCATCCTGTCATTTAATTATTTTACCTACCCTAAGCACTCTGGAGCCCAAACACCAAAGGGAATTTGTCTGGGGAAATTCATTCAGAGCTCCAACTTGAGATGCAAGAAACAAAACTCATGATCTTAATGGTGGAAGCAGACTCTCACCTCCAAGCTACTCATGGTGGATCTGTGACCTAGGACATGAACTGGTGAGCATTGAGATAGGAATGGAACTTTAGGATATGGAATTGGATTTGGGGTGGTGGCGTTGCCATACAGGCTCACAGGTAAGGGGATGTAAGGGCAGAGCTTTCTGCAAATGTAAATCCCTCTAGACACTTCTTTTTCTAGGACTGACCCCTTTCTTTTCCATGGGTCTCACACACTGGTCTATCTTTTTAATGGAGAAATTGCTATTCTATCCTTTTTCCATCCACTTTTTCTTATTCCAATTCTAACTGAAAACCTATAAAGGTATGTAGGAGTTAAAAGAATCTTAGGTTGGAATATACATATATATATGTATATTATATATAATAGATAGATAGATAGATATTAGAGGAAAATCAGACTAAGGGCATCTCACCTGTTTCAACAAAGGACCTAGGCAAAAGTGACATTTCTATTGTAAATGATAGGACTTCTGGGGGTGGCCCTGGGTATGGGGAAATAGATCTGTGGTTGGAAATACTGCCAAAGGAAGAACAAGATCTTCCAATTAGCACCGCAGGTAGGATGGAAATGTTGGTAGCATCAGTGGGGACAGGGAAGACCAGAAGCAGAGGTATGCCAAGGCAAGCTGAACAGATTGTGAAATTTTCAGTGTGAGTATTTATACTTCAGAAATGCAAATGTTACAAATCAGGGCTTGATTTATTGTCTTGTTGATTGTCTAGGCAAGAAAATGTTAATAATGCAGATTAAACTTAAAAGTCTGTCCTGTTTACATTTCTCCCCAGGGAAACAGTTGTTAAATATTTACTACCACATCCATGACTAGTGGTCTTAGCCTTGATCTACATTTTCCTTCCTTCTTTTCTCATCACCAGGAGTTGTCTGCTGTCTCAGTGCCTTATCCAAGAATGCTTTGGAGTGAGTATATATATATATCTATATATATATATATGTATATATATGCATATTTATATTTATATATAAGTACACACACATATATACATGTACATATATGTATATTAGATATATGCATATATTTGCATTGTGCATGCACCTATGTGTATGTGTGGGAAACCAATGCCCAAGAAGAAAGAGGCTGAAATCTCAAGGGTCAGCAACATGGTGTAAATGACCACCCTATGTAAGCCATCCTATGTAAAATGATTAGATGGCTGTTTATAATATGTGCGGTGGGTTTACGTAAGCCTAAATGTTGCCAAGGCGTGCAAGTTTTTTTTTCTCTTACACTTATAATGAATGAATTCTCAATTTTATTTCTGTATTTTATTTATTTTATTCTGTATTTTATTTATTCTGTGTTTCTCCAATTTGCAAAGGTCACTTTGAAATACTGATATTGCTAAGGCTCATTCAATTTTAGTGCTGGACAGAGGCTTTACCTTACAGATCAATCTAACTCTCCAGTAAATGAGAATTTCCTTCTACAAGCTTAATGCATCCAGAAGTGGGGAACCTGTGGCCTCAAGGCCACCTGTGACCATCTAGGTCCTCAAGTATAACCTTTTGACTGAATCCAAGCTTCACAGAACAGATCCCCTTAATAAAAGGATTTGTTTTGTAAAACTTGCACTCAGTCAAAAGGCTGCACCTGAGGACCTAAAAGGTCACATGTGGCCTCGAGGCCACAGGTTCCCCACCTGTTAGGCTTTGCAAAAATGAAAAACACACGGCCCTTGACCTCATTAAGATCATCATCATGTAGCGAAAGGGTTCTTCACCTAAGATCCTGTCAACTTAAAAAATAATTGATAACTATTTCAATGTAATTAGTTTCCTTTATAGTCCTGTGTATTTTAATTTAATGCATTGAAAAACATTATTCTGAGAAGAGGCTCACAGGCTTCACCAGATTTCCAAGCTACAATACACACACACACACACACACACACACACACACACAGTTGAGAAACTCTGATAGTAAGCTCTCATTTTCATGGATGAAGACACAGGCTCAGCAATGAAGTGACATCAATTCAACAAACATTTATTTAGTGGCTACTAGGTACAAGACACTGTGCTAGGATTTGGGCATACAGAGACAAAGAACAAAACAATCCTTACCCTCAAGGAGCTTACATTCTAAAGGACTTAACTAAGACCACACAGCTAGGTATGTAGTTTGCTGGCAGACCTGGCACCAGAACTCAGCTCTGAACTAGAACTCCTAGTCTTAGATTTTAAAAAATTATTTTTTTCACTACAATACTGTAAGCAAGTCTGTTGAACTCATGTTTTTTTCATGGAATCAATGAGTATCCTGACTAGCCCATCACCCACATTAATGCTAAAGATATTAAATAATATTAGAGCTAAGAATGACCCTTCTGGGGACCACTAGCTTGGTCTCTCTCAGGTTGATTCTGAGTTATTATACTCTTTGATGTAATAATCCACTTCCTAAAGGTAGTGGCCCAACCCAGACTGGTCTCCCTAGATGATTGATGAGCCCATTGCCTGGGTCAGAATCTGTCTTATTAAAATTGATATAATAGATAATCTGACTGAATTGGTTCTTTCCTGATCGATGTGAGTTACCATCTAGCACTCTGAGATCTCCTAAGGATTTGCAAATTGATTTTTAAATGAATAGTTCCAGTATCTGCATTAACTCCTTCATTCTCTATCCAGTCATTCCGTCCTTTTTTAAAGGTGAATGCTACGTGATCCTTCCTTGTCCTCTATGAGTTCTTAGAAATGACAAGCCGAGATTATTCTTCTTCACAGAAAGACTTCAAGAACAATCCTGGCAGTGGCTTCAGGTCAAATCAATCCATGAAGATTGGGTTAGTTGATCAGTTTGACCAACAATTATCAATCATGGGACAGTTACCATAATCAATGAGCATGTAGACAATGTCTGAGTGACCCAGAGATGCTATTAGCCAATTTCCCAAATGCTTTAATATGCGTATGACCAGTCCCTGGTAATCTTAAAAGAATGTCCTTTTACATCTTCAAGAATTTTTCTCTCTCTTATTTTATCGTACCTTTTACAAACCAGTGTCAGCCACAATGGTTTCATGAATTGCAGATGCCCTGATCCCATGGTTTTACTTAAAGTGAAAATGAGACAAGTATAAAAATCTAAAGATCTTTGTTTTCCGTAAATCATTGCTAAATATTTCTACTTAACAGGGCAGCAAGATTTTCATTAACGCCTCCATCTGGTCTTGATAAGTCAAAAGAAATTATTATTTGATGTTTGTTTGTTTGTTTCCTGAAGTTACATCTACTTTTTGGAACTGGCTTTTCTAATTCATTGGGGAGGGCACTTTAAATTTTTTCCAAATTTGATATTGTGGCAATTTCGAAAAAAACATCTAAGAAAAGAATATTTTTAAAATTTCTCATTAGAATTAAAATAGGAAAAGCATGCAATATTTTCAGAATGTTAATATTTATTCATTTACCTAAAAAGAGCAAGAGTAGAAGTGGTTTTATATCACAACTCAGAAACCCTACAGAAAGCAGGTCCTCAAAGACTTCATTTCATAAATAATGCATTTTATTTTATTGCATATGGCTATTAAGGAGAGCATCCATGATCAATACAGACTAAAAACAATGCACTATTCTAGTTCCATTAATTCTTGTCTCCAGCAGCATCACATTTATCCTTATATACAGCGTGTACATTGGAAGACAGAGCAAGATAAGTTAAGTCTCTTGTCATATCACAATAGCAAGAAATATATTTAACATCTTGATATCCAGAAACGATACGTACCCAAAAAGAAAACACTGTTTAATAACTGTTAAAGTTTATATAGCAAAAAATAGTTTAAATTTAAGGTTAAGTCAGGCAAAATGTACAAAGACCCAATATACATTGTGAAGTTTTAGCAAACATAACATTTATACATTTTGGTTCCATTCTGTAAACTAAATTAAAATGTAAATATTGCATATGCCTTTTGTGAAATGTACAGGATAGAGGAAAATTTAGTACATTGTCAACTTTTTTTTTGTTTTTTTTTTTTTAAGTTGCAGAGTGAATATGAACCATTTCCTATAGTGGCATGACTTTACTGTAAGTACAGAGGACTACTTCAAAAGATAAGTCAATACACTATTGTGTTCAGCAGGTTCCACATTCAGTGCTATTTTAGTTGGGGAATTATATAGCAAATATCACCCATCATCTTATTTCCAAAACTAAATAAAAATTTTAGAACATTTTACACCCTTTTAATAAAGCGTATTATACACTGAAATTGACCTCCAAACTAGTACTGTATGGCCTATGCAGTGCTGCATCGTGAAATCCCAGAAAATAAAACCTTAAAAATGTTCAGGGGGATTACTTTACATTCATCTTTGTCTTGTAATACAATCCTCTGTTCTAAAAGTTCAGCATGGAAGCAGGAAGACTTCTAGCATTGCCATTAACTGGATTTGTAAGACATTTCATTTTTGGTCTTCCTCAAATAAACCTCATTTTACAGTGATGTAATAATGTACATTTATTTTTTTCCCATAGCATGAAACTTTTCAAACGTTTCACATCCACAATGAATTAGTGTAATACATACATGACTATCAGAAGGCAGACACTGGGGTTGTACCCATGGAGAAAAAAAGCATGTGAATTCTCCAGTCCAATTTCTCAAAGGAGCAGCACGGTGACATAAGATTCTGCTGATCTGGGGCAGCAGTTCTATGTGACATCTGGGATATTTGCCACAATACTGGTATTTTCAGAACACTGAAAACATAAAACATGGGTAGTCTTGTCAAGACTTTTAGACAACTGACAAGTACTGTAATTTTTTCTTCTTTTTCCCTTAACGTCTGTGGCTGGAATGCCTCATTTTTCTTTTTGTATAAAGCAGCCGTATTGGCTGGCATGATAGCATTATATTAGAGATAACATTTTTATCAGCCAAACACCCATGACCACCCTTGCATTGCTAGCATGCCTATGTGGATTTTTGGTTCTTAGAAATGCAAGCTCAATATTAGGGGTAGCAGACAAATTTGAGCTTGTAAATAAGATAAAAGGCTTTTGCAATTCGAAGTACCTACATAAACATCTACATAGAGAGGATTAAACAAGTCTGTCAAAGGTAAAAAGAGATACTTATCCCCTCCCCAAATCCCTTCCCACCCCACCCCACTCCCACCCTCACTTCAACCCTTATAGAGTTTTATGATTTTTAACTTAGGTTGCTTTAGTTACACATTATAACTATTTTGCATCATCTTCAAAGTTCAACATAAAATTTTCATTTACTGAGGCTGTTCAGTTCCACACTGGGCTCTTTGTCTCTAAATAAACGCAGCTAGTGAACTGCGATCCAGCAAGCTGCTATATACTTGAATAAGTTCAATAAGGCTGATGACCATTCTTCAGAAACATTCAGCATTGAGATATAAAGGAGGTCCTGCCATACCCCAACAATACAAATCCGGCTTTACTTTGAACTGAGGTAGGACTGTGGTAGTTTTGAGAGTATACCAGTAAATACCAGATTTTACTGCTTTAGTGGGTGTTAACAGACTCTCCTAGCATGCTAAGGGATAAATACAGTTTGTTTTTATAAGGGTGGGGAGGGGAGAGAAAAGAAAAGAGGAGGTAGGGGAGAAGGAAATGAAGGCATTGGCCACCACCTCAGGTGGTCAGCTCCAAAGGTCCAGATTTCTATAGAATAGATTCTTCAATTAACTTTCTCAAGCAGCAGCAAGATGACAGATGCCCAAAACAGGAAACAAACGAGGCAGGCCATTTTCCTTTCTTTGATGGTTCCTTGTCTTAATGTAGTCCATTATCATCTCAAAAAGTTAAGTAACTGCCCAGCTCAAAAAAAGAAAAGTAAACCATAAGCAGCTTCGGATTAAGAAACGACAAACGCTGAGCGGCTTCTGTTGTGAATGTTATACTCCGGTGTACGAGGTCATGGGGATCTAGCCAGATTTTTCACTCTGAAAAGAAAACAATATATAAATAAAAGTGAGTAATGATGTCCCCGTGAAAAAAAGGCATATTTTTAATGGCTCCGCAGAAGAGTCATGTCAAAAAACACTTCTTAAATAACCTACTATGTGCCTGACACTGTGCTTGATCTCAAGGAGTTTGCAGTGTTGTGAACATAAGATAAGAGAGGTTTTACGGAATTCAGTTTCACATAGTTATCAATATCAACTATGCATATCACACATTTACAGGCTAAATTTTATAAACAACTATGCAATTTTATAAAAGAATTCATTTATAATATTTTAGAAAAGCAATTTCAATGGAGAAAAAAATAACTGATGTGTCAATTCTGCAACATGCTTTGGATATGTTTCCTCATTGACTTCTTCCAATAACCCCCTGTGAGATAAGCACGAGAATTCATTATCCCCACTACCTTGGTAAATGTGACTAAAAAAAGATGAAGTGACTTGTCAATGGTCACAGAGGTAAATACTAAGGCGAGACTGGAAATCAGAGCTTCCGACTACAAGCTCCGCTGTCTTTGACCTAAATACTACACTGCCTTCAGTTCTAAGGACCACTAGAAAAAACTTTCATTGAAAAAAATTCTATAAGACATCCCAAAGGTAGTAACCATCATTTGCATATTTTGGCATTATATCTCTCTAACCTCCAAATATTATACTTTATTTCTTGTTCTTTTCTAGGTGGAGATATCCAGATAATTAAGATTCACTAAGTTTTGTCCCCTTCCACACTTGTTTTATCTTAGTTCTTTAATAGTTTCTCAAGTCTTTCCTCTCCAGGCCTTAATAAAATTTTGGCTTCATACACTCCTCTAGCTTTTTCATATGGAATTGGACACATAACTTAAGCTTCTTCCTCACAATTTTTCCATGTGTATCATACCATCCTGATGCTTTTTTAATGTCCAATTGCAATCATTTAAAAATTCTCAAGAAATCCCTTCTCTAGATCACAAAAATGATAGCATGAGTCCTGTTTATTTAAAAATAAAGCTTAAAAGAAGTTTCCTGGAACATACTCAGGCAATACCAAATTCCTGATGGAATATGTACAGGTCATAAGGTTATCACAACCCTAAAAGTACCTCCATCCTGATAAGATAGCCCAGTAGAGAGCTAACCCCAAATTTCCATGCCAAAGAGGCTAGAAGGGTGAGGAGCCCAGAGAGGAGATAGGGAAGGCAAGACCGCATAGAGTTTGATTTCACAGTTTTAGGCCTATCTCTATGATGTCAAGTTGTATCACTCCTTCGGCTTACAACGGTTTCCTCACGGCCTTCTTCTACCAAAATCTAACTAAAAGTTTAAGCTGTGCCAGGAAATGAAGTAAAAAGACATGTAAATAAAGTTTCTGGCCTCAAGCAGCTTATCCTCTAATCAGAAAGTGTGGAGCCTTGATTCTGTTTCCTTTGTTTGTGGGGGGTAAGAAGGAAATTGTCAGTGATTAATCACTTAATATTCAAAGTATTTTCTTTCCTACAATGTACTCTAATCTTAGAATACTTATTCTTTTGGAGGGTGCAGAGTCTGAGAAGGAGTCCTTCATTTGGAAACATTATGAAGTTGACAAAAGTGGTTGACAGAGCCCTGAATGAAAGATCTACTTGCTACTTCAACTATGCCAATAAAACTCTCTCAAGATTAGACTAGACAAGAAACCAGTAACCAGAACTTCGTGGGAAGTCCAACCTGAGTTCATTAATTCCAAATAGGAAAAGCAGTTAACAAGCTGGGAACCTTTCCTGAAGGCACTAATCTGTACATAAAAGGATCCCTGAGGGCCACATTTCACTCTGTTTTGAAATGTAATATTATCAATATTTTATTGTATTTTTATTCTTGTTAAATATTTCTCAATTATATTTTAATTTGGTTCAGCTGTACACAGGAGTGTTGTGGGCCAGGTTGATCACTTCTGCTAAGACAAACTGAGGCCTGCTCCTCTTCCTAAAAGCTCAGGCTTTTAACACCCTAGCAATTTTGGTAACCTTTGCTTTTGCTAAGTTAAACTCTTAAATTTCCCAGTACTAACTAACAGATTAAAAACTTCTTAATTTCATAGTGTAGGGAAGGCAAGCTAGTGGGAGGAAAAAACAAAAAGCAGGAAGCAGAATGGATGAGAATTTCAGAGGGGAAGAGAGAGGGGGCAAATGACTCGACTAGGAGACCCTATATGAATGCCTGAAAAGTGAAACTTCAAGAAAATAACAGGAGAATGTCACAAGGTAGTACATGATGAATGGCCAAACTGTACTGACAAGAACTGTTCTTGTGGTGTAGAGGACAGAGAGATGACTTCAGCTAGAGGCAATCGGAGGAAGGTTTTACAGAGGGTATCCGGGATTTGAGAGGGGCCCAACAGGCAAGATGATGATGACAGCTCCAAGGTAGGGGAGCAACAGGAAGAAAGGAAGAGACACAGAAAAGAATCAAGCCAGTACTTTCTAGGGACAGGCTCAAAGAGAAAATTGGTGAATGAGCATAAAAGAAGGTAGGTTTGGCGTTCAATCATTTTCATTTGTATCCAATTCTTCATTACCTTGTTTGGGATCTTCTTGAGAAAGATGCTGGAGTGGTTTGTCCTTTCCTTCTCCAGTTCATTTTACAGATATGGAACTGAGGCAAATAGGATTAAATGACTTGCCCAGGGTCACATGGCTAGTGACTATCTAAGGTTAAATTTGAGCTCAGGAAGATGGCCCTTCCTGATTCTTGGTCCAGTACTCTATCCATTGTGCCACCCAGCTGCCTAATGGAAAATAAGACATCGGTGGCTAGTAATTGACCATGTTGCCAGGGATTTTATCACAGAAACTGCTTGCTTTCTTTTGGTGTGTCTTTTTATAGACTTTTTAAAAAGTTTTGATTTCAATAATCTTTGAGACAGAAATCAGAGGCAAGCTGGAATAGTAGACAGAGTTAGCCTTGAAATCAGGAAGACTAGGTTCCAAGTTCTGCTTCTACCATAAGTAGCGTGACCCTTGACAAGTCACTTAACCTCACAGTAACCTAGGTAATGCTATTAAAATTTAAGTTTCAGGAAAACAAGGAGTTCCAAACATTAAGACAAAATAGGGAGAAAAAGAAAGGGAGCAGGCTGATGTCAGATTATGGAGGACTTTGACTAAGGAGTCAAACTGATGAGTCTGGAATTTATCATTTTGGCAAATGGGAGCCACTGAAGAGTTGTGTGCAGGTGAATAGCCCTGTAAAAACAGCATTAAAGGAAGATTAACTGAGCAACATGTGTAGGACAGAATGAAGTGGGGAGAAACGAGAGATAAGGAGCGAGGTTAGGAGATACATTAGAAAAATAGCTAGATGGCCCAGTGGTATGAGTAGCAGCTGTGGAGTCAGGAAGACTCATCTTATTGCACTCAAATCTGACCCCAGATACTAGCTGTGTGACCCTGGACAAGTCACTTAATCCTGTCTGCCTCAGTTTCCTCATCGAGAAAATGAACTGGAGAATGAAATGGCAAACCACTCTAGTACCTCTGCCAAGAAAATCCCAAATGGGTTCACAAAGAATCAGATATAACTGAAAAAGGTAAAGAGACATTTGAAAAACTTCATTTATCTAGTAAAGCAGACTCCAAAGGGGTAATGTGACTTTTGTTTCCTGTCTAATAAAAGAAAAGTGACAAAAAACACCCAACTCTACTGTCACTTTGGAGATAGAGTTCAAATCTATTAGACCTCATGTTCCTTCAGAAATCTATCTTTCTACCAGTCAGTGGGTCCTGCCCTCTTCAAACCAAATTGGCTTCTTACTGGCTTGATACCAAAACAAACTTTAGCAAGCCCTCTCTATGCTGGCACTGCTGATACAAGTAGACAGCTTGAGAATGCTTAGGGATACTCACAAAACATCAACAGAGTTAACCATCAGAAACAATAACTGTTAACAGAGAGAGATGAAGGGTGGAAATTGGAAGTCTAGAGATAGATTTCAGCTCTGATAAAGATGACTCCTTGTTTCCTGAGATCTAACATGAGAATTTGGGAAGACTAGAAGCTTATCAAACCCCAGAGATACAAGCAACATGTCCCCTCCTTCCACATCTCTCTATGCTTTTGGTTATCCTTTTCTCTATGCCTGGAAAGTAGCCCTTCCTTCCTGGATCTTTATCACGTGATTTGAAATCCTTCCTTGAAGAAGGACAAATTTAGGTGTCACCTCTTTTCACAAGTCTTGCCTGATCCCATCAGCTGGAAATAATTCCTTAATTCCTTATCTCTCTCATAAATGATCTGTATCCCTCTTGATTCTCATTTATTATTTTTTAACTCATTATCTTTTAATTGAGATTATAAGCACTTTGGGTTAAGGAGTCATTTTATTTATCTTTATATTTTCTACCCTCAATTCGGTATTGTCCATATGAAAGATGCTCTAGTGTATAATCAACTGAAATCTCTGAGCTCACTTCAATTCAACCAATATTTATTAAGCTCCAATTATTTTAAGCCATGGTGCTAGGCACTAGGAAATAAAGAAAGACATTAGCTCTTATTCTTAAGCTTGCTTTCCAAAGAGAAAATTGGCAGACACACAAATAAGTCTGAGAAAAGTAAAATGGAAAAATCTCAGCCAAGTGCTATAATGTATTTTAAAGAAAGATTATTTTTACTTCGGGGCAAGGGAAGAACAACCAAATTTTTATGGGGAAGGCAGAAACTAGATTGTGTCTCGAAAAAAGAAGGGAACTTCAGCAAATAGAGATGGGGCAAGGTAAATCCACTCAAGACAAGATGGTGGATCAGTGAACAAAGGCAACAGGACTGGTCAAGAGCTAGAAAGGGGTCTGTAGCCCAACCTAGATGAACATAGAGTACATGATGGGAAGTGTCATGCGATCATATTGAACCTAGAGATTGGAGCAAATCTTTGGAGGGTCTATGGTAATGCAAGTTTAAAAACTGTATCAGTTTTAGGAATTCACTTTCAACTATTTTTGAAAGGTGATTTATAGAAGCTCACTTCTTTAATTCCACTTTTTTTATCTCTTGAGTCAGTTTAAGCAAGTCACTTCCCATCTATGGGCTTGGCTTTGTGATCTGTAATATAAACTGAATGAGAAGATTCTCAAAGTTCCTTTCAGCTCCAATGTGCTATGCTTCTAAGAGTCTACATGGTAGGGAGACCTGGAATTGAGATCAGCAAAGACAGAGGCCTGTGACTCAATTAGAAAAAATGAGATGTAGAAACTTCACAGAAAACATGCCATTTAAATGATGAGCACGTGGCAGACAAGCAACCATCCTCTCATTTCAGCAACACAGCATTTAAACATGAGAAAGCAAAATGAAGAGGATGTGCTTCTGGTTGATATTGTGGAGTACTGAAACCGTCACCCACCTGACAAGCTCTCACTCTAGAATGTCACTTCCTCATTCCCAGAAAGACTGACAGAAGAAAGCCAGAGTAATGAAGTATTCCTGCATATTATGGAATTGGGTGATATGAATACACCAATGATTTGGTTTAAAATGTTCAAATGGACTGGTGTGGTGGCAGATGGCTGTAATCCTTGCTACTGTGATGTCTGGGAATAGTGAATTGTTTGAGCTTGGGAACAGTAAAGCTTCAGTCGTCTAAGGCGAGTGGATATCCCTAGGTCAAGCACCAATAGGGTGAGCCACTGGAAGTAGGCAGCAACTAGAATACTTAATATTCTACACCCATGATAGAAATGAAGCAGGTAAAAGAGCTTGTAACTGTCAGGAGTGGGACTGGACTAGGAGTGCCCACCGTACTTACAGCCTGAAGGAGAGTGACCCAGTCTAATAAAACTAAAATTGAACAAAACAATGGCAAATGATGTCTTCACAGAATTAATCCTTTATTTTCAAATTTTTAAAAAATACTTTTGCTCTTAGTAAGATTATTCTAACTACATTGTTTATGTTAGTTGCCTTGTTATTTAAAAGTGATTTTATTTCCTACTAAATAATAAATAGTCAAGAAACAATCTCTTTTGGAGGTGGGGTAAGACATTCATTTTAAGATCATTCTACTTTGGATATGTTCTAAGCTAGATGGCACTTGAATTACATACACTAAGCATAACTTCCAAAGAGAACACAATTATTAGGAGGCACATCATTCTGAGAAAATGCTGTTGTATGTACTGACAATGTTCAAATAGAAAAATAGAAAATATAAGAAAAGTTACTTTTTTCCCTACTTTTTTAAAAAATTCCAAATATGAGATGGTTATTCTATATTCCATATCACCTAGACAACATAATTTTCACATTTATATTTTTAAAATGTAAAGTTATGCATGATTTCTAGGATTCTTTAAGAACTAGCTAAAGGAATTAACTGATATGACTGGAACTTAAGTCTAAGAATTAAGTAAAGAAAATGCAATGTTTAGGTCAAGATAGAGGATTAAAAATAACACTGAATAAGCTCTAAACCTTATCCTTTTGGTTAGGTTTAATGAATCTTTGCAACTGAGGGGACTCGTGGCTTCAGCACTCTCTTTGCTTTCTCTTGTCCTAATGTTAAAAGAAGGCACTGAAAACATAGAACTGATAGCCCATTCTCTGAACCATTCTTTTTCTCTCAACGGAAAGCAATATGGAAGAAGGTGGGAAAGTGGCTGGTGAAGATAGCCAAGGTACAAAAAGCTTCTGCCAATTTAGGGGAGAGAGAAGACATCTTTTACCATTTTCAACTTAGAGTTAAGATCGTTCTTAACATTGACTTGCAAAAGCAAATCACACTGTAAAATGGAGAAGTTTTAATAATTAGCACCATGAATTCATGAAATTATTTACTAATAAACCAAAACAATTTACTACCTAGATCAACCCCCTCAAAGAACAGACAAGAAAGCTTAGGGCCAGGCAGATAAAATGACTAGTTCAGAGTCATTACAGTTTACACTACTACCAAACTTCCAGGATAGAATTTTACTCCTGATTTGAAATATAGTATTACAAAAGGAAAGTTTAACTTTTAGTTACAGCAAACATTCTTAGGAAAATAAACCTGATTGCTACATGCATTCCTTTTTTTATAATCAAAGCAAGACATTTCAAGAATACAGCTGGGGTTTCACAGAGAGTTAAACAAGGGAATAAATGCTGGGAAAATTTTTTTATTTGATTTTTTTATTCTATTAAAGTAAATTTATAGGAAAGAAAAGCTTCTCAGACTGAAGAAAACAATTCAGATATCTCTAAATCTTTCATGAGATGAATTCATACCTTCTTTTATATGAACTCATTACTCCCACTTACAATTTGAACCATCATTCCTTTCTGAACCTTTGTTATTAAAGTATTCCTTTCCAGTCAAGTTGTAACTTGATGTTAATGCCACTCCACAAGGATGACACAATCTAGTTTTTATAGGGACCTTATTGCTAAGAACACAACAAAACAAAAATGACTAACCTCCCTCCGCCAACTCTTGTTTTTCCACTAACTAAAAATTACTACGTAAACCATTCAAACCCAGTCCCTACTGACTCATTCCAACTCACTATTAGTTCAAAATATATCACTATGTTCACAATTTAATCCAAGACAACCTGTGCTAGATCCAATACTGATCTCTAGTGTGAGTGCCAAGTACATTTCACGTTCAATAATGATGCATTTTGTTTTATCTTTGCCCTTTGTTTTTTTGGGGGTTTTTTTTGGTCACAAATCAAAAGACAGGTATCAACTGATCTCAGGCCACTGTGCAACAGAATGACCCCCTAAATCTTTTCAGCTACATCTGGACACAAAACCATGGTTACTAGGAGGCCTCTAACATAAAAATTATTGCACCATATCTAGTATAAAAGGACAAGTAAATAATTACTTGACATAAAGATACAATTCGACCATGCCTGGACTTCAAGGGAGTCCACACAGAATGTAAAGAGCCCAGCAAATAATTTAACTCTACAGATGGGTAAACTGAGGACCAGAGAGATTAAAAGGTCATATATCTACTTGGTGGCAGATCAGAGACTGCAAGCAGGCTTTTCTGACTCTATCTGGCCATCTTCATGTATCACAAAGTAATAGCTACTTCAGGTATGTTACTTTAACAAGTGATAAAGTGGATACAAAGCACCTTTCTGAAATTTTTGCTGAGGTACCTAGAACTTAAATGTAAGGGATCATTTTACTTTGGTCTAGATCAGTGATTTAATCAGCATGGGGGAATTCCCAAAACACAAACTGCACTGATACAATTTAGCAAGCCATCTATAATTTAAAGTCTTTTAGAATTGCCTGAAGTACTCACAAGATAAATGACTTGTCCATGGTTAAACAGCAGTGACATGCTAAAAGGAAAAGTTTGAATTCAGATCTTCCTGAGCCTAGGGCTCTATGTCAGGAGCCTCTATGTAGGGGATACCCTGGAACTTAATAAATATTTGGATGTTGACATAATTCAAACTTGTATAATTCAACTATCCCTTTGGAAGTCTCTCTCAGATGATTTCTTACATTCCTTCCACATTTTTCCTTTCCAGATGGAATATTGTTACTTACCCAAAGGAATTCAAAAGCATCACACACACACACACACACACACACACACACACACGAAAAATGGCCAACATGGCTATTCATCACAGCTAGCTGTAAACACAGTAGGGAAAGATCCCTTTTTATAGTTTACCTATGATGGTGTGGCTCCAAGGAAAAAACATAGCAACTTTTATTTTGTTAAAGAGTGAGGAAAAAAGAGGGCAGTTTCGCCACAATAACACAATACATTTCCATCTGTGTGTTACACCTGGAGACTAACTGATACTCCCTTTGGAAATCACCAGCAAGCTTGCTTACTTTAGAAATGCAATACTATCCCCTAAAAACCATGCTATCCTATTACAGAGCCAACTGAAAATGAGGAAATGAGGAAGCTAGTCATAAAATCATTTATGAAGCCAGGAAGCATTTGGAAGTATCCTCCTCGGTCTTAGGGGCATTTCATTTTACTTCTCCATAGCATACAAGTTATGCTAAATAATAGATAAATTAGATTACTATTAGGTGACCTATGTACATCAAGCTTCTTTTTACCTAGATGGTACACAAGTAAATTTGAATTCAGTAGACCAGCAGTACAAAAAAGGAAATAAAGTTTTGCTTTTTCAAAGGTAGTAAAAGAACACAAATATAAATTGACAACTGGTTCATCTGAGAAGGGATGTGTGTGTGTGTGTGTGTGTGTGTATGTGCACAATATGGTAGAAAAGATACAAACTTTAGAATCAGAGGATCTAAGTTTTAATCCTAGCTCTGTAACTTCTACTGATAGGAGACTAGACAAATCCCATCATATTTTTGGGCCTCAATGAATTCATGAATGTCATCAACTTTTAAAAGAACATCAAAAAGAAATTTTTAGAACCCAATATGTTGTCAGAAAAAAAGATATAATCCCTACTACCACTCCTGTCTCATGTTATTCCTAATTATGAAGTCACGTTCTTTTAATACAATACATTACTGATTTTCATCATCCCAAATCACATCTGTGAAAAACATGACTACTAGTTGCTATGAAAATCACTTTCTAAGTATATTTCACCCAGCAAAGAACTGAAAATACTTAATATTACTTAAAATACTTTATACTTAAAACCAATTAAATAAATAACCTTTCAAGTAAGACAAATATATTGGCTTAAAATTGTGCAGAAACCAAATAGGAATGGAATTTTTTTTCCCAAGAACTAGCTAAAGGCCTCTGAAAAGCTTAAAGTTCTTCAAAATATTGCAAAGGGCTCAGGGCATGACAGAGCTGCTCTCTCAATGCACTGTGAATGGCAGGCAAACACTTTGAAAGAAGGTGCAGCCAATAGGACAGGCAGCTGCACAGCTAGAGAATGCCAAAATCCTTTTTAATTTCACATGTACTGAGCAAGGACAATACATCATAAACTAACTAGATACGAGTCTAGTCAAGGCCATTGCAGCAGTAACGATTTGGGTTTCTCTAGCTGATAAAAATATGCACCAACTGGTAGATCTACATGTAAGTCCTTCAGACCAAGAAAAATGATTTACATTCAAATCACCCATTATTTAGATTTCTCTACTGAAAAGGACCAAATACCGAGTAACAAACTATCATTATACAGTTAATTTACATAAGAGGGACCAGAGAGTTACGCCCTTCATGCTGGGGACCCACAATCATGATGAAGGCTGTGAATCCAGGCCTTGACTAAGTCACACTCTGTGTGATCTTACTGTCCTTATTAAATGGAACCTCAAAAGAAGTCTTCAAAGGAAGAACATTTTAAAATGGGAGCCTGAGTGTTATGTATGGAACACTCCATCATTTTAATTTGGTGATAGGCTTCATGGGTTGCCCATACGATTGCAAACTTCAAGCATCCTTTAGTCTCCATAGGTAACATTTCTTCTCAGATATACACACATATACATGCATACACACACACACATATATATATATACAAACACATGTACATGTATATATGTGTGTGTACACTGTCCTCAATAGAGATTTATACACTTTTTTGAAAAATGTGGGCTTCAGGATGAAAGGATTTCTGCAATCACATCTCAGGAATAGAGCATGCTAGAATTAAGTTAGAATGTACTTCAGGTCTAATCTAACTCCATTCATTTGACAAAGAAGTAAACTGAGAGAGGTGAACTAATTTAATTTGCCCAACATCACCCAGGTGGCAAATGGCAAAGCCAGCTTTCAAAATAATTTCTTCTGACTCCAAACTTAAGAGCTGTTTACAACATAGCACATATTGTTTCTTCTCTGTCACAAGATGAAGTTGTAGATAAATAAGATGGTAATTTATCAAGAATCTAAATAGGATTACTTCTAACCCACTAAAATTTAAAGGCATTGTATATGAGATGAAAAACAAGTTTCTATGCAGATTTCGTCACATCTGGCTCTTCACTCCCAAAAATGTCTTCTTTATTCTACAGATGACTTACTTACTTAAAAAGAGAAACAAAGTCTTCTTAAGACAGGCTGCCTGCACCCTTCTTCAGACACAATTTATAGAACACCTAACTGCAAGTCTAACAAACACAAACTCCTTTTCTGAATTAGGGAAAGTAGCAAAAGAACGAAAAGGTCAAGATCAATGACTGCCACATCCACTTCATCTCTTTCTGACTGGAAGGCAATGATACCATTTATGACCCATGATTATAAGCATTTCTGGTGACTCTTCCCTCATTAAACACCCAAATGACAGAAGGATTATAAATAAAATTCTTATGTATATAAACATAGAAGTTCCCAAAATGTCTGCAGTACAAAATCACCATCCAAAGCATCTATTCACTGAAACTGGAGATAAAGGAAGTAAGCAAATACCTATGTTCTCAATTATAAGACTTTTTTCCAAAGTAATATATCAACATTTTCCACATATGCAACATAATGCCTTTAAACTGATTTACTAGTTATTGAAAATCAAAATTTAAAGTACTAAATTAACAGATACATAATAGATAAGGTTAGACTACATGACTTCTGAGGTTCTTTTTGGAGAATCCCTTCCTTGTCTATGATATTCTGATAATAAGATAGTCTAGATTTTCCTTCTTTTTTGTCATAATTATTTTTATATTTTATTATTATTTTTCCTGCAGCCACTCAAAGATGGGAGATGATATACCCCCCAAAAATATCAATCAGTATAATCTAGTGGTTTTTGTTAACAACTTTTGTGACATCTATTTTATAAAGATTAATAGTGGATACTGAAAAGCATGTGATAAAGTGGATGGAGAATTGGCCTTAAAGTCAGGAAAATACCTGGTTCAAGTTCTGTCTCTGACATGGTATATGACTTTGTATGTCCCTTAACCTCTCAGTGCCCCCAGACAACTAAGACTTTAAGTTGCAAGAGTTGACATTTGTAAATGGAGTTTGTAAACTGCATTTGTGAAAGGAGTTTCCTCATTGAGAGTTCAATACTTCAATGAAATCACAAGTATGGAAATATATATACGCATATACATACATACATATAGACATCCATATGCCATAGGATTATGTATTTAGATAGATGATAGATATCCTGCACAGACATACTTGTGTATGTGTGTGTGTATGTGTGTGTGTGTGTGTGTGTGTGTGTGTGTGTGTATGGGAAATTAATTGACTATTTCTTGACAGAATCACAAAATGTTGGGGATGGACGGGATTACCTCTTCCAAGCCTTTATTTTACAGATGAGAAAAATGAAATTCAGGTTACCCAAGTACACTTGGAAAGTTAGTGGCAGAGCTGAGACTAGAACCCATGTCTCTTAAAAAACAGCAAGGATATAATTTTAAAAATACAACTGTATTTCATTCCTATTTCCTGAAGAGTACTTCCAATTTTGAATTCAACTAAACATAAATGAATGAAGCCCGCTGCTGTGACAAAAATGTAGGATATGACACAGAGATCCAAAAATTTAACTAAGAATGGAATGTGTAATAAAAACAAAAATGCTAACTCTAACAAAACATAAACCAGTTTTAACAAATTAAAGACTGCAACCCAATCAAATGATTTATAAATATGTGTTGATTTTTTTCCTGAAAATCAGGCTTTATGTATTATGTGCAGAGAGATTGAGCAGGAATCTCTTATGCTCTTTTCATAATTGCTGCAAAGGGCACCAGGGTTCAGCACATGCACTACTGCTTGTCACAACCATCTCTTTGTTTATATTCCCAACAATGCCCAAAACAGCTGCTTCCTTTCATCTGCTGTTTCCACTTTCATTACTCCCTTTAAAGAAATCTTCTAAGATTTACCTTATGAATACAGATGCTGTCAAAAGGATGTGGAAATGTAATGCTGCTTTCTACATCCCATGTGACAGTAAAAAATTTCATTTGGTATTTCCAACTTGAAAGGAAAAACCAACAACAATAATGCCTGAGAAGGAATATTTAATTATGCGGACACAAGAAAGAATGAAATGGAAGGGTTTTATCTTTCTCCTCCCTCACCTCAGGTACAGCAACCACACATTGTAATAGCAAAAGAGAGTACAAATTTCCAGGATGAAATGCATTTTTATATATATATATATATATTGTAATGGCTTTGCAAACAGGGTATTCTTTGACGGATCATATGTTTTAATTTTCATTAATTTTAATTTGGAAAATACGACTATTGTCTTTATTAGGGGTTCTTTATATGTCACTACTGATATTCTTATTCTAGAAAAACTAAAATGTAGAATTGAGCCTGGATCCTAAAGAGTTATCATGATAAAAGCATTTATCAAGTTTTTAAAAATATGCTCAAATGTAAATAATTGTGCAAAGTTGATCAAGTTAATCAAATTACATGAAAGGTCAAAGCATTCAGAGCTAGAAGGAGCCCTAGAAATCCCCTAGTCCATTGCTCCCATTTTATAAAGCCCTGAGAATTTAAATGATTTGCTGAAAGTCACAGAGGTAGTAAATACAGAGCAGGATTGGAATTCAGGCTCCCTTATTCCAAGTTCACTTTTTCCCCCAACTTCACCATGCTGTTTCTACATGGTCTCTAATAAGCCAAAAGCAGAGTGTGGGGAGGTGGAGGCAATCATGCTTCATTATAGCTTATTAGTGTTTTCACAATTTTTATATCACTAATTCTAAATTTTCTTTCCATTGATCCAAAGTCTACGGAAGACTTTGCACTTGGCTGTTGTCCTTCATAGTTGAAGAGGGCCAAAATGACATCACTACACTGAGGTCAGGGTACAGCGTGTCACATCACAGCTGATCAGACCAAGATGAGTTCAGAATGCTCTACCACAAGGTGGACACGAATAGGTCAGCTAACCCTTATATGATGTTTTAAGGCTTATTAGGTATGTAGTTGATATTATCTCATTTAAGGTCTATAAAGGCATTACTATCCCTATTTCATAGATGATAAACCTGAGGCTTGACATGGAATGTCAGAGGCAAGATTTTTACCCTAGATGTACCTGACTCCAACTCCAGCCTTCTATTCAGGATGCGACCTTGTTTCTCTATGGAATGATGGACTGATTGACTGTTAATCTATGTAGGAGGCAAGAAAGTGTAACTATGAGGCACTATGGTATATAACAGAAAGAGACCAAGACAGAAAACCTAGGTTACCTATTTATAGGTGTGTGACCTCTGGCAAGTTAATTGAATATTTATGTTCCTCCTTAGATAGTTCAGTTAAGGCATAGGACTGCTGTGAAAATCATGTGAGATAAAGAGTGCCAAAGCAATTTACAAATGCTGAGAGTCAGTATGACAAGGGATAAAAAGCCAGCTTTGTAAACTGAAAGATCTGGGTTCAAGTCTAGACTATGACATGTCCCCTGGATGGGTCACATCACCTCTTAGTGTTCCAGACAACTCTTTTAAGACCATAAGTTACAGAAAAATGTTGACCTGCATTGGTAGAGGGGGTTTTCCTCATTCAAGGGCTTTCCTATACCAACTCAAAGGTCAATTCCATACTATCAATCCCTTGCAAATCTGTAGGATATCTTTACCATTTTGGTTCCCAAATTAATGAAGTGAGTCAAAAATTAAAACCCTTGCTTTGTGATTTTAAGTTTTAAAAAAATCTTAAAGAAAAGCAAATACAGAGGGAAATGTACCATAAAGGATAACACAACATAAGGCATTTTATCAATGAATATACTTTAAATAATTAGTCATTTGAAAGACTTAAGGCAGTTTCATGTTTAGGCAATTCCAGACATTGAACACAGGAGAGAGGACTGTAATGCAAATATAATACAACAGAAAAGATACACAATAAAGTTCATAATTCAATGACTACTCCTAATATAGAAGAGCTTTGGATGTTGCTGCTTTAAAGGATCCACCAGTTGCTTTACCTGCTCTTCATTCTATTAAAAGATTTTTTTTAAAGAATAGTGATTTGACTGGCAAAGAGAGTGCCCAGAGAAGAAACCCCTTTTCCAACACAAGTCTGCACTTTATCTGAAATTTACCATTTTCAAGAATTTCCAAGAGCATTGAGAAGTTAAAAAGGATGGGCCCAGAATTAAGATACTTACTAGGATATTTCCAAGGCACAAACTGAACTCAGGTCTTCCTGATTCCAAGGCTTATTTTCTCTACTTCACACTGCCTCTCAAGATTTTTTTAAAAAACTATGTATAAAATACTTTATAAAGAAATGCAAGTGTTGACATTTACTTCATTGTGTGCTGAAATATCACATGGGCCACCATGAACAGGATGAAGGGATGAGAAAATCTATGACCACCCAATATGTCTCAAAGGATTTTACAGATTGCTCCAAAGCTACTGTACTTCTCTGTGAATAGCCTACCTTTGATATAGCAGCTGAGAGTAATCAACTTATTTTAGTAAAGCTTAAATATATTCTCCCCTTAAATGAAAGTTTTAGGAGTGGAAAACTCAAAGACAACTCATCATGTCTCTCTTACACAATTTAATAATTAAATCTGCTTTCCAAACTTTGAAAAATGCCTCAACTGTAAGTTTCTTTCAAACGGAGTATTTGAATGTCTTTAAAATGCCTTTTTAAAAATCTAGAAAACACTGATAATCAGGAGATAAGGCCATTTTGACAATGTACAAATTAAGTTACCTGCATTTATTTTGATTTTAAAAGAAAATTGGTGTATATATGGTTCTGATAAAGGGGCTCCAAGAAAATCATACTTCAATTTAAAATTTAGTTTTAAGATAAGTAATAAGCTACATGTATACAATCCTAAGGAAGCTTAAAAATAAAGTTTTAAAATAAAATTTGTCATGCTGTTTCTAAATTCCTCCATTCCCCTCTCTCTGAATCATTAATGTAATTACGCAATTGCGGCAGACTCAGTTTACTTTTCCACCTAGAGGCATACTATACTAAGTTAATGAAGGAACAGGTTTACAGAGGGTTTTAAAAAAACTGTACATGTATCCACACACCTCACTTAATTGTCCTCTTAGAACTTAACTGTAAAAATGAATGTGTTTAAAGTAATGTTTCCATTAATTGGCATTCTCATAGAATGAAGTATTCCATGTATCTGAACTCCAGACACCTTAAGGCTTATTCCTTTAAAAGTGCCAACACTTATCATGTTGCTTGCCTGTGGCTGATGATAAAATGAATGTTTAAAAAAGTGCCAACACTTCTTAAAGAAAATGTTTTGGAAGGGAATTTTTTCAAAAATACATTCCACATTTCCTTGCCTTACTAATAGTATACACTTATAATCCATCTATTTCAAGGGCAGCCATCACTATAAAAATTGATTACTGCACTATGTTCTAATACAGCAGTGCCCTCAAAGGCTTTTAAATTATGTGTGGCTTTTGGGTCCCATGTTGAAAGTCCCCAGAATGCTGAGCTTTTATGGTTTTCCCTGATTTTCAAAACTATTCTTCCCAAGTTTTCATTGTTGCCAAATAATATTAAATCCTAGTAACCCCCTTCAAAGTTTCTTATCTGTAAATAGCCAAGCTTGTTAAATAAGCACCCTAAGTGCATGGGCTTTATTACAACTATTTGCTATCTTGGTTCAGAGTTCTTTACTTCCTGGTTGAAAGACAGAGTTTTGAATGACTGAAGTTGGAAGGCAGTGTGTTATGGTACTATTTATATTTCTGATGCCCCAGCATAGTTGTTCTGAATCAGGAGATGAAGAGCCTTATTTTGCCTCTACCACAGACTAGGTGTGTAGTCTTAGGTCAGAACCTATGACTCAGCTTCCTCATCTGGTTAAGGCCCTTTGCAACTCTAAAATTTGATGCTGCATGAGGTTCTATATATTGTTCCACCCTCTCTACACCCTCTATACTTCTAGTATCCCCCTACCAAGGCAGCCTTTAAGTGAAGCTCCTGTCGTTACTTTTGTGAAGAATAGTGACAGATGGTTATAAAAAAAAAAATGAAAACAAAAGACAAGAACGACAGGGAACTCACCTGTAGCTGTTTGCCCTATGGGTTCATGATTGCTGCCCAGTCAAATCAGAATTCCCTTCTCCAACTATTGTCACAGTAGTTGAAGGAACTGAGGTGAAGGGCAGTGATTTTTCAATGAAGGAAGCACTATAAGCAGTAGGAGCTGATGGTGGGAGCATAGTCTCCTTTGCACATGAAGGAAAGGAGGCTTTCCTGGATATTTTACAGATGTCTGTAAAAAGGATGGGATAAATGCTTTAAAAAAAAGCCCCCACACCATCACTGATGTTTTTCAAGTGCCTACATAAAAACTCCACCTCATCATCTAACTGGGGAAACTAGGTGGTGCAATGGATAGGAGGCTAGTCCTGGAGGCAGGAGGAGTTGAACAGGACTGAAATGACTAAACAATAAAAATCACCTAACTACTAAAACAGTTGTCTTGTGATTATTTATATAAGCATTTATAAAATATTGAGTTTAAAACTGAGACCAAATATGTATTCCTTGAAACAGTTATATGGAAAAGAGAAAAGAAAATCATCTTCTGTAATGGTAATTTAAATGGGAAGATCTTTCCCATTCATTAGTAGACCCATGTGAACTACTTAAATAACACGGAAGTCTAAGTCACATGTGGTGGGAGAAGTTTGCTGAATGAGTGGAGCAGGAAGGGTAAAACAGGAAGGGGAGGAGCCAGTGCAGATCTGAGAGAAAAACTGATCAGAAAGCAGTCAGAACTGAGGGAGACAGAGAGAGGAGGCAGACAGCTAGGCTCATGAGTTTTGTTTATTTGTGAGAAGGCCCCAGCATGGGGAAGGCTTGGGGATGGTGTTGTCCCCTGCATTGTTAATATGTATAGATTTTTGTTACTTTGATGGATTTGGCTTTCTGGTATCTGAATAAATGTTTTGGTTCTGTCTTCCACGTGAAGAGTCTGTTATACTTTGTGATTCAGAACTACACTGACATATTTACAGTCACCCTCAGTGCTGTGAATTGCGTTTGTCCTTCATTGCAGAAGAAGACCATGCCATCAGAGAAATGATGACATGAACTGCACTTGATTTTGTTTTGAGTGAGGGAGGGCTGTGCAGGTCACCAGCCTCACTTCTCCTCCAGAGACCTCTGAATCTAGAGACCTGATATTCCTCAGGATGACTGGAGGTGACCCAAAATGCAGTAGCCAGGGCATAACCCCTTTAATATCCAAGTAATACTCCTTCTAATGAAAGAAAAAACCTTTTCATGACTGCTAAAAATGAAACAATGTATGCAAGGATCTAAGATAACTCCAAAAGACTCATAATGGAAAATGCTATCCACATCCAGAAAAAGAACTACAGGTTCTGAATGCAGATCAATGCCTACTATTTGCTGCTGTTTTTTCCTTCTTTCTCATGGTTCCTCCCATTGGTTCTAATTCTTCCTTACAACATGACTAATGTGAAACATGTTTAATATGAATGTATATGTACAGTCTTTATCAGATTGCAGCCCATCTTAGGTGAGGGAGGGGAGGGAACTCAAAATCTTATGGAAGTGAAAATCAAAACTAAAAATAATATTAAAAAAATAAAAATGAAACAATGTAAAGGTAAAAATTTCCAACGCTTGTTAAAACACACACATGCGCGCGCACACACATGTGTGAGAGAATAAGCAAGCATAAGGGACAAGAAGTATGAAGCTGAGAGAAGATCTCCCAGTGCTAAAGTGAAAATAGCAAGGGGTAAGAAGCCAAGAGGGCAAATGAGGTGGAGTCATTCATTCATTGACTAGCAAAAATCATGTACTTTCTTTTGACTTCAGTTTCCCTATATTAAAAAACAGAGTCTTAATTTGATCTCTGAAGTTCCTTCTTGCTTTATTTGTCTAGGAAAATATATGACTACATAGATGCACAGTCACATGGAACTCAGAATGAAAAGAGGAATTTGGTGTGTATATGTATTTTCTATATATATGTATGTGTACATACAGATATATAAACATATATAAGTCTGCTAAAAGGACAGAACAAATCCATACCTCAGCACCACCAGATAATAGAAAAAGAAATCTTTTCTGTATCACAGGAGAGCGATTACTAATTAAGATCAAAGTACGAATTCAGAGTTGTGATTTTATGAATTTAATTGTGATTTCAAAAAGTCCACAAGGAGATCAAAGAAAGGGGAAAAGGATCTATATATACAAAAATATTTATAGTAGCTCTTGTGGTAGCTAAGAATTGGAAATTGAGGGGATGCCCTTCCACAATAGGATAACGGATTCTGAAAAATGAATGACAACAGAAAAAAACAAGTGTTCTATGTCCTATAGGCATCCTTTATAGCTAGTTTTGGGCAGCGAGGTGGCACAGTGAGTAGAGCGCGGGGCTTGGACCCATATTATTGAATTCAAATCTGACACTAGCTGTATGGCCCTGGGCAAGTCACTTAACCCTATTTGCCTCAAGTTTCCTCATTTGCAAAATGAGCTGGAGAAAGAAATGGCAAACCGCTCTAGTATCTTTGCTAAGAAAACCCAAAAGAGGGTTACAAAGTGGTGGACATGACTGAGAAATGACTGAACAATATAACTGGTTTTACACTGTTATTTATATAGTAAAAGGTTATTTTTTCCATCTATATGTAAGAATAGTAAATATCCTCACTGAAGGATCAGAATCTTCCATGCATACACATTTACACTGTTTTGCAGGATTTCTGTATCAATACTGAAAAATAAATGACTGTATGAAATATCAGAGTGAACAATAGTATTTGTTGACTAAATAACAGGTTAATATGAACAAGGTTCCACCTGTACTGAAGGTCTATGATTTCCAACATCTGCAAATATAATCTTTAAATTAAATATAAATGGAATCATTAGGGTGAAACCTCCACTATTTGGGGCCTCAAACTTTTATAAGTGTTTTATGAGTTGGATAAATTAAGGAACATGACAAGAATTAACATATTTTAGCCCAGGGAAGTTATATATTTGATACTGGTTTTCTATTACTACTACTACTATTACTAATAACATTGTTAACAATAATTCACACACGCATTTTCTCCACCATAGTCCTGTAAGGTAGGTGACGCAAATATTCTTTTTCTATTTTACAGATCAGGAGAGTGAGGGGTTCAGAGAAGGTAAATGGTAGACCACAGCTACAAGGTTTAGTAAATGTTAAAGTCAGAAGTCAAGCCTAGATCTCAGCTTTTACTCTGGGGTCCTTCCACTACACTATGCTATCTTTAAGAAATAATGTTTCATAAAGGGTGATAACATAAATAAAGGGAACAAGGAAAAATGTACCCATCAGGTATGTGGATAATGGAAGAGTTGATGACCAAACAAGAGACAGAGAAGATCATGAGAAGTAAAACAGATACTTTTAGTTACATAAGATTAAAGGGCTTTTGAACAAACAAAACCAATGCAGCCACAATTAGAAGAAGGAAACTTGAAAAAAATTTACAGAGAGTTTCTCTGATAAATACCTTATTTCTCAAATATATAGGGAAACAAGTCAAATTCATAAAAATACGAGCCATTCCCCAATTGACAATTGGTCAAAAGATATGAAGAGGCAGTTTTCAGAAGTAGAAACCAAAGTGATCAATAGTCACAAGAGAAAATGCTCCAAATCACTACTGATTGGAGAAATAGTACTTTAAAGTACTAGCTCACATCTATCATATTGGCTAACATATCATAAAAATAAAAAAATAAATGCTGGAGGGGATGTGGAAAAATAAGTACATTAATGCACTACTGGTAGAGTTGATAACTGGTCTAATGATTCTGGAGAACAATTTGGAACTATGCCCAAAGGATTATAAAACTGAGTACCCTTTGACTTTGCAATACCATAATTAGGTCTTTTTCCCAAAAAGATCAAAGAAAAGGGAAAAGGACCTATAAATACAAAAATATTTATAACAGCTCTTGTGGTGGCAAAGAATTGAAAACTTGAGGGGATGCCTTTTGATTAGAGAATGGCTAAACAAGTTGTTGATTGCGATGAAATGCTATTTTTTTTCACAAGCAGGATGGTTTCTGGAAAATATTTGGAAGATATATATGAACTGATGCAAATTGAAGTGAGCAGAATCAGAATAACACTGTACACAATAACAGTAATATTGCAATGATGATCAACTGTGACAAATGTAGCTACTCTTATCAGGACATTGATCTAAGCCAATTTCAAAGTATCCAAGATGAAAAGTGATATCCTCATCAAGAGAGAGAACTTATGAATTGTGAATGCAGTTGAAGCACACTTTTCTCCCTTTCTTTACATTCTTGCTTTACATTGTTTTTTTTTTTTGCAACATGGCTAATATGGAAATATGTACTGTATGACTCCACATGTATAATTTCTATCATACTGCTTGCCTTCTGAGTGGGCAGGAGTGTAAAGGAGGAAGAGAATTTAGAACTCAAAATTTAAAAACAAATTTTAAAAAAGAATGTTAAAAATAAATTAATTTAAAAATAAAGGACAGGAAGATGAAAAAATATTCTAATGAACTTTGACAGACTCAGCTCCTTGAAAGAAAGTGCTTTACAAGTAAGGCTGAAAGTGAATCCAAGCATTATAGGGCTTTTTAAACATCAGTGTTATAATCCTTTGGTATGACTAGAACTTTTAAATGGTCCTTAGCTCTGAAAGTCACACACACTTTATCCAAAAAAAAAAAGTCTGCTTTTTTACAAATTTGTAGAAATTAAGAAAAAACTGAAGCTTTTGATTTAAAAAAGGCCACCACTGGATTTTTGAGGCTGCAAATAGCAAAGTGACTTTCATAGAATATAAAGACTTGTACAAATGTACTTTTTGTGGACTACCTATCCCCAACTTTCAACTTCCAGAAAACAAGAGGGAAAACTGTTTTCCATTTTGGCAAAATTACTTTTCTACTGACTACCTAAATAAGTGTTACATGAAATCATGTATTCATTTTAAATCTCTTTAGAAGGCCAACACAAGAACTAATATAAGTAAAGAAATTTTTGATTAACCCAATTTGTAAGAAAACCACTAGAATAGCTTCCTGATATACTGCATTTACCTTTGGTCACATCTAGATGAATTCTTAAAAAGACAAAAACAAGACATAAATACTACAATGAGCATTTACCAGATGATACTTTATTAGTAATGCTGATACTATTATCAAAAATACCTAGGGGCCTGTGGTATAGGAAATTGACTATTAGGGTTTGTTTTTCTAGGGAATTTCTGCTAAATCTGGTATCAGCAACTTTGTGACTGGGGCAACAGACTAGAGCCCTAGTGTCTCCATTTCTAACTCCTTTAAACAAAAACAAGCTGCTCAACACAACATTTAATCCACACGTCATCTAATCCTGCTTAATACTCCAAAAACTCCGGGTAATATTTGGATAGTTTTTAAATTTAGCAAGAACATCCTGGCCTATTTCAAAGACCTTTTCTCCCACCGCTATGCATCCCCCTAACCCCCAATATAATCTATCAGTGCCTTTTGAAAACTTGAAAGAAATAAAAGCCAGGAGTCTCACATTAATATAAGCTGGTCCCTTGGCATGGCAGTAACAGATGGTAGTGTAACTCAGAACTAGGTTTACTGAAGGATTCTTCAACAACAGAGCAGGGGATTTGTGATGATGAAATAGATTTCAGTCCCTCTTTTAGAATGACCCTATATGACAACACTGGGTATCGTACATAACTCCACAAACTCTATCCCTCACTCAGGAGATAGCAAGATTGCACATCAATAAAATAAGCATCATGTGGTAAGAGACCTGGCTGCATGTGTATTTACAGTACATCTTTATTTCCTTTAATTTGCTTGTATTCAACTTCAAAAGTAAATAACAAATCTACTTCTAGGAGACATTTCCTTTTTTTTTCCAGGAAAGGAAAAGTTTTATCACTACCTTAATCACTTTTACTGAAGGGGAAAAAAAAATCCCCGTATTTTGTTTACCCTGTGAGGCAGACAGTCTCCAATCATTAGCCTGTTGTCAACAGCAATGCTGGGGTAGATTACCAGTGTGTATTGCTTGTAATGGCAGGTGCATGGCCCTGGGGCTGCCATCTGCTAGGAAGGAAGTATTCTCTTCTAGGATGCTGAAGAGACTGACAGCTAATGTAAACAAAACATTGAGTCATCTATAATAACCAGGATCCATATAGGAAACTTCTAGGTACTTTCCTCTATAGATACAATACAAACTTTTATTCATTCATTTGGGTGTTTTGGCAAAAACATGAGTTTCTAAAAAGAATGTCATCATTATTGTGGACATTAGAGATTGGTTTTCAAGGGAAATTCATTTATTCAACTTGACTAACAACTTCTCTTATTTTCTTAAGAACAATGAAAGGATTGCTAGAATTATCACCTAACAAGTAGAAAAAATAGTATTAAGAACTGATAGGTTATTTACCCACCCTCAGGCAAATTCTAAATTGCTCAGTTTTCAAATAACCTATCACTGAATTGGTTAATGACTCATGTCTTTAGGAAACTGTTAGAGGAGTTAGACATAATGGGGGTATAAAGTATTTTATTTTAAATAATAAATTAGCCTTGAAGAACATGAAAAACTCCAAACAAGAAATTCAACTGAATGCTAAACAGTTTGTTAGCTATTGCATTTACCACCTAAGCTATGTCTATCTGGTCCTATTCTAGGTAGGTTTTCAGAACTGAATTATCCCTAATAACTGACTGTCTATATTGAGTAAATTACTTAGATGCTTGACAAAACAACACTATCATAATTAGCCAGACATTTTCTGTGCAAAAACTTGTCCTATTACTTGACCTCCTCTGGATTAAATAAATGATTCTGGCCACTTAAAGAAGGAGCTTTCTATCCCTCCCAAGAAGCAATTTATTCAAGTAGACAGAGGGGTCTTAAAGAAACTTTTACAAATGCTTGACTTGTTCCAAGGTCCTGAAAGAAATCAAGAAACTTTTAGTTATTATAAGAGAGTGCAATGAACTCTCTTTAATATGTACAAATTTTTCTGCTACTAAATTGGGCAAGTCACATAAACTCTGGGTCTCAGTTTTCTACTCCATACAAGTGCATTGACTATATGACATGTCTTTCTTTCCATGCCTTGTCCAAACTCTTGTCCTTCCTTCAAGACTTGATGAAATCCTAGAAACATCAGTCTTCCAAATGTTTTAGAAACTTTCTTCTATTTCTCCCCTGAATTTTTATGTTTTCCCACACAAGCATAAATGGCCAATGTTACACACACACACACACACACACACACACACTCATACTTCAGGAAAACTGTGATGTAGATATTACAATACAATATAAGTCTTCTAAGATGACCACAAAGGATATAATTTATGGGGAAACATGACAATGTAGAGACAGAAGTAGACTAAAAGTTTGAAGACTGAGATTCCATTTCTATCTCCATTACTGGTTTGTCATTCTCCCTGAACCTTAGTCTACATTAATATATATAATTAATATATATGTAAAATACATACCTGCCATACTTACTAATCAAGGTTATTGAGTGTTTACTACAAGATAATATATGCAGGATGGGCTTTGAAAACTCCAAACTCCTTAATGATTGTCAAGGCGCTGCTACGGAATAGTTACTTACTAATGTAAAAATTTAGAAACATCATTAATAGTTCTTTTGCAAAAAAAAAAAATTGAAAAAGCTGGTTTGTGGGTAGAAATTGGTAAATCTTTCATTACAGTTAAACTCAATAGCATTCCTTAGGAAACAAAAGACTGATTCTCCAAGAAATTGTGGGATTATTCTTTAAACGTCTGTCATTTGGGGGCATATTTGTAGATAGATATGAACAGCAGAGGCACTATTAAGAGAAAACATCCTTTTCCATACATAAACTTTAGGATTCTGCAAAAAAACTCTGGAATATAATTATTACACATGCTTTGGGATAACTTAATTAGATAATGAAATGGATTATTATAAGAGGTACATTTGCCATAAAATAAAATCTTAAGTTCAGAAAATAATCTATGCCAATTTGAGCATTTTTATTTATATCCTTGATCAAGATATTACTTTGAATTTCTATTTAGAATAAAGTAAAAACTACTTCTCTTCCTGTGGGATTTCTTTTTAAACTTATATAAGCCAAGTGTGTTCAAATGAGGCTAGGTATATGTAAATATCAATCTAAAAAATATAGTTTCTAGAAAATTTATAAGGAATGTGGTTAATTTTAAATTCTTAAATGAAGCAGTGGTTCAGGGGCAGTGAATGCAATCAATAGAGTTGGCCTTAAAGTCAGAAAGATCTGGGTTCATGTCAGCCTTCTGATTCACAACTTCTGTGTGACCCTGGGCAAGTCATTTCACATATGTGTATTCTTGGCCTAAGACTACAGATTCAAAAGTAGATGCCAAACTGCAATGTAAGTGGTAGTTTCCTCACTTGGATGTTCTCTATACAAGTGAAATTATAGGTCATTTCCCTATCCCTTTCTATTGATAGAGGTCATTTTTAGAACATTCTACATTTGCAAATGACAGTAAAAGTAATTACTTGTCTGAGAAGTTAATTTTGAAGAATTATATCTTGTCCAACTTACCTAAAACTGACAAAATGGCAAAATAAATGTATCTCACTTTTAAAAGTTTAGGATTATCTAAAATAAACATGTAAGCATACATGTTACACAGGTCATAGTATTCTAAAACTTAATAAAAAAATTTGTTTACTGGTCAAAAATTATTGCTCATTCTAATTTCCATAGTAAGCACCTGAATTATACAAAATAACATTTCCCCAAATTAATGCAAAAGAAATCAGAATCACTAAATTGAATATGAGGTGGGTAAGCACACAACACACTAGAGTCAGCCTAATTTTCCTGCAGCATTCTAATGTAATGACATTCTCTAAGTTAGTAAGTATGGCAAGCTCTAACATTATTTTCTCTTATAGATGGTAGGAGGGAAAGCCTAGTATATGAAATATGCTCCAAATCTTTTCTCTGTTTAAACACATATTCCTATATGTATTTCACTTAGAGCCAAGTCAATGTTACTCTCTGTAGCTATCTTGCAAGAAATCAAGTAATCAGAAGCAACCATCAACCTAACCATTTCCTCTGCCTTGAGCAATGACTCTGCTGGGTTCACTTTAGAACAAACCTACCCTTCAACTTTGTCTACAATAATTTATCTTAAGTGGTTCAGAGTTACCATGACAGTCTTCAAATGGACATTCAAACTAAATACAATTTAAAATACAAAGAAAAAAAGGAACAGTGATGTTCAGCACCCCCTCCCACACTTTGCATTTTAGATGGTATTAATTTAATTTTTTAATGACATGTAAATTAAAGCTCAAAATGGAAAATGTTTAGGGTTTTCCCCCTGTAAAATGTTGTATTTCTTTTATATTTTGTGCTTAATTTTGCTTTTGAAGATTTCACTATACAAAATTCATGGCACTTTTAACTTCAAATACTTTATACTAATTTCAATTAGAAGCACATATTATTTTTTTAGTCTCCTCTATACTACAAAAATTCTAGAGAATTTTTTATGGACTGACTAGGACTTAACTGGAGAATTTGCCTAGGAGGGGGACCCACAAAAGCTTATTTTACCCTGAATGATTTTTTTTCTCCAAACTCTACTTGGTAATGTAGATAAAAGCCTCAAGTTACGTTTTCCCTTAAGTTTAAGGTGAAACTGGAACACTTGATTCTGTGCTACAAAAAAAAGGCAAAAACTCCCTTTAGCTGCCAAATCTGATACCAAAAGTTAACTAATTCTTGGAACTATGTTTCTGTGGAAAATGCATTAGTGGGTATTTTAACAGAAAAACCATTATGCTTTGGTATAGCTGGAAAATTGTGACCTTGTTTTAGGTTTTTCTTAAAAACAACAAGAAGTCTGGATTAATGTTAATAAAATATTTTTAAAGACTCAATTTTCAATTAAAACAGAATTTGGATAGAAGATGATGGCAAAAATGTAGATATATTCCTACATTGTTCCAAAACCAAAGAGCACAGCATTACAAGTCAAAACACGGTGCACAGAGGGACCAGTCTCATTTAATCAGCCCAAAAGAATGAAATAGCAAAGTGAACAAAGAATGATAGAGGCAATGGAAAGTCTGAGGAATTGGTTATTGTTGTTCTAATGTATCTCATAATAACAGCTTGGACTGACACTAGTAAAACAAATGTATATTTTTCCTAAACACAAACTGTCACTAAAACAATGTAGGATTTAACATACATGCTCATCTGGAAAGTCCTTCTTTAAATATCAAGTAATTATAAAGGATAATTGAAATAAAAACTAAGTCTTTAGGTAGCTTCAAGAGTAGGAAAATAGTTTTCTTAATGATCTATTTTGAAGTGTAATTTAGAACACTAATACATTAACATTAATGGTATCTTTAAATAAATGTTCAAGTTAAATAAAAACAATGAAAAAAACACTAATGTCTGGAGGTTTGGTGCCTTAAAATAGATAGAACACCTATTTCTTAATGAATGGCTTTATCACATGTGAATTATCTTCTCCATTGAAAAACTAAACACAAAACTGAAAAGATTAGCTATCTAGCTATACACATATGTAGATATATGTATATACACAATATACATACACACACATATATATATATAATTATGCAAAAATTGGTACATTTTTAAAAAGAGCAAACTTAATTTCACAGGTTTAAAAATAGTTTTTAGATTTGTGAAATTGTGGGGTCATTAAAAAAACATATAGCCGTTCTTCATATATTTGTGAATTTTTGATAGGTGTGTGTGTGTGTGTGTGTGTGCACGTGTGTGTGTGTATGTGTGTCTATGTAAGTAGAAGTAGCAACAGAATTCTGGGACTGATGTCCCACCTTTCTTTGGAAGAACTCTAAAGTGCCTTGATATCTTTTCTCTATCTCCTTTACCCTTACAACTGTGCCTGTAAGATAGTTAAGGGGAGGGAAGTTATTATTCCTGTTCTGCAGATGGAGAAACTGAGAAAAAGAGGGATTAAGTAGCTTCCCTAAGGTCACACAGTGATTCAGTAACAGAACAGGAACTAGAAACCTGGCTTCCTGATACCTAATTCAGTGTTCTATGAAACAGATTATGTGCCTACTATGAAGTACTATTTTTGTAAAGGCTTCCCTTTCAATAAGGGAAACAGAACCAGTCATGTGACTTTCATTCAAGAAAGGGTGCATGTGTTTTCATTAGCACCTTACTTGTCTGCTCCTGGGAATGGGATAGGAACTCTATACCAGTATTATCTTGTTATGACAAGAGCTAGCCAACTAAACCAAGGGAAAAAAAATGAAAGGTTATTTGGTTTGTCAACTAAGCTCACTATACTTCTGAAAGTGTTCAAGTGCTTTGATATTTTGGTAAGTACAACTTCCTCTTAAATGTAAATAAAGTAGTGCCTTTATTGTGTCCCTGCAAGCATTTCTTTCATACTGAAGTTACTCAACCATTGGTTTTTAAATTATCATGTGATATACTCTTTAGCAAACAAATTTTAGACAAATCCACCTGATAAAGGGACATCTGATATTGTTTCAAGCGGTATTTCTCATCAAGTTTGTTTTAGAATAACCAAATAAATCTTAGAATGAGACTTCCTCCAAGAATAGGAAAAAAAGCTAAAATAATAATTTTTCTTAATAGCCAGTATAAGCCACTGTACAAATCTTGCTACACTTGATTGTCAAGTTTACATAAATCAGTTTTTTTTAAAAGCAGTAACAAATTTCTGATCCAATAAAAATCCAGAAGGATAACAGAATGAAAACGTATTCCTACACATACACACACAAAAAGTGGATGACTTATATTTCATTTCTTGTTTAAAACATTTACATTATATTCACAGTTATTTTATTTTCATTTATATAACTTTTAAAAAACTGCCTACCTAAAGCTTTTTTCAATGAACTTTGGTGATCCAGTAAAAGTCCATTGCAAACACAAGCAAACACTGATACATACCCATTTTGCTACTATTACTTATGCAAACAGTAAACAGGATACAACTAGCACCAAGGTATTTTTCTTCAATCAGTATTGTTTTCCCATACCCAGCACAGTTGTTCTGCACAAATATTAAACACTTCCAAGAATTAAGGCTAAAATCAGAAATAACCGAGGGTACTCTTCCCTCTTAGTTCGCTGTAAAAGATCAATTCCTTTTATTTTTCTAATCCTACAAATGCATTTCTATAAATCACACTCCCTGAAGGCATTTTTGCTGCTATGGCCTTTTTATGTAAAAGCACCAGAAAGACTTTTCACATGTAATTCTAAACAACGCAGAGGATTATTCTGTGAATTTGTAAATGTTAGTGGTCTGGTTCAGTAGAGTACTACTTACAGATTACATTAATAATGAAAGATGATACATTCACACATCTCTAATCTACTATTCCCTGTTACAGGTTACTTCACTATAGATTCATTTGATATAAAACCTCCTTTTTTATTTACCTTGAAATCAGCTAACCTACTTCCAAACAGGGTTTTTGCAACAGACACATACACACATACTTCAGAAAACTGCCAGCCAAAATAACTATCCATGTCTGTTCAGTTATGAAGGATACAAAATACATAGCATTTGAACTTGAAAACAATAAATCCTTCATGGGGGGGGAAGCAGGGGGAAGGGGAGAGCAGAGGGAGAGAGAGAGAGAGAGAGAGAGAGAGAGAGAGAGAGAGAGAGAGAGAGAGAGAGAGAGAGAGAGAGAGAGAGAGAGAGATTCTGATGGGAAAACTTTATCCCAAATAGGCGCTAAGCTTGGTCCCCAAACACACAGTATCTGGCTGTTTACCAGTTTTATTAACCCTAAGAGGGCACTGTATCATACATGAACCATGTTTCAGAATTAAATTTGCTTCACCAGACAGCTCTCAAGCCCTGTCCTTTCAGTGGGCTCACTCAACGAACAGACTCCAACCCTAATACCTTGTGTAAATAGAAGGCAGAAACCAACAGCCAGGGCCTCACCTGAATCCATTCCAGGTTTTTATAACCCTGCTCCTCCCCTTCAGGGACAAGCCGGAAACAGTGAAAGCTATCCGTTCCTCAGCTTGTACGTTTGTGTTTTGTTTTGTTTTCTTTTTTACTAGAATCAGGTCTGGGCAAAAATTACTTTTACAGTTTGCTGTGTGACACTCCCAGACTTTACTTCTGTTGGTCTATTGCTATAATCTATGCCTATTTTCAGCTGATTGTTTCACTCCCTTGGAAAGTTTGCAGACCTACCTAGAATATTTGGTTGATACAATGTATCACAAAATGATCTTCGGTGAATGGATGCTAATAGAGGAGAAAGTCTAACACATCAATTTTATTTGAGTTTTATTAGTTTCTAAAAGATATTTTTCTTTTTCAATTATTGTGTCATTCCCCTTTTGGTCTCACTTCCAAAAGAGGAAATAGCTTTTCCTCTGGAAAACTAACATGGGGGGAGGGGAGGTATTTTATGCTTACAGTCAAATCTCCTAAAATGCTACTACTGTATTATAAAATGCCTACTAGATTTAGACATGTGCTCGTTATGGAGAGGGAAAAAAGAGAGAGAGAAATATATCCCCATGTCAGTCATCTGGCTGATTATCCAATGGCAACGCTTGCTTGTTGTTTACTCAAAAAGCAAAACAAAAACCCCATCAATTACAATATTCAGCTGGGCCTGCTCAAGTTTCACTGTGGGCCTAACACGATAAAAGACCAGCACCTCAGCAAAGGAACAGCTACAGAATTAGAAACCCCTCAAATCTCCAACATTTGAATCAATTATTTTGTCTTCCAGCTCTGTGTATTTCAGCTCTACTCCAACATAACAAGCCAATGACCATGCCTTCCTATTTAGAATGAACTGCCAGCTGCAGTTACACATCACCATTCACAGGCCTTTGAAGAAAATTCCCAGAACAATGAAGAACACTCATGCAACTATTACCGACAAAACCCATGTTTTTGCTTCCCGTTCTGTGCTTCTTGCAGATTCGCTGATATTCCTCCGTAACAGATAAAAACAATTTGACTAGTGGAAAGTATCATTTAGTTTCTGTATAAAAGTTTAATTCAATTAATAATTATTTGATAGGCTAATTAATTATTCACCCTGTCACCCAAGGGAATGGTTGGTAACTTTCTAAAGGAATTTTCCCTGCACTTTATTTTCAAAAACAAAAAACCAAAAAATGAAAAAAAAACTTTTAAGTAACACTTAAAAAAAAATTAACAGGTATCCAGGCCAGAGTACTGCAATCCTGGGGGAAGGTGGGAACAAGAAGAAGTCTAAGCAAGACTTATTTAGACCTTCCCGATAAAGTTCTAGTAACTAAAAAGATAAATAGTGCCGTTTAAAGCTGCCTTTCTTTGGCTTGGTTCAAAGAAAGGTTCATTAACAGACTGGGTCTTTCAATCTGTATGGAGGAGTGAGGGGAGAGGGGAGAAATGACCTGGATGGAAAAATGAAAGTATCCCTGTTTTTAAGCCTCTTTCACCTGAACTCTTTTCAACTGGTTCTTGGGAGGGCTTTACTTTGGCAGAAAGGCCCATACAGGAGCCCAAAGTAAGACAAATCAAACTTAATTAAGGGCTTTTGCCATTTAGGTCAAATTATTAAAGATAAGGGATAGCTGAGTTCAGGCAGCATGGGCTCCTTATGCTTGCCTTATAGTACTCCTCCCACTTTGCACCCAATTACAAAGCAAAAATGGTCTCACCTTTCACAGCTGCAGCCTCCTTCAGGTGATGGGACATAAAGTCGATGCTAGCATAGGTGTTTGCTGTGGGCAAGGGTCCAGAGCCTGGTCCCACACAGCCACCTGTGTTGCCGCCATTTCCACCACTGATGAGCCCACCGAGGCCACGGGTCCGGGCCCAGGTACTCTTGTCTCCAGACTGCTGCTGCTGCAACAGCAGGCCTGCTTCATCTCTCACATCAATGGCAATGTAGTTGAGACCATTCTGGAAGCCTGCCGATGTCTCCCTACACATAGGTGAACCACTGCTCCCAGGGCAACCAACTATTGCTCCAGGTTGGTTTTGTGTCCACCTCGGCTGCTGGGGCTGAGGTGGCGGAGGGAGTGATGGCTGCCGAAGGTGAGGAGATGTAGATGTCTCTTCTTCACCTCCTCCAAGACTCTCTACACCACTACCACTGGGCCCTTCGCCACTTTTCCTGAGAGAGACGTTTTCCACAGAGGCCGAGTTGTGGCGCTTAGGATTGTGTGCGAAGGATGGGGACACAGGGGTCACAGTAGTGGTCGAGGAAAAGGTTTCTGAGCTGTGGCGTCGGCGGCCACCCTGGGGGTCAGCACGGATGACCTTGGCACCCCGGTGTGGGTCTGGGGGTGGGCTGGCCAGCAGGAAGGCCTCTACACCAGACACCTGCTCCATCAAACTCAGCCGCTTCACACCAGATGTAGGGCTGGTCACCCGGGCACTTTCTGGCTTCGAAGGTGCTGCGATGGGCTGTGGTGGAGTGGCAGCTATGCCGAAGGCCATCTCGGTGTAGTCACCACTATCCCCTGTCTCAGGGGGACGAGAGGGGGAAGAGGCAGAAACAGGAGCTGGGTGGCAGGTAGAAGAAGTTGGAGGCAGGCGGTACAGCTCTCCTGGTGGTGGTGGAGGTGGGAGTTGCTGCTGCTGTGAGGAGGAAGTAGAGGAGGCAGGTGGTGTTGGCAGTGGTGGGCAGGGTGAGGAGGCCTCAGGGGACATCAAGGCATCCAAGGAACCCACAGAGCCACCACCCTCAGTGCCAGATTTGGGTGATTTGGGTGAGCCAAAGCCAAGGTTCATATAGTCAGAGAGGGGAGAGCGCCTCCGACTGTCACCACTGGTGCCAGGGGTACCTGAACCCATTGAAGAGGCGGGGCTGCTAGCTGAGAGTAGTGATGATGAGGAGGCTGCTGAAGTCAGCAGGGGAGGTGGAGGTGGTGAAAGGTGGGCTCCAGACTCACTAAAGTCAATGTTGATATACTCACCTGGGCTTTTAGGCTCAGGTGGCAATGGGTACTCATGCATACTAGGCAGGGTCCTAAGCCCCTCCAGGGACAGACGAGTTGGCCGAACTGCTCTGCAACGCTGAATGAGGAAATTCTCTGGCCGGTTGTTGTTGTTGCCACTGCTGCTGCCACTCTGCCTAACTGCTGAAGGCACTAGGTGGTGAGGTTGGGAGTGGCTGCCCCCATTAGATACAAAGGGCCTGGTGGTCTGGGTGCAGGGGGTAGTCGTGGTGGGCAGTGGCTGCAGCCTTGGCTGCTCTTGCTCCTCTTCCACAATCCTCCTCCCCACTGGAGAATTCATGAATACATACTGGTCACTATCCCCATTTCGAGGACAGGGAGTTTTGTAGGACCGGGGCAGTGAGCTGTAACAGCAGCCTGGGACTCCCTTGGGTGGTTCTCCACCACCAGGCAATGGGACCGAGTCATAGAAAAAGTCAGGTGGGGTGAGAGAAGCTCCAGCATCAGTAGGGGACATGTTAAGGTAATCTCCATTGGGAAGTAGCTTGCCCTCGGAGCTTTCCACTGAGAGCTTGGAACCACACCACATCCGCATGTACCCACTGTCCTCAGGAGAGCTTTCAGCCGGAGAACTGGTCTTGTAGCTGCTGCCATTCAGTGGAGAGCCTCTACCACTTGTTGCTGAGGAGGCTGCCTGGGATGCTGCACCTGCAGCAAGGGAGGCTGCTGCCATCCGTGGCTGTAGTATTTGTTTGGGAGCAGAGACACTGGTGGGACTCATGGGCATGTAGTCGTCACTCTTGCAGCTTCCAATGCTGCCCCCTGCCAGTGGGGCCACCCCAGGAGTCATGGGCATGTAGCCATCATCTGCTCCAAGGTTACTGCTGGAGCTCCGATGGGAGCCAATCTCAATGTCCCCATAGTCCTCTGGGTATGGGTTGTAGGTCACTTTGGGAGACGAGGCTGGGTAAAGGCGGCTTGAGCTGCCTGCAAAGCTGGCCCGCATCAGAGTGTACTCATCAAGGGAGGCGGAGGACACTTGGGGCACTGCACGTTGGCGAGCAGGTGTGGTAAGAGAGTAAGTCCTCTTTCTGTGACCTTTGTCCGCGTCTGGGGCCCCCTCTCCGGACACCCTTCGGTAGGTTCGGCCACACAGGCTCAGGGGTCTCTCCATGGTCATGTATCCATACAGTTCGGTCCCACCGCCATCTCTCGCGGGCGGGGTCTCGGCTATGGACTCGGGAGTGTTGCTTCGGTTACTGCAAAAGGCCCGAAGGTCCCCGGGGCTAGAGCCGTATTCGTCCAAGGACATGAAGCCTGGGTCACTGGGGGAGCCAGAAGCAGAAGCACTGCCACTAGAGGGCCGCTGGCCCTGGTGGTGGTGAAGGTGGTGGGGATGTGGATGCTGTCCTTGAGGCAAGGAGTAAGAAGCCGAGCCATGCCCGCTGCTGGAGGAGAGGCTGCCAGGGCTGGTGGCAGACGGAGGCGAATGGGACACCGGCATAGACATGGATCGGCTGTGTTGCAGGGGGCCCCCCGCGGGGGCTAACATCATCTTGTTAGGTCGCAGGGAGGCGCTGCAGCTGCTGCTCAGAGTATGGGACCGGCTTAGGGGAGTCCTCACCGGGCCGGGACTCATGGGGCTGCCGGCCACCGAAACCGGCCTGCAGCCCACCCCTCCTCCGCCCCCGCTGCCACCGTCTCCCTCGCTGGCGGTGCGTACCCGGCAAGAGCTGCACTTCGCGGCTCCGGGGGCCTGGGTGGCAACGGGGGCACCGGCGGCGGGAGGCGTGGCGGCCAGGCTGTCGGTCCGAGATCGCCGAAGGAGCCCCGTCTGGCTGGGGGGCAGGTTGACCAGATGATGGTGGTGGTGGCGCCGGGTGCCCGGGACGCTGATGGGGTGGGTGGAAGAGGAGCCCGAGGACTGGCTCTTGCTGCGGGGACGGAATTCGAACAGCTCCTTCAGGGCTTTCATGGCCTCCAGGATGGTCTCGTGGATGTTCTGGGCCACCACCGAGTCATCCGCTTGCATCCAGAGCTCGCCGGGGCCCGTGGACGCCGAGCGCCCGACCTCGATGAAGAAGAAGCTGTCCGAGTGGCCGCAGCGGCGGATGTTCATGAGCTGCAGAGTGACCGACGGCACCTCGCAGTTGAGCTTCACAAAGCCGATGGTGCGCGCGGACAGGCAGAGTCGGTACACCCCGGTCAGGTTCTTGCTCTGCCCCAGCCCCTTGGGCTTCAGGTTCACCTGCCAGACCTCCCGGTAGGCGGCGGTGGCCGGGGTGATGAGCCCGTAGTGCAGGTCCTCGGCCGCTGCCCCGAAGGAGCCGCTGCCGCCCGAGCCGGGCAGGGAGGCGCTGCAGGAGGCGGCGCCGGCCGAGAGGCAGCGAGGGTAGAGCGAGCTCGAGTCGTAGGCGGCTTTGCCCTCGCTGAGCAGGTCGGTGAGCGCCCGGTACCAGCCCTCCTGCTCCTGCTCGTTCTCGGCCGCCACGGCGAAGTACTCGTCCTTGGTGTAGAGGGCGATCAGGTACTTGTGCTTGGCGTCCGCCCGCTTGTTGATGTTGAGGCAGGAGTCGAGGGCGATCACCCTCTTCGGGGCCCCCGACTTGCTCTTCCACTTCTTCTCATTCTCGTAGTACTCCAGCCTGGCGGGCAGGGCCGGCTGCCCCGCGGAGCCCCCGCCGCCCTGCTCGTCGCCGCCGCCGCCCCCGGGGCCCCGCAGCACGAAGAAGCGCTTGTGCCCGTGCTTCTGCTTCCTCAGGTAGCCGCACTTGCGCACGCTGTGGTTGTTGTTGTTGTTGCTGTTGTTGAGGTTGGTGCCGCCGCCGCCCGAGGAATGCGCCGGGGTCAGGAGCCCGTTCTGGGGCGGGCTGGCCATCCTCCCGGGAGGGTGCAGTCCGGACCTCCCCGATCCAGCCGCGAAGGCGACAGGGGAGGGGGAGGGGGAGGCCAAGGGAGGGGTGATTTGGGGAGGGGGAGTGATTTGGGGATGGGAGGCTGGGGAGGGCTTCCCTTCACTCTCCCAAGTGAAAGCGTCTCTTTCCCCGAAGGTGGAAAAATAAAATAGAATCAAATGAAGCCACGATCGTGGGATGCGCCGAGCCGGCTTCCCTGGGCTGCTCGCCTCTCTGGGGGTCAGGCCGAAGGATGCGCCGATCGATCTCGGTCCACTCCGCCCCCACCTTCTCCAACTTCCCGCGGCTCCTCTCTCTCCAGCGCCTCCGGCCGCCCGACAAGGCACCCCGCACGGTCAGGCTGGCCGCCGCTCCCTCCGCGTTAAGCGGCTGCACTGGTCCCCGCCGCGGCTGCAGCCCCTGCCAGCACCGCCGCCGCGGCCGCCGCTGCCCCTCGGCGCTCAGGGCTGCTCCGGGGAGCCGCGGAGCCCTCGGCGCGGCTCGGGGTGGCTGCCTCCGCTCCGGCTGCTGCTGCTACCGCCGCCGCCAACGGCGACTCCTGCCTGTCTCGGTCCCAGTTGAACAGTGAGTAACACATCGCGCACTGAGTGACTGAACTAAAGAGCAAAACAACATGTGACTCTGCGTTACGCAGGCACACACACGAGCGCAGGGCGCGGGGGGAAAGAGGGGGCGAGAAAGCCGCACTCCTCCCCCACGCGCACCCCGCATTGGGTGCAGCGCCCGGGGACTGACGGCCCAGAGCACCAATGGAGCACCACGCAGAGGAAGTGGGGGGGAGAATGCGGGGGGGGGGGGGAGAGGTGGCGGGAGGAGGAGAAGGGAGGAGAGAGGAGGCGGGCCCTAAGCACCCCTCCTTTCCCTCTTCCCTCCCTCCTCCTCTCTCCCCTCCTTTCTCCTTCTGTTTCTTTTCCCGCCTATCCCCTCCCCCGCTCTGAGCTCCCCTCTCCTCCCCTCCCCGCACACATGGTAAAGAGATGGAGACACTTGGGAAGGGGGGCGTAGGGTCTGGGGGAAATGCCAGCTCTAGTGCCTCATTAATCAGAGGCTTGTTGTTGATGCACGCGAAGGAAATGCCACCCAGGGCGTGAAAAAGGAGAGGGGAGAAGAGGCGGGGAGAGAGGAGCTGGGGGAGGAAGTGGGGGGGGCGAGACGGACCTTTCACTCCTGCTATTGAATATATTAAATTATCCCCACACTTCCGCTGGAAAGGAAATACTGTAAAGCATGTATGGGGAGGAGGTGGGGGGACCCTTTGGAGATCAAAGCGCAGACACAGCTAGCTAATAGGTTGGGAAAGGGGGGCGGGAAGCATCCCCTGAATAAGCCCCAATGCATCTCACGCGCTCCCCCCGCCCCCCGCCAAATTTGCAGCGGCTCTGGCTTCATGGAATCTTTTCCTTTGGGAAGAAAGGAGGTGTGGACGGATTTGGACCTCTTTCTCGGCACTCTCCCCCGGCCCCGACCCCAATTCCGGAAAAGCAAGCCGATCTTTAATATTTCTGAGAAGTTTATGCAGCCGATTAGCCGTCTGGTGAAAAGGGGCACTTGGGGCGCAGCTCGTGTTTGTTTATGGCTGCAGGGGTGGAAGGTCTCTGGGGTCGGGGTGCCCTCACTGTGGTTGCATTCTCAGTGTTTTTACTTTTATTTTTACATTCTGTCTCTCTTCCCTTTCTCTGTAAAGGGTGGCCCTGGAGAGAGCCTGGCTGGCGCTTGTTTACGAACATCCGAATTAGTCACACGGTGAGATGAAGCTCAATAGCTGCTTCATTCCCTTTACGGGAAAGAAGGGGGACGAAGAGGGGGGATAAAAAGAATTCTCATTGTTAAGTAGAGGGCAGCCCCCGAGATACAAGCAGGGGAGGAAGGGGGTGTTAAAAATCATTGCTTAGGGTAAGGTATGCCGCGTAAAAACTGTGGGGGGAAAGCCGAATACGGAGAGGAAAGAGTAATGAGTCTTGGGATGAAAGCAAAGTTCAATGGAACCCCCCCCCCCCCAGCTTAGGCTGGTTTTAATCAGCCACAAATCTCTCTCCCAGACCAGGCTTCAGACCTTTCTTTTTTACATATGCTTGGGGGTGGTGGTGGAGGTAGGGGTGAGGAGTGGGGAGGGCGGATGTGTGTGGCAAAGGGTGGGGGCAAGAAGAGAGAAGAGGGGGGACTTGATCGCACAAACATCCCTGTTTTCGAATTTTCTCTTTGGGATGTCATCAGGACCTATTAACTTGTCAGATTGTCATGAAGTTGAATCCATCTGTTTTGGATGTAACAGGAGAAAAAAGAATGAGAAGGAACAGCAGCCAGGGAAAAATACAGTTTCCATAGTGTAGGGGTAGGGCGGGCACCAGCAAGAAAACAACATTAGTGAAACTCTGTGTCAGCAACGGTTCGTTCCTTGCCTGCTTAGACCCCATCCCACACGTACACACACTCACAAGAGCGTAGGAGAGCATATACCCACCTTGCAGCTACTGAACCCCCCTCATCCCTAGGTTGAACTTCATTTTGAATTCCTGCTTCTAATTTTTGGAGTGGTTCTATGGGTTTTGGTGTTTTTTCCCCTTCTTTGGTCTGGACCTTCGATTTCATCTTTGAGGGGACTTCTGGTGAGGAAAGCCCCTTCTACCAAAAGAAATAAGTAACTGGACTTTTTTAATTTGTTGTCTCAAACAGTTTAAATGGATTGGTCTGGGACCCACACCCAGTGTATATCATCAGAGATATTTGAACTCAGATTGGGTCATTATTCACTATGCTAGGCTGCCTCTCATGATTTTCATACTCAGTATAAAATAGGTTCTCCGTAATCCTTTATGTTAGAAACAAAGTGAAAAGTGATTTGACAGTACATTTCAGTAATTTGGCTATAAGATCATAGGTGGAAAATGAAGAATGGAATTGCCCTTTAAAAAACAAACTTCTTTTTGATTTTACTTCTACTTTACTTCTTTACTTAAGAATGTTTGTGTAAAGTCACGTGAGACAATAATTTCTCAAAACAATGAATTATTATTATTAAATTATTTAAATATTAATTATGATAATTTGTAAAAAATTTTCAAAATATGTTACCATATTAATTGTCTCTTAAATACATTTGAGTGACATTTAAAAATGTATATTTTAAATATATAGTTTTAAAACATTTGCATTTTAAAGGATCTGAAAAGTTAAAAAAAATTTTACATAATTATAGTTTGCATAGAGTTATGATTAAAGATCAATGTTGCAAAGGCATTTTGATATAAAATTGCCATGAGGAAAATTCATTTAAATCTCATTTCTTAATCCTTGACCTCTTTATAAAGACATGATAATGTATAACTAGGCATGCCATCTTTAAATGTGGTTTTCTTGTTTTGTTTGTAGGGGTTGGTAGGTTGGTTGTAGAGATGGGGGAGGCAATGTCTGTGGACTTGCAGTTCGATTTTCTGTTTGCTTCTTCTTTATATTATATACTGTTGCCTTTTATATCAACAATGTTGCCTAGCAATTCAATGTATCTCTGTGTGGAAGGTGTGGAGGGAGTCTTACCTGGAGGTTTGAAGAAAATGTATGCTGTTTAATTGGCCTTGTGGCAAAGCACATTACATAAGAAAAAAACATGTATACATGACCCCTTTCCCTTCATCATTTCACTTAGGTTACAGAAGATATCACTGGGGGTTGAGAAGGTGGCATCTTACCATCACTGTGTAACTTCCTGGGAGATGTTTGGTCCAAGTGTTTTTATTGCTCCCTACCCACCCCCAACCCTACTCTAATCCAGGAAGAATTAAAAGTTCTTATGCATCCTCAGCTGTTGGACATATATGATGCTAACAAGTGTCATCTAGAAGTTTCTTGACTGTTTTTAGGATCATTCTAGTTTAAATGCCAACTTTTTCATTTTTCTTTTTTTTTTTTTTTTTTGGTTAAGGATCACTAGCTATTATGGACAGGCATGAAGTTTAGATTGGCTGTTACCTTCCATCTTTTGCCAGGGTCACCAAGTTAAGGGTAGGCAAACTGAGAAAAAGGGTAGAGAATGAGCATGTATGTCATTAGCATTAGCATTGTCTTATACCATCAAGATTACAGATTCCTTGCAGAAAAAAAAAACTGGTTTTAATCCTGATGCCCTCGAATCTCAAAATGTGGGAGGTATATATTCAGCTCACATTAGGAAGTTTATTCTAAGGTGCTGAAGCCAAGAAATTCTCTACTCAGAATTATTCCAGTCTTCCTCATGTGTTGAAGGCTTCACCCCCTCCACCCCTCTTTCATGATCAGTGCATTCTCATCTCTTTCTGTGAAAATTCCTGGTTCTCTCTCTCTCTCTCTCTCTCTCTCTCTGTCTCTCTCTTTCACACACACACACACACACACACACACACACACACACACACGTACAGAGAATGTCATTGTATATTTATTTACTAATTTAAGATCTGGTCTACACCATATTCTTTTCTAACCCTTCTCCCATACTCTTTCGCCAAAAGTCAGCTATTAAATCCTGCCCAATATGCTTTAAACTGAAGGACTGAGAACTGTTGAATGGCCTGCTGCCAGCACATAGCCTGGTTGAAAATTTTTCTCATGCCCCAAGATCTTTAGTTGGCAGTTTTCCCCCCCTCTTTCTGTAGGATAATAAAGTGCTTATGTCTTCTAGCAAAAGGGACCCTTCATGCATCTTAGATGTATTTTTTCTATTTTAAATATATCAGTACTCTTTCTAAAACTATGGTTTGTCCTATAGTAATTATATTAGCTGTTTTTGTTTTTGGCAAGCAAATATGCATCCTAATCTCATATCAATAAAAATCCATATTGGAAAATTTTTAAAATGGTAGAAAATAATGAAAGCACTATTTTTCTCCTTTGAGTCATTTTAGGTATCATGCTAGGAGTAAAAAGGAAGTAGAAAGAGTATAAGAGTATTTATGGTAATTAAGTAAATTCAAAGATTCTAACATCTATTGTATTTTCATCTTAGTAGAAGTAGGTTGACCATGTTCTACCTGCTAGAGTTTGAAAATATATAAACACACTAAGATTGTGTTTAGAATTATTGCATAGAAGACATTTTTAGGACAAATTTGACTGTCAAAGATTTTTATCCTGAGCATTCTTTTTAAATGTAGGCATTCCATTATATTTCTAATAAGGATAATGGCTTGGTAGAGTAGTTTGTTTTTAAATATCCATTTCTCTGTTAAATGAACTCTGCAAGAAAAAAAAGCAAAACCTTATTCCTCTTATTCATAATGTGGCTCCAGTCCACTTAAACAGTAAGTTTTTCTTTACAAATTCCATTTGCTAATATTTTTCAACTGAAATTTCGCAAGAATTTTGTAACATGCTGACTGTGCATAAGTGCAACAGTCCAATTTAAATGATAGAATTAACTGCTCTTTTGGATTATTTACAATTTAAGGCATTTGAATATATATATATATATATATATATATATATATATATATGTAAAGAATCAGAATTTAACAATGGAATAAAAAAGTAAAGGTTTTTAAAACTTCATATTTCCAGAATTTGTACAAAGTATTATTGTTTTTAATGTATGTATATGGTTGTCCAAGCTGAAATGACTTCATTGGAAGTAAATAAGTAAATAAATGCTCTGTTCTAAACGTCAATGGAAGAATGTAAATATCGTTCTTCAAAAATAGGTTTATATTGGTACTCATTTAGTTTACAGCAAAGGATGTGTTAATGTTACTGAGTGTTTTTGGCTATTCTAAAAAGTGTATTGAATGCAGTTGATTTTAAGTAAATATCAACACATACCTGAGTGAAAGAAAAACTGCAGTTTGAAATTAAAAGACCACCTTAATCTGAAATGGTGAGTTTGTTGTCTTTTGATTTTTTTAACCTGTGAGGGAAACAATCCATGTCACAGAAGAATTATTGAAAAACTACTACTAGTAGCTAATTCTAGGGCTTTCCTAAAGTCCTTCAATGATTGATGTGAAAATTAAACATTTGAGCCTGAATAACATTAGTGAATCATCATAACATGGGAGTTTTCTCCTTGGAACATCTCTTTTCCTTTGAATACATGTCCTCTGTAATATAATAGGCTCATGTCTTGCGTGACCGAATTGATGCCCTGTGTACTGCATGCTGTTTGTAGCTCCTGCTGCTGGGTATAAAACTGGCTCTTTTCTAGTCAGAGCGGAACAAAATTGTCTGCCTCTCAATCTTCAGATCATCAGTAGCAGATAAAATGAAATATGTCTCCAAAGTGACACAGCTATATTTTCTAGAAAGAGGCGGGGGAGAGGGGTGAGCAATGATGATGCTCTCGGATTTAGGGTATAGTGGAATATATTCCAGACCTTGCTAAAGGAGAAAGATCAGCATGTAGGTCTTTGACTGAACAAGTTATTTCTGTGTGTGGCAGAATTCTTCCTGATTTTACATTCAGTGAACTGCCCATGAGATAGAGAATAGGACATGAACAACTCTGCTCCTTGACAGAAGTTTCAGTGTGTTATTGAGCTGTATTATAACTAGAAACCTTTCACTTTTCTGTAGTTGTTCATGTACTGCTCTAAGCTTGCCTTATGAGACTGTTTTCAAGAGTTGTTTTGAAATTCAACCTAAAGATAACAGAGGAAATGTGATCCACTCTTGTGAATGCTGCCACCAACTGGTAAAATTTCTTCCAACACCAGATTCAGCACTAGTATTTTCGTTAAAGCAGCATCTAGTACAGAAAGTTGGTGAGATGAATGTTTATACATTTTCCTGAAAAAAAGTGGAGGCAAGAGAAGTATTTTCTGACAGTAGTCAGGAGAAAAATAAAATATAGGAAATTTGTAAGTAAAAATCATATTCATCAATTAATATATACCCTTTCAGTTGTGTTTATATCCAAAAAAAGTAACATCAAAAAAAGATTTATAGTCTTGAAAAACTGAATTTCTTTAGGAATATTTAATAAAGCACCATAGCCATTCTTCATAAGAAATTTTATTTTGAAAAATTTGATGAAATTTCAGGATTCAGTGTTAATAGAAATAAATATACATATTTATATTATGTTTATGATTAAGCTTTATTATGAGTTTCTAATTTGATTAAGAAAATATTATATATTTCTGACATATTTTTGACATCATATCTTTTTAAAAAACTGTTTCAAAGTTACTATTGAAGTTAATCAAATCACATTTTGCATGAGTTGGAAAAAATATTTAAGAAAACAAGTAAAATACAAGTATCCTATAGTCCTTGAATATCGCCATACCAACATTTTGAGTAAATAAAATAGCCACCACTCAGGGAGTGCATAACCAATTTTAAAGGCAGAGCTTGGACTTTTTCTCTTGCCTAATTGGATTTGTCTCAATTATTAACCAAAACTAAGAATGAAGGTCTTCCATTTAATCACTTCTATTACATCTGTGTGTGCATGAAGGATGATGGACCAAGTGAAAAACTTGGTTTAATTTGTTACTAAGTGATACTTGGGATGCGAGAGAGAGAGAGAGAGAGAGAGAGAGAGAGAGAGAGAGAGAGAGAGAGGAAAATATATCATCTAAGGAAACAAAGGGAAAAATGCTAATGATGTAGCAAGCTTAGGAATCCAAATTATTTGACTATTATTGCTTGGCAGCTTTTTTATGCCTTATGTTTTCATTAGAACTTTCATAATCTATTTTTAAAAATGAAATTAGATTACTTTAGGAAATGCAAAAATCATGATATTCATACAAATTTATGAACCTGAAAATGATATAATTTACTGTCTAGGTACATATGACTGGAGGAGTTAGAAGAACTTTATTCACATTAGCCCCAAATAAGACAGACCAGTAAAACAGGAACCTAAACTCTGATTTTGCTAATCCTTCTTTACTGCTATAGACATTAAGCTGGTTTGGTTTTTTATTTGTGAAGGATATCTATCTTGATAAAAAGTGATCTAAGCAATTTTAAAAAATAAATTGAAACACTGAATTAAATTTCACACTGGAGTGTCTTTTGAATTATGATAAAAACATTAATATGCAATATTTTCCTAGATCTTTTCAAAGACAAAAATTATTAAAATGAAATAAACTATTTCTTAACAACCTTGTGAAATTTTTTTTGATTTCCCTTATTTGTCCTCAACACATTTAAAATTCATATCACATTTAAAAACAGTATAAACCATTTCAAATCTGATACATAAATTCTCATGGTAAAAATTACTATGCAGGTGGTTGGCATTTAGAGTCACTGGATGGTTGCATTATTTATTGGTGTATGTGCCTTGTAAGAAAAGGTGAGATTATATTTTATAGCACAAACGGAATCTGTATCTTTTTTAGTTCCACATTTCTTGCCAATAAGACTTCAGGAGGTTCTGTCTCTTAAGGAAATTACGATTTTTTTTGTGGTGATTAAATATTTAAACACTAAATGCTTAGACAATTGTTGAGCATCAAATATATACTAAATGAAATAAAGAGAACACATAAGCAACCTTTGGGGAAAGCCCCAATTAGCTTCTAAAATAATCTTTCATTTAATTTCATTCCATTCTCAAACTTGCAGAACTTGAGAAATAGCTTTTTTTTCCTGTGTTGCCCTACAACAGTACATTTAGATAGCATTATTTTTACAAGGAATTCCAAATTTTAAGTTTTAAAATAATAGCAATTATTTTCCTTAATTTAAAAGATTAATATCAATTTTGAACATCTTCTTTTATGTGTGTATATGTTTAGGGAGAATGTTCTCCCTCTTCAAATTCAAGTACTTTCTGCCAGGACAGATATTTAGATCAGATTACATATTCAGGAAAACTCCAAGTAATGGTCTGAGTAAAGGTGTAAGGCACAAAACAAGAGATGAGTCCAGTCTTGGTTAGGTAGGAATTGCCGCTGAGCAAAATTGTGCTTCTGGAGAAAAAAAAAGAAAAAGAAATGAGAATTCCCTGACAGCAGAAAAATTACTGATTTTCAAAGGCAGATTAGAAAACTACCCTGTTTTTTTTTCCTTTCAATTATAGGATATTTATTTACTGATAAATCTGAAAAGAACTATGGTGAAAATATTCTCTCTGGTCCTAGATTCTACCTGGGTTTTAAAAAACTTCTACTACTCCTCTCTAACATCACCTGATATGAGTGTTTAATAAATGCTAAATAAAGTAATAACAGCTAGAGTCTTTTAAAATTGCATGAATCAGATAGCCCATTCCCTTTTATTCTATTTCTTAAAACATAATTAAAGAGTTTGCCATATGGTTTTTGCAGTTGCTTTTCATTAGTGTCTTTTGTCTTGCATTCTTAAAGTGAGAGCTTAATTCTCTCACTTGGAAAGGATGTTTACAATTTCCAATTAATTCCATAGGGGAAAAATAGTTTTGTGTCTTCCCTGATTTGCTGGCTGAAATAATGTCCCTTGTTGTGAGTAGATTGCTATTTTCAAGCTTAATAATACATAATGAGATCATTTTAGTAGTAATAAGGCATGTGTATACCACAAGTACATATTGTACAAATAAGGAACATCAATTTTGAAAATTCAAGAGTGCTTAAAAGTCAGTGCATGTTTTTTCAGGTTATTAATTGCTTACAGGGAAATGGGATGGTAAGAAAAAAAATAAAAAACAAAACTCTCTGTATTTTCTTTCATGGTAATGAGCTTTAACCAGAATACCCCAAGCAATCACATTTAGTTTATTTCAGGGTTGATTTTTAAACTGAAGGGAGAAAAATAGTTGCCTACATTACATGAGAACTTTAAAAAATTAACCCAGAAAACCTGTAACTACAATGCAATAAAATTATACCTTTGAACTGAAATAGAAGTGTAAGAAAATTTTCAACTATTTATCCTACACAGATCCCTATTCATGCAACAAAATGTTTGATTTCACCTAGGATTTTTGGGGTTTATTCATTGATTAGTTATAAGATAACGAAAATAGTTTAGCTCTTCTTGTTTGCGTGTTTCATCTGATAGGCAAATATAATTTAATCAAAAGAATACTCAAATAAGAATTGTGGCACCTTCTTAAGCCAATTTAGCTAATTTATCTGAATGTGTGTGGCACATAGCATACCTGAGTCTTGGTTTCCTAAATTTGCAAAATGAGTGGGTTAGATAAGATGTTCTCCAAATTGCCTTTCAGCTCTCAAAATTCTAGGATTAGTTTATCACTTTTTTTTTGAATCAGGATTAAGAGAGAAAAACTATATTTTAACTGTACTTAAAGATATTGGGTGAGAAGAAATTATAGAATGTAGACCTGGAAGGAGCCTTAGAGAAAACTTTTCAGATTCATTTTCTATTATTACTTAATTGTTTTTATTATTTGTCTGTTTTATTGATGTCTTTTGTTTTTATATAAAGTATTTTGGGATATATATTTTTACAACATCCCTTATAACAAAATAAAAACATTAATCCCAGGCAACAGCACCTTTAACAGCGTTCTCAAATTTGCACCTCCATAAACACTTATCTTCTGCCTAAAGTTGAGAGTCTTGCTTCATTTTCTCTTCTCTTGAAACAAAATTGGTTATTACCGTAATTAGAATTCAGCTGCCATAGTAGTATTCTTTTCATTTATATGATAGTTGTCATTATGTTGCTCTTTTGTGTTCTTTGTTTCAATATCAGTTCACAAATTTTTTTAATTTTTCTCTGAATTTTCCATATTTGTAATTTTTTATCATGCAATAACATCTGTTGAACTCATAGTCACAGTTCATTCAACTATTCCCCTGTAATGAGATTTCTACTTCTTAAATACTGTTATGAATAAATTAATGTATTTAGGATATTTTTTCTTCCATTTTTTGTCTCATCTGAGTGTATGCTAAGTAGGAAAAATACTGGATTAAAGAGTATATGACCAATTTTGTCACTTTCATCACCTTTCCCCCCAACACATGTTTCCAAGCTGTTTTGTGGAATGATTGAATTAATTTTCTGTTAGCCAGATAGTGTATTTAGTGTGCCAATCTAATCTCAGCTCTACCACCTTGGACTATTTTTTTTTATCATCTATACCAATTTGCTACTATCCTCTCATTAAGGCCTGTAAAGGTTAAATTTACCCAGGCTTACAGAGGGACCAAGCAGCAGATCATCTGACTGCAAATTCTCTGCTTTTTCCATTATACAATATTGACAATCTCAAATATTTTTTAAAACAACGGCACTTCGTTAAGTTCTAACTGGATAGTCATTTAGCCATTTTCAAGTATCCAGTAATGAAAAAAAATAAACTTTAAGAATAAAAACTCCATACCTAAACAAATCCTCAAATGCGGGTCACCCCAAGAATTATCATGACAATTCCACTAAAGCTGAAACCAATGCTGAAGATTCAAGATATGTGTTGTAGGAAGAGATGAAAAAAAATATACTGTAGAGATGAATGGCCCCACACTCAACTGTTCAGTTAATTCTGCCATTATTAGACACTAAGGAGAGGATGTAGAGGTATAGGCACTAAGTGAATGTCAGTAAGATAACATCATAGACTTTCCCAATCAAAACAAGATTACTAACCAATCTGATGAGATTACAAAGTATGAGCTATTGCTAGTCCCTGATCAAATTGAAAGAATTTCCTAATCCAACTGAAGTCTGACCATGTCACCCTCCTCCCCAACCCCATCCAATAAATCTAAGTGGCTACTTGTCACCTCTAGAAGTCCATCCTCTAACCTCCACATTCTGAACTTTCTTATTAGTGCAAGGATACCACTGTCCTTCCAATCAAGTAGGCTTGAAATCCAAGTATTAGTCTCAACTCTTTGCTCTTTCTCACAATCAATTGCCAAGTCATGTTGATTTTACCTTCAATTACAACTTCAATTTTACCTACCTCCAGTCTCTCCCCACTTCAACCTATCCTCCACTGGCTGTTAAATTTGTTTTTGATCATGTCACTCCCCTATTAAATGAACCCCTGTGACTCCTTATCACATTTAGGATTACATGTAAATCCCATTTGGCATCTAACATCCTTCACAACCTATCTCCCTACTATCTTCCCAGTCTTCTTATACCTTACTCCCTGTCACTTACTCTGTGATCCATTGACTCTGTCCCCTTTGCTGTTCCTTCCATCTCCCAAGTCTAGGCATTTTATTTAGTTGTCCTCCATGAGTGGAATTTTCGCCATCTTCATCTCTATGTCCTGGCTCCCTGGTTTCTTTAGGTCCCAGGTAAAATTTTGCCTTGTACAAGAAGCCTTTACTGATTTACCCTTAACCCAAGTGTGTTCTTCCTGCTTATTTCTGATTTATCCTGCATATATCTGATTTGCAAATAGTTGTTTTTAATTTGTCACATTGGACTGTGAGCTTCTTGAGAGCCTAGGCTGTTTTATTTGTTTGTTTTGTTTTCCTTTGGTTTTATCTCTTGCACTTATCACAGGGCTTGCTATATAGTGGGTATTTAATGCATATTTATTAACTAAGTATCAAATTAATACTATTGGACCATAAGCAATTCCTAAGGATTAACTTAGAGAAGAATCAACCCCTCTTCTTTGAAGCTTATGAAAGAAGCTCATCATTTCTTATAGCCCAGTAGTACGCCACCACAATCATTTACCACATCTTGTTCAGCCATCCCGCAGTGGATGGGATCTTAGAAAAACATGGAAAGACTTGCACAAAACGATGAAGACCAAAATGTACAGAGCCAAGAGAACATTGTATACAGTAATAGCAATATTGTTTTAAGAATGACTTTGAGTGACTAAGTCATTTTGACTATTATAAATAGCCAAATTAACTATAAATGACATATGAATAACATCCAGAGAAAGCCCTGATAAATAGAAGCATTTATAAAATTGTGTGTGTGTGTGCGTGCGCATGTGTAATGGTAGTCATTTCTAGGGTGGGACAGAAAAGAAAAAGGGGGAAAAGGAAAAGAAATATATGCTTACTATCTTACATATTTAAAAGGAATACCATGTTGTATATAACAGATTGGCAGTTTCATGTGTAATCATCTTTTTTTTTCACTATACTATGTAATAGGAATGCTTGTGTTATTCCATAAATTAAAACTAAAAGAAAGTTATCTTACTCTTTGAGGTGCTTAGCGATTAAGAATTTGGTTTTTTGTCTTTTGAATTGTTCCCTCTAAAGTGCACCGAAGGTTAGTGAATTAAAGGGATTCTTCTTCCTTACACCGTCCATAATTATTAACAGTGACTTATACCTTATCATTTCTTCAGGTTGATTTGGGCACTCAATTTGAGCAGACATCCCCCTGGTCCGTGCCTCTTCCCTGAAACTATGGAATGAGTTAGCCAAAGGAGGGAGAAGACGCATTGATTCAGGGACAGGGCAGGATAATCTGCTGGAAAATAGCATTGGATTCTTATAGTTAACTCCAGTTAACCTTAGACTAGTTTATTAGGAGGGTAGTTGGGGAGAAACTGCTTTCCTATAGTCTTTTATATAGTTTCAGACTTTCTCATTCAAGAAAACAGGCTCTGATTCCCTGGCCTTTCCTACTTTATAGCTTATTGCTTCCTCTTCAGGATTCATTTCTTTTTCCCAATAAATAAAGATGTAATAAGTTGGTCATTTAAAAATATCAAAATGAATGACTATAGTACCCTTCAGAAGAAGACAGGAGTTATTAAAGCTGAGGGAAAGGATGATAGGCAACTATTAAGTAGACAGACAATGGGAAATTAGCAAAGCAAGCATAATTTTAAAAGAGGAAACAGGAGGCAAGATGGTGCGATGGAAAAACCAATGAACTGCTTGCTAATTGGGAGATAAAAGTACTAGCTCCTGGTTCTGCCAGTAACTTTGCTAAGTTATTTAGCCTCGTTGGCCTCTATTTCTTTATACATAATATTAAGAGGATGAAAACTTTCTAAACTCTCTTTCAGGTCTAAAATGCCATGAATCTGTGGCACAGTTTCTATCAGCAATGCATCCCATGTCTGCCTGGAGGCAATAAATAGAAATAAAAATTAGCACTATATGTCTGAATCTCTAACTGCTAGACACATCAAGCACTCAACAAATTCTTTTTAACTTCTTATTGAATCACAAGGCTTCCAATAATTTATCTTCCATCACCAAGGATTGAATGTTTTAATATAGATGCTACCAAAGAGCAAACAGCTCTTATCTGGGGACTAACCACTGTACCACAATTACCTTATTGTGGTGTCTTTATTTGAACACTCCCCTTTGCTTTGGAAAACTGTGCCAAATTTGAAGCCTGAGTGTTGTTTCATGACTTCTGACTTCACTCCCAACTGTCTTCTCCTCCAATCTTGTATTTCTGTATTCTGACCTCCAGCTTGCATATCCTGATGCCATGTCTGGTCCGTGTCCTGTACTTCAATTGGAACTGGTTTATTTAGACTCTGATTCTTTCCACCATTTTCTATCACACATTGGTCATGCAATGGGAATGCTGATGTTGGCATGTCATTCGAGGCTCACTGTGACTGTATATCCCCTTTCTATATGAATTATTCTTTGATCATAATATGTGAAGTTTTCTAGTCATTTTTCCTGACACTGCAATTTTCCTCTCTTTCCTGACCAAGCAGGTCTCATCCATTGCTCAGACATCTGATGTTCATCATTTTCAAGGTTTCTATTGCATCAACTGAGACAGGTGTTAAGGAACTCAGTGTGTCTGTTTAGAGAGTATGATGGTACTAAATTAACTATAATAGGTGACAAGAAACTTGAGGTGATCCATGTAGTAGGACAATTCTGGAC
>CM053771.1:409074226-409115102 GCA_028658325.1 Potorous gilbertii | reverse complement strand
GATGGAAGCTAATGACTTTATAAGAAATCAAGAGTGTAAAAACCAAAGGAATGAAAAAATAGTAGACAGTGTGAAATAGTTCATTGGAAAAACAACTGACCTGGAAAATAGATCCAGGAGAGATAATTTAAGAATTGTTGGACTACCTGAAAGCCATGATCAAAAAAAGAACATCTTTCAAGAAATTATCAAGGAAAACTGCCCTGATATTCTGGAACCAGAAGGTAAAATAAATATTGAAAGAATTCGCCAGTTGCCTCCTAAAAGATATCCTAAAAAGAAAACTCCTAGGAATATTGTAGCCAAATTCCAGAGGTCTCAGATTAAGGAGAAAATATTGCAAAAAGCCAGAAGGAAACAATTTGAGTATTGTGACAGCACAATCAGGATAACACAAGATCTACCAGCTTCTATATTAAGGGATCGGAAGTCTTGGAATATGATATTCCAGAGGTCAAAGCAGATACGATTAAAACCAAGAATCGCCTACCCAGTCTCTTACTATTTCTCTTTATTTTATACCTTTTCATGCTTCTCTTGATTTTTGTGTTTGAAAGTCAAATTTTTGGTTCAGCTCTTGTCTTTATCATGAATGCTTGAAATTCCACTATTCCGTTGAATGTCCATTTTCTCCCTTGAAGGATTATACTCAGTTTTGCTGAATAGGTAATTCTTAGTTTTAATCCTAGCTCCTCTGATGTCTAGAATATCATATTCCAAGCCCTTTGATACCTTATGTAGAAGTTGCTAGATCTTGTGTTATCCTAATTGCATTTCCACAGTACTGGAATTGTTTCTTTCTGGATGCTTACAATATTTTTTCCTTGACCTGAGAACTCTGGAATTTGGCTACAATACTCCTAGAAGTTTTCTTTTGGAGATCTATTTTAAGAGGAGATCCGTGGAATATTTCAATTTCTGTTTTACCCCTCTGATTTTAGAATATCAGCAGAGTTTTCCTCTGTAATTTCTTGAAAGGTGATGTCTAGGCTCTTGTTTTGATCATGACTTTCAAGTAGTCAAATGATTTTGAAATTATCTCTCCTGGATCTACTTTCCATGTCAGTGATTTTTCCAATGAGATAGTTCACATTGTCTTCTATTTTTTCTTTATTTTGGTTCTGTTTTATAATTTCTTGTTTTCTCAAAAAGTCACTAGCTTCCATCTGCTCCATTCTAATTTTTAATGAATTATTTTCTTCAATGACCTTTTGAATCTCCATTTCCATTTGGTCAATCCTGTTTTTTAAGGCATTCTTCTCCTCATTGGCTTTTTAGGCTTTTTTTGCCATTTGGGTTCGTCTGTTTCAGGGGGGAGGTCTCCTTTAACAAGTTGTTGACTCAATTTTCATGATTTTCTTGCATCATTCTCATTTCTCTTCCCTATTTTTTCTTTTTTTTCTCTTGATTTTCAAAATCCTTTTTAAGCTCCTCCATGGCATGCAACCAATTCATACTCCTCTTCAAGGCTTTTGATGTAGGAGCTTTGGCTCTTCTATTCTCCTCTGGTTGTATGCCCTGATCTTTCTTGTCACCAAAGTAAAATTCTATAGTGTGAGTTCTTTTATGATGTTTATTTGTCTCCCCAGACAAATATTTGATTTTGTAACTCTTTGCCATGGAAGGATTCTGCTTCCAGTGTGGGTGTTGAGGGGTGGGTGGGTATTCTGTCCCATGCTTCAGGGCTTTCGTATCAGTTGCTCAATCCCCCACCATTTGTGGGCCTAGTGCTCCAGAAGCAGCCTCTGGCACTGCTGCTCTTACTGTTGCCACCATCCCTGGCATGGGATTGGGCCCAGGAAGTCCATGCATTTCTCTTTCACTCAGATCCCACAGAGTTTTCCCACTGACTTTTTTTGATGGTTATAGGTTCAGAAGTCTGCAGACTTCCACAGCTGCCAATGATTCTGTCCCTTGAGACCTGCTCAGTCTGTCTGTTCTAGTGCAGCCCAGGCATGACTGTGCTCCACTACCTGCCCTTGTGAAAGACTCTTTCTGTTGACTTTCCAGGTTGCCTTGGGCTGGAGATTTGTTTCACTTTTGTCACTTTGTGGGTTTTATAGCTCTAGAACTCGTTTAGAGTAATTTTTACAGGTATTTGGAGGACATTAGGGGAGAGCTCAGGAAAGTTCCTGCATTTACTCCACTTCCCCGATCTGTTGTTGTTTATGAGGTAAAAGGTCACAACGTGAAATTTCTTGAGGCCAGGAGTCAAGTGAAAGTTAGTGGAAATTTCTTGAGGTCTAGTCAGCTTCGCAACAGAGCTGCCCTTCAGGGCCTACTGTTTGTTGATTCAACAGAGTTGGCCTGTAGAGCTTACTCAAACCAAACTTCAGTCCTTGAAGGCCCTGTCTTTTCTGAGATCCTCTCAAGTTATCTTAGGAGAACATTCCTCTACCCTATTATTTTATGACAGTGTTCTGTCTGTGAAGGAAATCTACAGAACCTAGAATTTTCTGACCATTCCACCATCTTCCCACTGATATCAATGGATGATATAAAGGAAGATCTGGTTTCATATTCAGATAAAGATTGTCAGCTAAAAAAAAACACTCCTATCCCAAAGAATAACATGAAATGGTCATAAGCCCCAAAAGAGTTTTTGGAAGAACCTAAAAAGAAACTCAAAAATCAAATAAGAGTTATCAAGGGAAAATTGGGGGTAGGGGAAGCAATCCCAGAAAATTGTAAAAGAAAGTTAGCCAGGTGAAAAAACAGAGGTCCAAAATATTAAGGAAATAGCACCTTGAAAACTGTAATTGAGCAAGAGGAATTGAATGATGTTATAAGACACCAAAAAATAATAAAATAGAAAAAACCAGAAAAAAATAATAATAAAATAGAAAAAGTAGAAGAGAATCTGAAATATCTCATTAGAAAAACAACTAATGTGGAGATCAAGGAGAGATAGTATAAGAATTGAACTACCTGAAATTTACGATTGGAAAACAAATCTAGATACAATATTACAATAAAATATTAAGGAAAATTGCCCTGAACTTCAAGAACAAGAGGGTAAAGCAGACAGGAAAGAAATCTACCTTTCACCACTCGAAAGAGATCCCAGGAAGAAAACTTACAGGAATGCCATAGTTCCCGTTAAGGAGAAAATATTGCAAGCAACAAGAAAAAATAATTTAAATACTGCAGAAATATAGTCAAGATTTCACAAGATCTAGGAGCTTCTACTCTCTAAGATGGCAGACCTTGGAACACTATATTTTAAAGAGCAAAAGAGCTGGGGTTCATCCAAGAATAACTTACCCAGCAAAGTTGAGTATAATTCTAAATGAATGAAAAAAATCTTTGATAAACTGAAAGACTTCTATGTATTTGGAACAAGAGAGGAACCCAATGGAAAATATGATATAAAACATCCAGAAGATTTTTAAAAATACAGACTAATTATAAGGTACTCATTAAGGTCAAACTGATATATCCATCCATCCATATGTATGTGTATATATATATATATATATATATGTGTGTGTGTGTGTGTGTGTGTGTGTATACACATACACAAACTTATATATATACATATGTACACACATACATACATACACACATTACATATACAGATAGATATAGATACACATACACACATATGAAATCAGTATTCTTAAAACTATCACCATTGCTAAAGTAGTTTGAAAGAAAGGTTGAAGTTGAAACTTCATGTGATGCTAAAAGAACAAAATTGAGTAGGAAAAGGTAAAAAGGAGCAATTATAAAACTGGAGCATGAAAAGAAGATCAAATACAGAGGAAACACGTAGGGGTGGTAATATTGGTAATATTGAAACCTTACTCTCATCTCAGTTGAAGAGGAAAGCAATATATACATCTGAAAGGACACTGAACATGTAGAGAGGTGAGAAAGCTGGGGGATAGGGTTGGGGAGGGACTGGTAGAGGGTTGTACAGATTGAGACCTGGGAAGGTAGAGAGGATGGGTGGGGATTTTTGGAACGGTATATGGATTGAGATTAGGGGTTGGGGGAGGGGATGGGGACTCCTGGAGGGATGAGTGAAGTTGGGGGGTAGGAGGGTGGGGAGAAGATTAGGTAATAGGGATAGGTCAAAAAAGTGGCCAAGAAAGAAATTAGTAAAAATAAGATAGAGGGAAATTCACAAATAATAATTATACCTTTGAATGTGAATGGGATGTTTGTATCAGTTCTCTGGTATCCAAAGAACTGGAAATTGTAGGGATCCCTATCCATTGGGGAATGGCTGAACAAGTTGTGGTGTCCTGTTGTGATGGATACTACTGTACTATAAGAAAGCATGAGCTCAATGATCTTAGAAAGGCATGGAAGACTTTTAGCAAATGATAAAGAACAGAGTGAGCCTAACCAAGAGGACGCTGTATACAGTAACAGCAATATTGTTTTAAGAACTTCTTTGAGCCACTAAGTCATTTTGACTATTATAAATACACAAATGAAAAATAAAGGACATCTGAAGAAAGTCACTCTCTGCATTCAGAGGAAAAAAACTGATAAATAGAAGTTTGTATCTAATAATTTATGTATATGTGTATAAATATATATTGTGTGTAAGTGTATGTTTGTGTGTGTGTGTGTGTGTGTGTGTGTGTGTGTGTGTTCCTAATGGTAGCCATCTGGGGGATGGAGAGGGAAGAAAAAATGGAAAAAATCAGTTTCTGATATGATAACTTTTTGAATAACACGTTGTACATGGTGGATTGGCAGTGTCATGGGCAATCATCTTTTTAGTGTTCTGTTTTATGGGAAGGATTATTTTATTCCACGAATTGAAAATAAAATAAAAAGAACTATTATATTAAGAGATAAAGTGACTTGGCCAGAGCCACGATGATGGTATGGATTAGACACAAGGGTTTGAACCCAAGTTTTAATGACTCAGACACAGGCTCTCGACCCATTAGAAATGTTATACTTTATTTCCAAGGGCTTTGAGGAATCACTTTGCTTCTTGAGGGAGCCCAGGGTTCAAGCAGCTGTTGTGTTATGGAATGAGCGCCAGCTGATGCTGTCACATTATTTTCTGAAGATTGCTTCTCTTCCTTTCTACTCATCCATCATTGCAGGCTTTTTTTTTCATGTTATCAAGTCTCTTCTTAACTAAAACAAAACAAAACAAAAATCATTCTTTATTAGATTGTGGAGAGAATCAAAAAAGGTATTATTGTAGGGGACAGTGGACTGCAGATTTTTTTAACATGGAGATTTTCATAGCCTGCACACTGACTTTTAAAGCCCTTAAAGTGAATCCCTTTATGTCTTTCCAGTCTTGTTACTCCTTTCTTCCCTTCTGATACTCTATGATCCAGTGCTACTCACTTCTTGGTTGTTCCTCACAGAAGATCTCTATCTCAGTGCACTCTGCATTTCCCCTAGATAATCTCCCCCCCAAAATGTCCTCCTTTTTGGTTCTTGCCTCCTCCTTTTCTTTACTTCTTTCAAGTCTCAGCTAAAATTCCCCCTTCTGCAAGAAGACTTTTTCTGATATCCTTTACTGCTAGTGCCTTCCTTCTGAAATTATCTCCAGTTTATCCTATATATATCATCCATACTTAGTTGTTTGAATGTTGGTTTCCCACATTAGAATATGAGCTTCTTAAGTTTGTTTTTGCCTTTTCTTCTTCCATATTGCCTATCCCAGTGTCTCACACCTTATAGGTACTTAATATATATGTTTGTTAATTGATCAACTCATTGATTTGTGCCCTCAACAAGCTTTTGCTATGGAACACTGAGAGGCAAGTCATTATTAAGATTAACAGGAGAGCTTGATAATATTTAAATCTATTCTGAGGGCAGTAGAGAATTTCTAAGGAATAATGAGTAAATGGCTTACAGAAAAATGAAATCTGAGATTTATTCAGTGATGTTGAGAGATAAAGTGAACTATGGATGTTGGAAGTAGAAGAGATGGTTAAACATTTGAAAAATAAGGAAAGAGAGAAGGCAGCATAAGATGGGCTTATTCCTAGCTTAAGAAATTTACTGATGCAGGACATATGTTATTGGGTATGATATAAAGACTTATGGCTTCAGAGACATCTATGATAGTGTAGGATGTGCCAACCATTTTTCCATCCCACTAGAAAGAGAACATATACCATTTTTATTTGTTCTTAGTTTTGTTTATATTTTCCATATATTTATATGTCTATGTGTATGTGTGTGTCTATGTTGTCTCCCCTTAAAAAATGTAAGACCCTCGGGAACTCAGATTATTTCACTTTTGTCACTGCATCCTCATTTCCTAGTGTGGTGCCTGGCACAAAATAAACATTGAATTCATGCTTGTTGACTCATTGTTTTCTCAATGGCTCTAGCAATAAGATTTTGAAAGAAAGGGGAGGAGAAGTTTAACATTTTAAAATAGAATCGAGTCTCTCCAAAAAGCAGACAAGGAGTAAACCAATAAAGACATTCTCATAGCAGAAGCAGCCTTTAATTATAGGTCAAACAACCTAAACTGTGCTGGTAATCTTGGATGTACTTTGAAGTGGTTACTTAAGACAGAACATTGCCTATTGTAGGTCCATAGCACAGATTTCTTTTTTCGTGATTAATATTTTTTTCTTTCACTGCATGAAACAAAATCCAAGGAGAATGTATGGTCTATAAATTAGCCCTTAACATCTGCCACTTTTTTTTCATGCAAATTACAACATGGGAATGGAATACAATTCATTTTCACCACACCCTTCCCCTCCTCGCAAGCACTTAGTAAATGGTGCGTTTGCCTTCATCAGTCTGGGCCAATTCTGTAATCAATTCTTTTTCTTACATAGTACTTTTATTCTGAAATAAATGGGTCAAATATAAACCTTGATGCAACACAAATATGTCAATTTATCTCTTTTATTATTACGGGTACTAAAATACTGACTTTGTTACGTGAGACTGATCATCTAAAGTACAAATGCATAACTTTGTAGCATGATAATATACAAGAGGATTTTATCCCTTCTTAAGTATTTTTTTTACTAAGATCAGGTGACTTTCTGTTTAAGATGAAGGCATTTATTAAAGGCCAGAACATGATTGACTTGGTTAATTTTTTTTTCCAAAGTACCACCAATTTGCTTTCTCTTATACCTTGTAAAATGTCTGAGTAATCAAAACTTGACAATAGTGGTGACTAAATTGCCACCAAAGACTGTGTCAAAACCACATCATCGCACTTTCTATTGTGGGGAGAAGTCACAATGAGTAAGGTGTGAAAGGATAATCTTACAATTTTTATGCCTGAATTGGAGAGTTTAAGGATAAGATGGTGGAAGGATACTGCAGAAAGACAGGAATAGGCAGAGGAGGATATACTTCCATTGTAGTACCAATAGGCTTCCTTGAATCGAACGTTATATTTTACCAGTGAGTGCCATCTGGGGCTCATGAGTTTTGGGAAAGGTTAAGTCCTTAGAGCTGCCTTTTAGGCAGCTAGGTGATCCAGTACATAGAGCATTGGGCTTAGTGTAAGGAAGATCTGGGTTCAGACTTGTACCAGATTTGTAACCCTGGGAAAATCACTCTGTCTTTAAAGCTCCAGTTTCCTTATTTGTAAAATAATAAAGTGGGATTCAGTGTCTTCAGAGGTCCCTTTTAGCTCTGCATCCATGATCCTAGGATCTCAAGGGGCTAAATAACAAAATAAAGCAGCATTCTAAGCTTTTGCTAGTATCCTTCCTATCTCTCTCCAAATTACTTGGCTTATATTTTGAATTGCCCCTACCTGTATACATGGTATTTCCCTAGAGTAGAATGTAAACTCCTTGAAAGCAGGGACTGTTTTCATTCTTGTTTTTTTTATCTTCATGCCCAGCACAGTGCTTGGCAAGAAACAGGTATTTAAAAACATACTTGTTTGGTTCAGGTAGAAAAGCCTGTGGCCTCAATCTTCTTTGTAGAGACAGTGACAAAAGTGACAAAAAGGGAGGGGCACAAGGTGCTAGGGATTACATAGCTTTTGATAATTTGAGTCAATTTTATGAACAAATAGAATTCTATATGTGTCATGCTGAATTATGTAGGTTTATTTTTTTCAACAGACTAGAGATGAAAGTGATAAGTTTTTCTTCCTGCTACTGCAACGTTCTTGTCTAAATTTTTATTTACTGTATTTTAAGGTTTGACAGTTCAAGGTCAATGAATTGTATAAGATCTAACTCAGGAGTTAAAAGTGATATGTATCCATGAATGTGGGAAGATAATGTTTATCTCTTGTAAGTCTTAGTAACCAAGCACCCTATTTTACACTGAAGATTATTTTTTTCTAATATTTATTTTTGTAACATCTATGCATGTGCCAAATTTCCCTGAAACCCATTACAAATCCCAGAAAGTTTGGTCTGTTTGAAAAACATTAATAGCTGTCATTTTGCTTCAGAATGTTAGACTATACTTTACCAGACATTTGATATGTGTCTTTTGTTAGAGTACCAGACTACTCCTTTGCAGTACATTCAGGTAGGACAGATAGAGTGTACCCTGTAAAGGAAATGTTTCTGCTTTTCATCTTGTTATATCTTCAAAGTAAATATCTCTTTGTAAAGGCTAATAGCTGTCAAGTGGTTAATTGGAACTATAATGTGAGTCATTGATATCTTGGAATATGGGAATATCCAACTAACATTGAACTTTCCCCTTCCAGGTCAGAGGCTTGAATTTACAAGTCTTACTATCTGGGAGTTTTTGTATTTACTTTGATAAATCTATGATCTCTCTGATGTGGTTAGTTCTGAAAAGAGTACAACCTTCTCATTTTGTGTCACTTTATTTTATACTACCTTATAAATCCTGTAAATCATACACAACAGAGATACCACTAATATGCTAGGGAATTTTCCAGTTCTCTTGACATGGTACAATTACCACTGAAACTTATGGACAACATGTTTGTGTCATCTTTCATTCTCACCACCTGACCAGTCCAGTGAGGTAGCTCTCTAATGGAATCCTTTATACCAATTGTCTTGCAGAATTCTTGTTTGGTAATAGGTATAGCCTGTTCATAGCCACCATGTTCCTTTCACTTGAAATTTGGTGATGTTCAAATTTAAATCTTTAGAGACTATAGTTTTCCATTACTTGTGGACTCAAAATTACTAGAAGAATATTGTTGAAAACAGTTGTTTCAAAGAGAAGGTTGGGGTTATTAAAAGCACTGTACAATTTCCTGAAGGTAATCAAGCCTATTTTCCTTCTTTCCCATTGAAAATAAATGTGCTGGTGAGCAGAACTAGGAGAAAATTGTACACAATAACAGGAATATTGTTAGAACAATCAACAGTGAAAGACTTAGTTACTTTCTGTTCACTATAAGGATCCCTGACAATTCCAAAGGACTTGCGATGAAAATGCTCTCCCTCTCCAGAGAGAGATGATGAACTCTGAGTGCAGACTGAAGCACTTTTTCTTTCACTTTATTTTTCTAGCTCTTTTTTCAGCTTGGCTAATATTAATATATGTTTTGCATGAGTTCATATGTATAATAGATATCATATTTCTTCCTTTCTGAATGAATGAGGGAGATGCCAGAATGAAGGAGACAATTTGGAACTGAAAGTAAAAATATTAAATATATAAATGTGTGTATGTAGCTATAGATGCATTTATCTATATTGTACATATATATGTATATACATATATACACATATATATTGTCCATATCTATGCACACATGTATGTACTGTTGGACCAACTCCATAGGTTTTTGTCCATCATAGTCCAAATAATGAGCATTTTCATTCACTTTTTTTTCAAATGTGGCTAATTAGACCTAACACTTTTGAATGATCACAGATCTGGTTTAGACAACTCCTCAAAATTCCAGTATCTAGTGCAATCAAAATAATGTTAATTATAAAAAAGACTTACCTGGAGAACCTCACCATCCATAGGGAATTTGCAGTACATTTCCTCCATGAAAGAATTCTTCTTAAAAGTAGAAACCCAGGCCATCTGTAGCCGTATGAGAAAAAAATGTTCTAAATTAGTATTAATTTGAGAAGTACAAATTAAAGCAATTCACATCCACTAGAATGGCAAAGATGATAAAAAATGTCAAAATGGCAAATGTTTGTGGGGCTATTGGAAAACATTCATATTGATGCAGTGCCAGTGGATCTGTGAATAGGTACAACTGATCTGGAAAGCAATTTAAATTATACACAATAAGTTTCTAAAGGATAACTTTCCAGATATACCACTGGTATCCCTCTACCCAGAGAAGATCAAAGAAATAGAAACAAGTCTTTTATGCACAAGAATATTTAATTGCAGTTGTTTTCTGTAGTGGCAAAAAGAGGAGGGAAAAAAAGAGAGGCTACAAGTTGTAGCATATAAATGTAATAGAGCCTTATGGGCTATAAGAAATTAGGAAAGGGAACATTTCAAAAAGACATGCAAAGACAAATGCAGAGTGAAGTAAGGAAAACCAAAAAGAATACACAATAACGTCAACATTATAACAATGATCAGTTTTGGGGACTTTCATAAACTAATGAAAAATGAAATGAGCAGTATCAGAACAATTCATGCTATAACAACAATGCTATTAAAACAAATAACTTTAAAGCTGTAAGAATTATAGTAAATACAATTAATGGCTATAGTTATAATCAACAATTGCAATCATATTTATATAGAATTATAATAAATATATTCATGATTCCAGAGACCGATGATGAAATATTCTACATGTGACAGAAATGTATGGATTTAGGGTGCAGAATAAGTCATAATATTTTTGCTTAAAATCAGGGAGGAAATTTAATTTACTTGACAATACATGTTTATTTTATGTTTTTTTTTCTTTTCTTTTCCTTTAGTGGCATGGGGGTCAGAAGGGGAAAAAATAAATTTCTATTAATTTTTAAAAATTGAGAAGTGAGAGGTGATACAGATGGGAAATATTCCATGCTCTTTTAAAGGTCATTGTTATTAGTTTTACTTAACTCTTTTACTTTACTGTAAAAGACTTCTTATGAAGTAAGAGCAACCTGTCAATTAATATAAAAACACAGCAAATTAATGAAACTTTAAAATAAAGCAAGAATGTTGTCAAAAAAGAAAGCCAAGGATAAACATCTTTGGATGCTACCCTTTTTTTTAACCTTTCTTGATATTAATATAAACTCTTGAATGATTGTGATAGTCATGTAAATGATTACATGCACATCAAAGGCTTGAATTATAAGTCTTACTATCAGGGAGTTTTTATATTTACTTTGATAAATTTATGATCCCACTGACGTGGTTAGCTCTGAAGAAGAGCACAACCTCATTTTGTGACACTTTATTTTATGTAAATGATTATCACGATCGCATCAATGAATTTGGCCCAACTATAAATAAGAGAAAAGCAAAGTTTATGGAGAATATCTTTTGTTCAGATTTTGATATACAACTGAAAAGGGCAATCCTTAAGGCTAGCCACTTAGTCTATCTAACCAGCAGATAGACCATCTAGAATTGACTAGGAGACTGACAGTAGGATAGATTGCCTATGAGAATCTGAGGAGTACCTTTAATAGCCCTAAGCTCATCTCGGAAACACAGGTTCATCTTTTGAACAAGAATACTTGTCTGCTAGTATGATGAAGTCATAGGATAACAATATCTTGAAGAATTAAAATTCAGGTTACCCAAAATGAGTATAAGGAGACTGCAATGCATTATGTAGTATTGTTCAAGTGTCATAAAGAATTTTGCCAGAGCTATTTGGGCAAGTTCAATAGCGAGGATGAGGGAAGTCGATAAATAATCTACATGGTTTGCTGATATCTATATAATGTCAAGAGAGCTAGAGGAAGGCCCACAGCAAATTGCATAAGTATCCCAGTGGTGAATTTATAGGAGAACATGAACTATGGGGAGATTTGCATGGCCATCTGTATGTATCATTGGAGGAAGTGCCCATAACATTGAACTTATAGATCTATCGAAGTACTGAAGCACTAAAATAAGTTGATCAACAGAATAATATTTTAGCTGTTAACATCTTTTATCACTTTGACATACATTTGGAAGATAACTTATTGGAGTAAAATATTGAAGGAGGTGTTTATTTCATCAAATTATTTTTTGAAATCCAACAAAAACATCAAAGGAGTTTTTAGAAGTGTATTTATAGCAATATTAAATATATAGTGAAAAACATGCCAATACACAATGCGATCTTTATAAAGATAATGTTAAATTTCATAAACAGAAACAAAGGAAGATCTAAGTAACTGGGGGAATATCTGAGGAAAATTTTAATGTTCATTATTGCATTAAAACAACATAGCAAAACCTGTGATATCTCCTAATACTAAACATTAATCAAAATACTAATTAATGTACAAAATGCTGTATTTTTTAAACAAAATTCTAATGTCAAAAAGAAATATGGAAACATAAATGGTCTAGGAAAATAAAGGATAATTTGAAAAATAGCAATGAAGGTGTATTTGTCCTCCTAAACTTTAAAATATATTACAAAACATAGTTGTTAATACCTGACAATGAGTAAAAAATAGAAAAACCCACAACTGAATGACAAGAAATGTTCCCAAAATAATAGCCAATATATAAAAGTTCAGAGTTCAATAAATTTTTGGACCATAACAACTGTGGAAAAGGATTCATTATTTAATAAGTTTTATTGTTATAGCTGGAAAACAGTGTGACAAAAATAAATCTGGTCTTCATCTCACACCATGCACTATAATAAATTTCAGTTTGATCATTGACTTAAACATAAAACAGAACTTTTAAACATTGGAAGGGAATGAAATAAAATTTATCTTGATGTGGATGAGTGTGTTTAAATCTATTAAGCAACTAGAATAGTTATTCAAGGACAAGGTAGATTCAATTATATAAAATGCAAAGAAGTTTTTCATAGTAAAGAATTGTGTAATTAAGACAAGAAGACAAATAGCAGATTAAGGAAAATATTTATAGAAACTATAACCAATAAAATGTAACATTTATAACACTATTATAAACCCTCAAGCACAACACTACTTTAATTATCTAAATAACCAAAGGATTTGAACAATTTACAGAATAGAAAAAATGCTATAAATAATTAATTGAACAAATGTCCAGCCTCATTAATTTTCAAAGATACATACATTACAAGAACTTTGACATGCTATTTCACACCTATCAAATAGGTGAAATAAGCCAAAGTGACAAAATCAAATGTTAATCGAGTTGTGGAGAAATAAGTACATTGATACATTGCTGCTAAAATGGTAAGTTGGCAGATTTTTCTTGAGGAACAATTTTGTAGTACAGCGAAACCTTACAACAACATTCATACCCTTTGCCTTCTTATTGAAAACATAGCCTGAGCTTCATCAAAAAGAAAAAAAATGCTTTTCAAAAATGCTATATGAGTTATTATTTATGCTTTCCAAGAACTGGGGAAAAAACTTCTAACACTTGAGGAATGGCTATATGTTATGCATATATACACATATGTACAATATATTATACATACCTTAGAAAATGCCATAATGCAATTCAACTGAAAAATACAACAAATACAGAAAAAAGTTGAAAAGATCCATGAAATGCCAAGTAAAGAAAAAAATAGAAAAGTTTATATACTGAGTCCAACTATATAGAAAGGAAAAAAAATCTGTTCCAATACAGTATTACATGAATGAAAAAATTTGAAGCATAGACATAGAAAGTATAACTCTCATTGTTATGAGCATTTTGCATATTACATTTCATTTTTATATAGCTGTAAGAATTTGTGATTTCATCCGTATGTGTACTTTCTTTACCAATACAGATTGCAATCAGCTCCTCAACTTAGCAACCAATAGTCTAAGGTGGGTTTGGCCAAAAATGTCATTCTCTGTAGCCAATCAGGTGATGCACCACTCACACCTTAGACAGGCTGTTCTGAGGTAAGAGATGTACATTCTGTTTCACTGGTCCACTGGTCTAGAATTATCTACACGACAGTAAGAAGTTTAGTAGGATCTGATAGAGCTTGCAGGTTGTAGACATAGGTTTAACGGGTTTTGTTGTTACTTAAGGTTTAGTAGATACTAAATTATTCAATTATAAAATATCTTTATGCCATGGCAAAGTAATTCTTTAGGAATAGACATGTTTTAAGTAACGTTTTATTTACAAATAACTTGTAATAGTGTTATATTCATAGAAATGCCTTTGAAGAGACGATTCTAATTCTATATCAATCTAAACCTGACTCCTCAAGAGGTCTATGTAAAAGTTGTGGGGAGTAGTGAACTTGCATAGAAAAAACCCTAACATCTTTATTTTCACTAACATTCAAATTTTGTATTTCTTTCAGTTATAAATGTAGACAATAAATATTCTAGAAGAGGGTCCATAGTTTCACTTGCCTAAAAAGGGGTACAAGACAAAAAAAGATTAAGAATTTTTCATCTAAAGAAATCATTCATAAAAATAGAAACAGAAGAGTAGAAGAAAGCTTTTCATTAAAGGAGATTTTGAAAATCTGTTTATACATATGCATGTAGTATATCATCAGACAGGGATTTCTTAGAATAGCAATGAGTTTATTTAAAATAATAATGGATCCTAATAGATGTACTGTGTTCAGAGTTGCTATCTCGCCACACCATTTTTTTCCCCTTTCTTATGCTAGTCAAGCATTAAGAACTGGATCCTTGAGGTTGCAGACAGAATTTAACAAGTCCTTGCTTGCCTAAGAAAGCCCCCTGGAAGTAAGAGGACAGAGCCCCGTGTTTATGACAAAATATTATCTGAGTGAAAGAGGTTTAGCTCTGTTTCATGTTTTAGGGCCATTTGTTACACTTCCGTAATGCTTGCATTGGAAAATAATGTTTGTTTACTAATGAAACATTTGAAATCACTTCAGAGGCATTTACTAAGATTCATGTGTAAAACAGATACAGAGCTGTGTTCATTTTATACAGGAAGCCAGTTAGATAATATGAATATAACTTAAAAGGCCAATCAGGAAATTGCTGGTAAAGGTTTACTAGCATGTTGGCCACTTAGCCTTTTAACCTTATTGTGTGTGAAGCTCTATTGCTTACGGAAATCAGTCTGGATGCAGAAATGTAGAATTGGACCTTCTTGAATACATAATCTACCAAAAAAATAAAATAATAGCATACTGAAGAAAGGATCCAAAGATGATTTTGTTTTAATCATGAGAAGTCAGCTCCTCCAACGAAACATTGCCCCCTACTGTCATAGTATGGAGGTAATATTGAAATAGAAGTGATGTCCCTATTGTGCAAAGGGAAGTAGAAAATTGGAAGGTTGCCCATGGAATCAGTAACTTATCCATTTTGACTGATATGTACCATGAATTTATCAAGCAAAGATGAGTTTTCAGTCTCACTTTGGGTCGTATAGATTTAGTTTAGGTTTTTTAATTCCTGATCCTCCTACATCCCGAGGTTCCTCTCTATAACCTTTGACAGTGATAACAATATTTTCCTCCTTCTGGTCTCTTCTCCATCCCTTGGACTCCCAGATATGACTCTCCTTCTCTTTCTACTTATCTAACCATTCCCCCTTTGTCTCCTCATCCTCATCCTGATCGTTTCAGGTGGATATTTTCTAGCTTTTATGTGCTTTTCTCTCAAAATCTAATTTAGTCCCATAGCTTTAACTGCTCTCTCTTCCAAAATAACTCCCAAACCTGTATTTCAGTTAGTAATATATGTACTTATAGCTTCAGTTGCTCATAGAACATATCCACACGCATGCCCCAAATCTTTCCTCTATAGCTGTGTCTATATATGACTTCACTCTTTCTGCCAATGGTGTCTGTTACTCTATTATTTCTACTATGAGGTTCAAATTTCTTTGACCAGCATCTCAGTCCTCCAGAATGTAACATAGCCCTCTTTTTTTCCCAAAATTCTCTCATATAGAATTTCAGAGTCTGAAGAGAATAAAATGTCTCTCTAGACCAATTTATAGCAGAAAAAGTTAATTTTATACTAAATATAATAGGTAGTCATATAGCTTTCCTCCCCCTTCAGTGAGGGAGGAACCCACTATTTCCTAAGAAAAGTCATTCCATTTGGGGAAGTGTCTAATTGTTAGGACTTTCTCTCTTTTACCTTAAACCTAAATTTGCTTCTTTGCAAATTTCTATCTCTTGCTCCTAGTTCTGGTTTCTGAAGTCAAATAAAGCAAGTATAATCCCTATTCTGGGTGACAGACCTTTTTCTCTGTTTCTTTTTAGCCAAACAAGACTACTACTGTTACTCAAATGTGCCTAAAATTTTCTTGCCACCATTGCTATGCTTATGTCATTGTTTATGTCTAGAATGTCATCTCTACCTCTATCATCTGTGGAGTTCTTACCACATCCTTAAAACTTTGCTCAATTAATACTTTCTCCATAAAATACACCCTGGTTTCCCCAATCAGTAATGAGTTTTCTCCTCTTAGACCCCATGTAGAACTTGTTTGTATAATTTAGGTACACTTGGTGAAACAGTGTGATGTAGCAGGAAGAACACAAAGTCTGATTGTAGAGGTTGAAATTTGAGCTGTGACATTTGACTGGCTGTGTGACCTTATGAAAGTCACTTCAGTCTCTTGGAGTTCAGTTTCCTTATCTACAAAATACAGGCAAAAATTACCATGACATTTATCTAACATGGTTATTGTGATGCAAGATGTTTGTAAACCTTAAGGATCTATGGAAATACAAATTATCATGTATTATTAAAATATAACACCTGCTTTGGAACAGATTTTGTTAGGACTAAAACAAGGCATGGAAGCTTGAGTTTTGCTCTAGGGTGATGAATTTAAAGGATGCCAAATTTAGTAGCTACTGATGACACTTGTAGTCTTTCAATAACTGAGTAGGAAAAGGCAGGCTTTAATGAACAACAATTAATTGAGATAGGAGGCTACCAGATGGTAAAGTGGGATAAAGTTCTATTCCACCCCCCAGCCCCAAACGCCAATGATTGCCTTCTCATGAATATCTTTACACTGATGTCCAAGGATCTCTTCCTTCACATCATGAGGTGGATTTTCACCAGCCTAATCACTCAAATAAAGGCGCATTTCATGGTACTTGCTCCAGGCATCAAATTCACGGTTATGCTTCTGTATTTTCTATTATAGTGATTTGCATGTATGATACTCCATATACAACCATAATTTTCACAAAGGTAATGACTATATATTCTCTAAACTTTGTATTTCCCCAGTGCTTAGAACAATATACTACACACACAACCTATTTTATAGATGCTATACACACTCACACACACACATGAATACATTTTATATATATAAAATACCTCAATATTTAAGTGTGCCATGAGGCTAATGAGTTAATAGTAATTCTTCAATAGTCTTTGAAAATTAATTGTTATTTTAACGATTGAGTGTACATGTGTTCAATGAGATTTGTGAGAATAGCAATACAATTCCACAAATTATTTTTGCTAGGATAACAGGCTGCATATGTTACTGTCTTCCAATTAAAACCCTCTCTGAGGTTTCTGCTTATGTCTCACCAAATTCTCCTTAACATTTTGGTTTCAGTTCTTTTGTTAATGTGAAACTGAGCTGCAGTGGCAGAGAAGAAGCTTTGTGCCATCATTGCCTCAGTCAACTAAAATTAAAACATATCTGTTGAAAAACATTTTCATTATTGCCAGAACTCAATTGCTCTAACACCACTAAAAAAGCTCATAAATTACTCAAAATTGTGTGTTCTGCACTTTCTCCAAGTAATCTCCATGGAAAAGCAATGTAAATGGTGTGTAGCTTTTGATGAATTACGCTACTCTCATTCCTAATGTAAGATTGAATTTCTCATTATTAAATGGTAGTAAGCCAAGATGGTTGGTGGCCTAATGGTCAATTAAATTTCAAATGGACTTCAAAGAACCAGGATTAGTTATTTCCCCTCTGCTTTCAATTCTTTAATAATCTTTTACTCAAATCCCCAAGTAATTTTTATAAGTCAGAATGTATTTCATTTGTAGTAGTTGTTAAAAGCATTGCAAGCTTCTTTTCTGTATTTTTCTACAACTCCGTATTTTAAAAAAGCAAGTAGGTTTTTTATTTTTTTAATCCGTGATAGAAGGACGATAGAATCAGGATTGATGGTTCTCCATTATCATGTCGGGAATATGCCATCTTCGTTGCACTATGTATATTGGTTTAGTCTGCTTTGTTCTCTTAGGCACTAATGTTGTACAAGTCTGAAGCAGATACAGTGGATGTTTTATGCAATGATCATAAATCTTGACGTAAATATGACCAGCATAAGCAACATAAGTTAAAAGGAGTAATATCTTGACAAATCCTAGGTAACAGTCCTCCATCTGTCCTATAACACTACACAGGATTTTGTGGGGGTTGGGGGGAGTTGAAGAAATAGAAGTGAATTTATTTGCATTTCCACATTTCTCATAGTCAAGGATATATTTTCAGGTCCTACTTAAGGTGTCTATAAAACCTACACTGGATTTGAGATTACTCCTGGTTGAGTGAAACACTAATGGACTTGAATGGAAGAAATCTGAGTTTGAATGATCAGTTTCCATCATTGTTATCATTCAGTCATTTTTTAGTCATGTCTGACTCTTCATGGTCCCATTTGGAGTTTTCTTGACAAAGATACTTGGAGTGGTTTGCCATTCCTTCTCTCGTTCATTTTGCAGAAGAGGAAATTGAGGCAAACAGAGTTAAGTGAATTGGCCAGCAGTGTTTGAGGCAAATTCTAAACTCAGGAAGATGTCTTCCTGGCTCCAGTTTCATCATTCTATCCAGTGTGCTACCCAGCAGTCCATTTCAATTCCCAAAATGACTAACTATATAATGATGGGCAAATCACGCTGAGCCTTAGTCTTTTAGGATTACTTCCCACCCTATCAGGTTGTTATGTAAATTCCCTTCATGAACCTTACAGCATTATTGGTAAATATGAAAATATTACAAAATGCTAGCTGTAGTGTAACTAAGTCAAGAAACTAGTCAAGAAACATGCATTTCTGATACATTTTAGAGTTATGGGGAAGGGTTAGATTTTTAAAAATTATGATGGATTTCTTCATTTGCATATTCCTTTCATTTTTTTCCTAAGTGCAATTTCAAGACATCTTGTATTCAGACTAAAATGAGAGTATGTCTGACACAGAACAGCAAAAGAGTCATTTTTTAAAATAAAAGATTATTCATTTATAGTGGAACAGACTTCAGAGAGACGAAGTGACATGCCACTACCAGTTCAGGAGGCAGGATAGCAGAGCAAACAGAGTACTGGACTTGGAGTCAGCAAAATCTGAATTCAAATCCTACCTTGGATACATACTTGCTAGGTGATGTCTCTTTAGTTTCCTCAGTGGTAAAGTATGGGTAATAGTGCTTGCCTCATAGGGCTGTTCTGAGCATCAGGTAAGATTGCTTATATAAAGCACTTTGCAAAATATTAAGTGCTATGTAAATATTGATGATGATGATGATGTCTGGAATTTCAGCCCAGGTCTTCTGAGGCTAGTATCTTTTACTGTATCATGCTGTTTTCTCCATTACATAAACTCTGTCAATTAACTCTGCCACTGTGACTAGAAAGCCAGGAGGTGAAAAAAGGTAAAGTACTACCTCTGACTGGCTTAAGCCTTATCACTCTACAGTCACCTAAGTCCTTCAAGCTTTGACAAAAGTACACCTAAGAGCATTAGGGGGAATTTAATAAATGTTGTCAAGAAGAGAGCTGTTGAAGGTGGTAGAGTACAGGAAGAAATCCAGTTGGACTCTCCCAACCTTCCCTAAACAACTTAAAATAGTTCCTCAAACCAAAATTTGAAATGACAGAGCTAACAAAAGGATGGGGTGAGACTTTTTTTCCAGTCTAAGACAACTTAGGAGGTCAGCAGGAGAGGTCTATGACACCAGGGTGATGCCTGTCTGGAGCACATGCATGGGGTGGCCGCACCAGTGGAGAGCCTTGGAGGTGACAGCAGCAGCAGCAGCAGCATCTTTGAGACCACCCACACAGCACGGGGGCCAAACAACTGGTCAAAAAGAGATTACAAGGGATCCTTTGCTAAACTGGGTGCAGCTGGTGCTAATTGTCAACTCTATTAGCCATCGGCAGTTCTAGTTTGTAGTTCCAGTGCCGAAAGGAACACTTGGAAAACAGGGCCCTGGTTTCAGTTCCAAGGCAGAGAGGAACAATAGCCAAGATGGCTACAGGAGAACAAGGGACCAAAAGGAGTTCTAGTGGTTTGGCTGCAGTGGAGCAGAAGATCAGGCCACAAATGACTGTACCTCTCTTTGTATCATACCACCTTGGAAGCACCAAAAAATGGCAGACTCCCAGAACAGCTATGAAAACAGCAGCATGAAAAAGCCTGAAATGTGACAGTGAAAACTGAGTATGACTTTCTCACTTTTTTTGTTATTTTTTTTGTGTGATATAGCTAATAAGGAAATATGTTTTACATGGTTTCATGTATATAATTGATACCATTTTACTTGCCTTCTCAGTGAATGGGGGAGGAATTGGAGAGAGGAAGATAAATTGTAACTCAAAATTTAAAAAGAAAAGAATGCTAAAAAATAATATATATTTTAAAAGAAACATTACAGCATACAAGGACATGGTATGAGAATCAAGAATACTTGGGTTTCAGGTCTTGCGCCTGACATGTACTAAATGTGGAATGAATAAAAAGACATTATTAAGTGAAAAAAATGCAACTTTCACTGACCTTGTGCTTCATGCATCAGACCTGGGGATGGGGATAGGTAAGTTGTTGGCCTATAGCTTAGGAATCAAACTCAAATAGAAATGATTCCCTGAAAGCACATATGGACTTAGAAAACCACAAATTAACATTATCTTTGTTGCATTATATTTCTGTTTATTTTGTTAAATATTTCCCAATGACATTTCAATCTGCTTCAGGTTTTGCTCAGGGATTGTCTCTTGTGGATTTTTGTTGTCAAGGTTGGCACCACTGCTTACAGTATAACTCAAGTTTATGACTTCTCCAGAAAATGCACTGAAAATTACAGGATCACAGATCTGTGCTGTAACTGATCTTTGGAATCACCAAATCCAACCCTTTCATTTTACAGATAAAGAAACTAGGGCCTAGAGTGGTTAAGTGATTTGTCCAGAGTCACACAGCTAGCTACTCAGTGGCTGAGGTGGTCTGTCTTCCAAATCCATTCTGCTGTTTGTATCACCAGAAAAGATGAAGCACAAAAAAGAAAAAAGGATCCAGGTTACCAGATTTCCTCAGTTGCCCTGCCCTGCCTTACTAAAATGAAGTCTCACCTCCCTCTCTTGATTTCTCCACTTCCAAAACGTTCATTTCTAAGAATGTGACAATCTAAAAACTAGTCCAGAAGCTTGTTCTTTCATTAAGTACTCCCACAAGTCATCCATGGCAGCTGTTGTATTCTATACAGACCAATGGTCCTGCCTTCTGGATTGTTTGCATAGCATATACTTAGGAAGGCCAGTATTTTTCTTTCATCTTACAAAGGAAAGAAAGCAACCTTGCCTCAAAGAATATATAGAATTGAAAGACAATTATAGCCTCCCTTGATGCATCCTTCTCTGCCTTTTTGATATCAATCTTTCTCCTAGCTTATCTCTGAAAAGAATAGAAGATGCTAAGCCTTACTCTCTTTTTCCTTCAGAGTCCTGTCAGAAAAGTATTCTACAGGTTTCTGTGCTTCTTTTTTCTCTAAGGTATTGCTACTCCAAGGGAAGGTTCGAATTTACAAATCTAATTTGTCAAGGCTACTCCTTGGACTTTATAAACATAGCTCTGTAGGCTGCTTATCCCACACTGAGGATGTTGGTGAACTTTTAACTTCTGCTACCTGACTCAAAGCCCCTTGTGGTCCAGGTTCAGGTTCTCAATCTGAAGCACTGAGTCTCATTTACCATCTTGTCTATACTGAAAAGGAACTAACCATATTGACACCCAAACTGCTAAGTCCATAAAATATTTTTCCTGTACTGTCATCCCTCTCCTTTCACCCTTCAGGGGTGAACCTTCAAGGATTACCCTTAAGCCACAAAAACTTTCTTAATGATTACCTTTCCCAGGATTGACACATTCCATCTCCTTACTAAGTGGCTATAGCAGCAAGCACCCTGACATGTCCAAGATGACCTGTTGGCACAGGTTCTTGGATTTACTTTTCTAAAAGGAAAACAACAATCTTCTTTCATCACATATACCAACAGAAAAAATACAAACAGAGAAATGAAGACCAACAGACAAGGCTTCTAACTGTCTGATCATAAGCAATACATACATCAGATCAACAGACAAATCCAACTGCCTGACCATCACACACATACATAGTTACCAGAGAGATAAGCACCAACAGCTGGGTTTTCAAAGGAGCGGGGTGGCTCCTTAGAGTCTCACCCGGCACACAAACTTCTTCCAAAGAATAAGTGCCAAAGCAAAACTTCATCTCAGGGTATATATACACTTTTCAGAGCCAGAGGGCAATGTCTCATTAGAAATTAACAAAAGTTGTGGGCCTTCCTACAAAACAAGCCTCCCCTAATCAACCTTCCCTTAATGGGCTCCACCTGAGGTCTACTAATGGACAGGGAAGATCTTACATTAACATTACGCCTGCAGGTAGTAAATATAATACCTTGGGACACCCCCTCTCCCAAATCCTATCAGGGATCACATGGCATAATCTGATTTGTCTACTAATCCAAAGCTCCCTAAAATGTAACCAGAGCAGATGTTTTTTGACATACTTCTGTGACTATTTCTCTGCTTCTTTCCTCCCCTAGAGTTACCTTCATTATTGAATTAAATGATTTGCTTCCCCTACCTCCCTCAAAAAAAAAAAAAATGAAAGCAGGCATCACCATGAAACCAATGTGGCCATATTCTAATAGACTAATGTTGATAGTTATAATTTCCTTGGGCAACTGTTTATCTCAGAATGCTCTTAGACATTCATGACCTATATGGCCTTCTAAAGGCTCTATCCTTGTAAGGATCTATTTTAGCTCCCAGGCAATTGTCTTCCAGGCCATCTCATGGATGCCTGATATTCCAGTATAGAAACACTGACCAAAAGGTCCTAGATTAATGTTAACCTATTCATTTGACTTATAGTCTATTTTAGAGTCTAAAGGCAGGTCCTAGGAAGTTGAGTTAAATCAGAAATTCAGGCCATGAACAACTTTGGCATCTTTATATTTTGTGAACTCAGGACCACCTGTGTAAGGGATGAACTCTGGACCTCCAAGAAAGATTCTCAGAACCCAGACAAAGTCATAAAGAACTGGTCCCTCTTTCTCCCACTTTCTCTTTCTCTCTCCTTTCACTACTAAACCAGTTATAATATTATGTTCAAAGGTCCCAAAGTTAGATCAGAGGAAAGAGATATCAAATAAAACCTTCCTTTCCTACTAATCACTACCTGAGGATTCTTATATACCAAGGGAAATATCCTTAGCACATTCAGAAATGAGAACTCCTTCCCTCCACTTTACCCTACCATAAATGTGTGTGTGTATGTGTGTGTAGACCTGTACATTTGTAACACCATTGCCTTCCAACCTCTTGTAGATGGACTACAAATACTCTTAAATTAATCTGATGTGGATACATAAGTATGCATGGGTTCTTCTCTCCACTCACGCCATTTCGTTCCAAATGTAGGAATGAAAATGTGTAAAATTTATCAATTTTCCTCTCTTCATTTTATGGAAAAATCCTCTGAACTTAGATAAATAACAGTAATTCTAATTTTAATTGGTTCCAAGAGTGAGGTCTCCCTTCAATGGGTCCAGGTCAAGGTCCACTTGTACTACCAATGTTGGATGTTTATTAAGAATGTAAAGGAAGCTGTGGCCGGTGAGCCCATGGTACTGCCACCATTTAGAGGGCCAAAATCTCTAGCTCATTCACAGCTGTGGGAGCTCAAGACTTTCTTGAATCCTCAGTTGTCTCTATGTAGTTTTGGGGGCTATTATGATCTCTCCCCAATTCATCAGTTATCTAACTTTACTGTCGTATCAATTTAGACCACCAGTTCATTAGACATAGTTAGGTACTCTGTTAAGAGATCCTTTAATTTCTCATTTGAGTCATTTGTAAATATTTTCATCTATATTTCCTCCTCCAAGCCCCAAATTCTGATCAGTTGAAGAAACATTTATAATGTATCTACTGTATGCAATCCAATTTGATTTTCAGTTAATGTAATTTACACACACACGAACACACACACACACACACACACACACACACACACACACACTTCTTCCTTTGACTTCTCTGACTTTTCCACAATACCCCTACATTGGGTTACCTAACCCTGGTCTCCTTTTCTCTTCCCCATCACCTTTTTAGCTTTCTTTTGTATGTTCTCTTCCTCCATTTGAATATATGCTTCTCAAGGCCAAGAAATGTCTTCTTTCCTTCCTTTCTTCTTCCTTTCTTTCTTTCTCTTTCTTTTTCTCTCTTTCCTTTATCTCTCTCTCATATTTCCAATACTTAACACAGCATCTGTCACATAGCAGGTGCTTAGTAAATATTTATTGATTAATTGATATATGTTAGCAAACACTATCTCTCCCCATTGGAGGAATTCAGTGATGGGAATGGTTGCTTTCCATTTACAATAGTGGTATCCTAAAACATCCAGTCCCCTTACTTTAAACTGATGGTCACTTTCCTGCAGGGGCTTCATGTCTTCTCAGTGGAATTTCCAAACCAACATTCCCTCCCCAACATATATTGTACCCACAGTGAAGAACAATTTTGCCAGAAGTGATAGGAGCTCTATCCTAACCCCTTCCTCTATGCGTGAGATTATTTTTTTCTTAAAAATATATTGAAATCATCTTTGAGACTCAGTTGGCTCAGGAGTCTAAAGGTTCAGACTTCTGGAAGCAAAAATGACAAGTAAATGATTTATAAATATTATTTCCTTTGACCTTCACAACAACCCTGTAAAATAGTGGCCATTGCTATTCTCATTTTCCATTTGAGGAAACTGATGCAGGCAGAGATTAAGTGACCCATCCAGTTTCATACAGTTAGAAAGTATCTGAGGCTGAATTTGAACTCAGGTCTTCCTGATTCCAGGTCCAACCCTCATTCCACTATACCATTTTGCTGTCTTAGATGCCTTTTGACATCACTTCCTCATAGCCTGAGTACAAAGCAGCCTTTAGGGGGCAGAAGAGCTCTAGGAGTGCTCTGGTACTTGGTGATGGAGATCATTCAGGCAACTTCATTCACTTCAATCAACTCAAGCTGTCCTTGATGCCTATCCTTGTTGAATATCTTTCTCCCACTCTGGCTAAGTAAATCTGATTGTGTTAACTGTTGAATATGAGTGTCTTATTTTGCTCTAGTATTGAACATAAACTACCAAGGAATTGGTCTGAATCAAGCCCAGACCTGAGCACTGGGTCTACTAAAAAACTCTGTCCAACTGACACATCCAACTGACACATATCTCCATGACCCCCTTTACTTCTCCGCTCTCACCTCTTGCTCTAGGAATGGTAATGAAATCAATCTGTTATTGTTGGAAAGATAATGCCAAGTGATTGCCCATGACTCCACTAATGATCCCTGGAACTCTCCAGACTAAGATCCCTTCCTTGATTGCCATGCTCCTACATGTATTCTATTCTATTAGAAAAATAAAAGCCCTTTGAAAGCAAGAATGGTCTTATTTTTGTTTTTATAGTCTAGTACGGTGCCTGACATGTTGTATGTGTTGAGTAATCCTTGTTCATTCATTCAGCAATGAGCTTACACTGACTTAGAAATATTAGTTTCTGTCTCCACTACTTCTGGAACAATCAGTAGGGAAACAAGGACAGACAGAGGCAACAGTTTTGCAACTGTAACTGGCAACTCTGGTGGAATTATGAATCTGGTGGAATTTGTTGGAATGCATAATCAACTATAGGAGGCACTCCTGTTGTATCACAAACTAAACAACTACTCCCAGAAGTTAATGTAGCTGCGTTAAGTACAACATCAGACCCTCTCAGGTTACTAAAGGAAAGTAAGAAGGAATAAAACTCTATTTATAACTGGGTAAGATTCCTGTCTTGTGACTAAGGTATAACTAAGAAAAGAGGGAAGGGATTGGAAGATCTTGTCAAGGACACGTATATCAATGATCTTGTAACATGGTCATTACCTTTCTTCCCTCTGATGTACTTGGTACCCAGACATCAGCAGCTTGTGGCACAGTTCAGTGCGTACTAGACTTATGCAATAAAGAGAAACAAAGAGAGGTTAAGCCATGGAGACTCCACATGACACTGTCACAGCAACTTCTTGTCCAACTTTTTTGTTCTCTCTCTCTCCAAAACACACAGTTTTGTAAACAAAATATAGTGGGTCAGCCTAAGATCAACTCAGAGACTTGGGTTCTCTTTGCTTTATCAACTGCCTTAAATCAACTTCAAAGTAATAGAATGATGCCCTTTTTGGTCCAATAATAACATTTTCTCCTTCCCAATCCCATAAGTGCCTCCCTAACTATGGAAACAAGTGGTAAAGGTTGTTAGGGGTAACATCTACATCACCATACATAAAGAATTTGTAGGTTTGGAGGAATAAAGGGAGATGGAGAGTTCACAAGTTCCAGTCCCAATCGTAATATAGCTCCCTGAAGTCAGAAACAATCTGAATTATTTATCTTTGCGTCTCTCCTGGTATTCTATGTACAGTAGGTATATAACATGCTTGTTGGGTTCAGTTGAATAGAACAATTCAGGTTTTAACAGTGCTTCAAAAGAACTTGCAATTTATCATGATACATTTATTATTCCATATTGTTAAGAAGAGATGACAGGTCCATCTTGAATTGAAGTGCTAACAAGGTAAACTAAGCAGAGACTAAAGTGTTTTGGAAATCACATGAATGGAGAACAGCTAGACTAGCTAGGAAAAGTTAAGTGCAATGCAGCAATGGTTTTCTGGACTTTTATGTTCTAAGGAATGTGTATGCCAACAACACCTGTGAAACGTAAGATACAGTAGTTTCATTCTTATTTTAACACTTCAAAGACTCATATTTTAGTTTGGATACTCTTTCCAGTGCTACAGATCTCAAATCCACCAACCCCTTTGTCTTTAACAAACAATTCAAAAATATATTTTTAAGTATCTTCTATGTGTAAGTCAGTATGTTAGGCTTTGAGGACAGAAAAGAAAAAAAGTACCTGTCTACAAGGAGCTTAATTGATTGAAAACAAAAAAATTGAAACCCATTTGCCACTTATGAATAATAGCATGATATTTCTATATGATTCATGCTCTCCTTTCTCCCCCTACCCCTGTTCTCTCCTCTGGGAATATCTGTATTTGGTGCATATTTTCTTTTACCCAGTGTTTCTCCAGGGAACATCAAAATTTGGCTTACTTCAAGGATGTTTGAGTCAGTTTATTGGCTAGCAACCAAGGTATCAAGTAAAGCACTATGAACATAAATATATTTATTACAAAAACAGATAAGAACATAAATAGGATTCAGACTCAAGTCCAATAAGAAGAGAGAAGAAAACCTCATAGTTTCTATAGAGAAGTCCTAAGATGTGGCATGCAGTACAATTTGTGGTCTCGTAGCCAGTATGTGTTCTCCATGCCCATCTAGTGACCACTCTACCTGTTTGCTGTTGTCACCATGTCTACCCCTCAAAACTGTTACTGTTGTGGCCACGGCTTACAATCTTAAACTCCCATAGCTCTACCCTCGGTGAGTTTTCCTTAGCCCTAAGCTGGTAAGACTGTGGAGTCTTTTCTTTCGGTAGCAGAATTCCTTAAGTAGATTACCTTTATGAGTTGTTATAGCTGAAAAAATGTCTTCACTTGGTACCCAGTCTTCTTGTAATAAGCATCTCTGAACTTAAATGGGCCAATCTTCATACAGCAGATACAGGACCAGTCTCTTCTAAGGCAGTCGTTCTAGACTGGCAGGACTTCATAGATCATATATTCTATTTCCACAGCCTTTTAGAGTCATTCCATGTCTTGGGAAAGGCATGAGAATAGGTTTTTACTGAAGGATTTATGTGGCCTAATATTGGAATTATAGTTATCCACATTATCAAGGAATAATGTTTTCCACATTAGCCAATTCTCCAAAAGTAAATAAACCTTGAAGTTTAATAATGGACACCAAAGTATTCTTTTAAATCCTGGTGACACCATTTTCAAGAGCCACTCCCCCAGTGACTATGGATATTATTGCTGAATCTGAGAGAGGCTTGGGAACTTTAAATCCTGACAGTTTAACTGCCATTCCTCCGTGGGGAGGGTGTCATTAACTTTGATCTGGAAGGAGTCTTTGAGGAGACAAAGAGTTTTAAGTGCCATCTGTAAAGAGTTTGAGTTTTAACTGTCATCTGTGAAGACACTGGCAGTTTAACTGTGATTCTGAAGAGACTGTTAGTAGTGAGGGCTTTCAAGAAAATGTGAGGAAACAAAGCAAAAAGAAGATGAATAAAACTTCTTGTCTGAGGGAATTGTTTTTAATTCTGTTATGAAAATCACTATAAAAATAATTCCTTGAAAAGTCTGTGAAGGTTGCAGAGAACTTTAACTGTATTTCTGGAGGGTTACTTGGATCTGGAAAGAGACTGAGAGTTCAGAAATGGGGTAAGGGGAGACATTTCCTGAAAGATCTGAGTTCAAAACATGTTGAAAAGAAACAGATGAAGGCTGGTTGAGAGACTTTGACCGTTTTCTTGAGAGCAGAAAGGTGGTTCTGTGTTCCAGAATCAAGAGGAACAATGATGATAAGAACTCCCGATGTGATCTTTTCCAAAGCTGAAACATTGTAAATCATTAGTTATTTGTGCTTTTATTGGTTACATTGCTAACAAATTTATAGCTAGTGACTTTGATATTGATTTAAGCCTAGGAAACTGGGGTTTTGATATAGAAAGATTAGCAACTATTTATAAGGGGGAAAAGGTTTCTCTTGTTTATTAAATAAATAATGTTTCAAAATCTGGGGTGAGGATTCAGAGACAATTCATGGGAGAAGTTTCAACTTTAATAATTAATGAAGCTATACCCAATCTCATTCTGTTTCCTTAGAGATTGAGAAAAATATGATAGTGACTCAAATTAACAGACTAGGTGATGATGGCCCCATATGAGCTACAAATGAATGTGGTTGACCCTAAAAGCCTGTTGCACCTGTTTAGTGGGGATTTTTCTGAAATGTATCACACCTTTCTTTACCTATTTTAACAAAGTTCTTTAAATTCACTTATAGTAAAATTTTCTTAATGATTCAAGCTTATAATTATTAACATCTGTTTGCTAAGGTATAATGGGGTGGGGAGACACTTGGCTAGGATTTAGGAAGCTCGTTTCTAGCCTGAGCATGCCTTCTAAGGCTAATTGACCTTGGGCAGATTACTTCTCTAGACTTTAGTTTTCTGACCTATGAAATATATGAGTTGAATTAATATCCTTTTCAGCTCTATAATTCTGATGTCTACTTTTTCAATAAATCAGCATTCCCAAACAGTAGGTAGGGACATTACAAAAAAATCTGAAAGCCTTGCCTACTAGCTTGGTCGTATGTTACTCACACCACACCTTTACTTTCCACCCGCCCAGTGAGAAGTAGAACCCATCTTGTCTCTCACAGAAGGACCTCCTTATTTGGGCAGAAGTTAAAAATGACACCTCCACATAAATTATGAAGACTTGTTACAGGTATAACAGCAGATTATGACATAAAACTTCATGGGTATTGACCCATGAAGATATAATTGATGTTAATTTCTTTAAAATATTCTTCATGTCATCCTTTGGGTTTTTTTCTTGTTTCTCACAAAAGCAAAAGAAGGAATACTAAGCTGTGTGGCCTTTAGGGCAATGGAACATGTACAAAATTAATTATTTGGTCTAAGGCTGAGGAAGTCATCTCTCAAATGTTATAACTCACCTCCAGAAAATGATCTTCATATTTGTTACTATGGTTCCTTGAATTAGCAGAAGCAAGCAAAGATTATCTAAAGTCATTCTGGAGTATTAGCTTTCACATGTCCCTTGTTGAACATGAATGCCAGAAGCATACAGATGTTATAGAGAATTTTAAAAAGGAAATGGACATCTGTCTAGGACTAAAAACAGCAAATTCAGGAATTTAAAATTAATTAGGGCAACATCAATTCACCTATCATATAGGACACCAAGGTTCAGAAAGGGCCATCAATTAAATATTTTGCTGATTCTGAGATATTTAAAGCTGTGGAGCAGCACTATCAGTGTGCCTAAATTAATTAGAGGATCAAATTATGTTCTATAGGATTTTGGTCTTATAGAATCAGCTGGGTGCTGCAGTGGACAAAATACTAGGTCTGGAGTCAGGAAGACAAGTTCAAATGAGCTGTGTGACATGAGCAAGTCATTTAATTTCTGTCTATTTCAGTTCCCTCAACTATAATAGCATCTATCTCACAGGGTTGTGAGTGTCAAATAAAATAATACTTGTAAAGTACACAGTGTCTAGAATATAGTCAGCACTTAATACATAATTTTTTCCTTCTAATTCCTTCCTCCTACACACACACACACACACACACACACACACACACACACATGCACATACACACACATATACAGATGCACATGCATGTGAGGGTGCTTTCTAGGATCAACAGCTTGTTTAGATGTATCATATTAGAAGTTACAATTCCATAAAGTGACATTGGACTGTTAATAGGCTAGGGAACAATTGGTTCAAAATGGACATATCCATTGAAAGGATTTAAGGGAGGCACACCTCAACTGACCTTGAGATCTGTCATAGAGCTTGGAAACTTGGATGTAAATATAATTGTGCCTCCAACCCTAGCAGCTGCTGCGGGTTTCTAGTAAGGGTTCAAACATGCCTTTTTTTTTTTTGGAGGGCGGAAGGCAAGGCAATTGGGGTTAAGTGACTTGCCCAAGGTCACACAGCTAGTAAGTGGCAAGTGTCTGAGGTCATATTTGAACTCAGGTCCTCCTGACTCCAGGGTCAGTGCTCTATTCACTACATCACCTAAATGCCCCAAACATGCCTTCTTACTAAGTGAAAAATTGTAAATGAAGAAGCAAGACAAAGAGCTTTAAGTGTTGTCTTTCCTCAAACTATCCCTGGGACCCTTTCAGAAGCATTGAATTGCAAATTGCAGTAGTGTTTTTCTGATGGACTGAGTTTTGTCATGTCTTTTTCTTTGTCTCTCTTCTTCTTGATCAGCATCTCAGAACCTGCAAGACTTGATGATAAGGTAAACCCTGGATATGTCATCTATGCTCATCCTATTTATAGGAAGACCTTTGTGTTATGTATATATAAAGTCCATTCCATTCCATTTCATTCAATGCAACTTAACAAGCATTCACCATGGATTGAAAATGTTAGCAGTGTCTATGTCTAGTAGTGACTTAATACCTAAGGTAAGTAAAACAAAAGAGTACATGGTCATTTTTCATGAAGTCAAATCTCCTGATCCATATAGAAGCATCCAGTTGCTGAAATCACTGGAAGATGTTAATGTTAAGCTATTGCCAGTGATATCTGAAAAATCATGGGAAAGGAGAGAGATTGGAAATAAATTAGAAGTGTTTGCAATAAGATTGAGATTAAAGCACCAATGTACATATCACAAATGTTATTTGATACCATGTTAGAAATGCTAGCTATATAGCAAGAAGAAAAGGAAAAAAATGAGAGATAAGTATAGTTATAAAGGAAATAAAATTATGAATTTTTTTTGCAAATGATTTAATGGCCATTTAGAAAACCTTAGCAAGTCAACTAAGATTTATTAAATTAATTAATAACTGAAGCAAAGTTGCACATATGAAATAAATCTATAGGAATCAGAAGAACTTCTGCATATTAGCAACAAAACCCAGAAGAGAGATGAAGTTCTCTTCTATAGAAAATAACTATAGAAAATATAAAATGCCTATTTATCTACCAAGATACATTAAAAAATTACATGACTATATCTACAAAACACTTATTACAGAAATACAGATCTAAATAATTGGAAAAATATTAGTCATGGGAAGACTGAGTCAATATAAGGAAAATGCTAATGCTAATTAAATTAATTAACTTTTTAAGTGATATATCAAACTACAAAAGAATTTCTCTGTAGTATTAGAGAAAAAAATTTTAATATCTTTCTCAATCAAAAAAATGCAAAGAAATTATTGGGGTGGGGGATATAGTAAGTAAGCAGTGGTAGTAGCAGTATCATATCTTGAATTATACTACAAAACAGTCATAAGAATGATTTGCTAAAGTTTAAAAAAAGAGAGAGATTGAGTAAGGGAACAGATTATAATACACAATATACCAAAGCTAAGGAAACAATAAGTTGCTCTTTGATAAACTTAAAGACTTCAAATCCACCTTCCCATTCATATTTCATATCACTCTCCTTCAGTCATTCTACATTACAGTCAAACTATTTCCTCCTCTCAGAGCTCAATACAGAATTCCAAATCCCACATCTGAGTGTTACCACAAGCTGTCCCATATTCCTGGACTGCACTTATATCTTCTTGCTTCTAACTTTCAGAATACCAGCCTTCCTTTAAGGCTTAGCTTAAGGGCTACATTTTCTGTGAAAACTTTTCTGATCATGTTCCTCCTGGTGATTCATGTTCTTTCCTTCTCAAATTATCCTGTGTTTAGTTATCTTAACTCTGTTAAGGTACCCTCTACTAGAATGAAGATTCCTTCCATGAAAGATCCTTTTTTGCCTTGTTATCCTCAGTCCCAGCATAATTGCCTTGACATTTTCAACTGTTAATCACAGCTTGTGGAATGAAATTGAAGAATAAGAAAGGCTAGATGTCTGTGCAGGTAAGAGTCAAGAGCAAATGAAACAACACAAATTAGAAGTATTGTTTTATTATGAAGAGTAACTTTTGAACCCCTGGAAGCCTCTCTCCTGTGATTGAAACACTGCTCCTGTGGTCAGTCCACTTGAGCTTTATGTCTGCTACCGAGTTATAAAATCATAGGACGACAGATTTAGAGATGGAAGAAACCATATTGCCATTTAATCTGAACCTATAACTTTATGGATGAAGAACTTGTTATTTTCATTCATTCATTCATTTATTCAAAAAGACTTGGTGAAGTACTTTTTTTTTCCTGACCAACCTCTTTAGTATCCAGTCCAGTTCATTTTTGCCTGCTCACATCATATCTCCATTTGGACCACTTAGTGCATGAGGTCTCAAAGACAGAGACTGTCTGAGTGGCAATGGGAAAAAAGTGAATGAAGAAAAGAAACCCATGAAATATAGGAAACAAGAACTTTCTATAGCATCTAGAACAGGTAGTGGCTCGTATTAGGCACTATAAATGCATTGATTGCATTGGTTGATTACGTGCCTTAAAATACAATTTAAATATGTTACTTTTGAGGCGAAGTCTGTCATAGAGAAAGAACAGAAAACCAGAAAAATTTCTGAAAACCAGAAAATTGGGTAGGTTTCCTTAGCTGCAAAATTTGAATTATATTTGAATAACCAGCAGGTATTTTAATAGCAATTATGAAATTTTTGACCTTATATGAGAAAAGAAAAGTAAAACAGGCATTCATTCCTGCCTACTTTCTCCTCCTGAAGGGTAAGAACAAGGGACAGACTTTTATCAGACTAATCTTTTCTCTTCCCAAGGTGTATGAACTTCCCTTTGGCTCAGTCTTTTACCTCACCCCTTCCTGAGAAATGAGAGAATTTCTAAGGTACCCTCTGTTAAGTCTTACTGACTCTGGTTTAATAATAGTTCATTTTAGCCTAGGGAATAAAAGCCCCAGGTTTATTTTAGTTTTGCTTTTCTGAATTATTTGACAAAATTATTAATAATAAAACCTATAAAATCATTTCTTATAATGGCTTCCCTTCTATCCCCCGGTGTTCTAGACAGAAGTTTAATTCTCTGTTTTGTTTTTTCTTTATGTAAACCAAGCTAGTCAGTGGTATCTTCCATTTGTTCTCTCCCCCCATTCTCCTGGCATTCAATTAATTTGTAGATATATAACACAAAATTCATATTATACTCATACACAGACAGATAGTTGGATGGATAGATGGATGGATAGATAGATATTTTCATGGCAAGAGAAAATATTTTAAAAGGCACAAGCTAAATCAGAAATTATAAAAAGAGAAATTTAGAAATAAATTTGTTCTATCTTCATGTGAAGATAGAAAGAGAGTAGTACTGAAGTACTTTACCAGTTCCCTTAATCTCTCAGAGGAATTCAGTCATCTCTCAGCTAGGGATTTGATTAGGAGGAGGTTGTTTGGCTGTTCAGACTGTCTCCTTAATATCATATTATTAATCTCCTTTCAAATCTGCCTCTCTGGCTTAGTTTTTCTTCATTCTAGATTCCAACTTCCTTTGTGTCTCTTCAAAACTGAAATAAAGAGAACACATTTTATGGACTTCCAATTAACATGTAAGCCATGAATTCATAGTTCAGTTTCTCCTCTGGATACAACATGCATCTATACTCAAAAATTCTGTTCTGTCCTTTTTTTCCCTGCAGAAGTACCAAAAAATAGAGGAATTAATTTAATTTTTAAGGCTTTGCCCCTAGGTCAATGGTGAAATGTGTAGGATGGAGTTTGGAAGGTTATAATATATTACCAAAAAGAGAAAATTACACATGTCATAAAAAGATATATGCCTGAAAATGAAGATGTCATAAATTAGAGCCATATCCTGCATTAGTATTTTCAAAATGTCAAAAGAATGTGATTAAGGAAGACTCAGCATTTTGAGTGGTTATGTTCTGGTGAACTTATTGGAAGTAATTGACATCAAGCAGTGGGGGCAGGCCTGGTTTTTTATCTCTATACACATTGATGAAATCAAAGGTTATTTAGAGTATTGGAGTATAACATCTGTTAGAATTTCTTCTACATTTTGCTAACAAGCTGTTTTATCTCGGGCATGTGATTGTACCCTTCTAGCCCTTAGCTTCCTCATGTGAAAAATAAAAGGAGGGTTAGACTAGAAAAAAACCTCTCAGATCCCTTTCGGTTCCAGATTTATGATCTTAGAATTTTGTCAAATTATTTACTGACTACCATCTCTTACTGTTAAAAACAAAATATGAGAGCAACCATCTAGCATCCTTCTTTCATTCACTGATAAGTACTGATAACTTGTAAGAAGAGGAATACTTCACAGAATTGATCAGAATTCATAACAAATATAAATAGCCCCTCGCTTTGTTAATTGTCTTTGCTGTTGGAGATACCAATAATCTTTAACCTTGTTAAACACATTATCCCAAAATAAAAATACAGTTTTCTTACAATAAATAATACAAGGTAGGTAGAATTTCACACTCATAAAGTCAGTATATGCTAGATAATAGAAAATTTTCCAAATGAAAATAGATTCCATTGGTAATTTATATACACACATATGAAGAGAAAAATATTTTTCATTCAAAGTGGAAAACAAATTTCCCCTCTCTGGTTCATCTTCTCCATAGCTGCCAAAATGACATTCCTAAAATATAGGTGTGACCAAGTCACTCTCTTGCTCAATTCATTCCAATGGCTCCCTATTACCCCTCTAGGATCAAATATAAACTACTTTGGTTGGCATTCAAAGCCTGGCCCAAACCTACCTTTCCAGCCTTGTTTTAATGACCTCCGTTAATATATTCTAGTTTAGTCAAACTGATCTTGCTTGTCCGTATACACAGTACTCCATTTCCCATTTGCTTTCTTTTGGAAAGGTTGTCCTCAGGGTCTCATAATTCCTACTTGTATCCTTCTACCTCTCAGAATCCCGATTCTTTCAAAGCTCAGCCACTATGCCATCTTCTTCACAAATCTTTTCTCGATCCCCCATCTACTCGTGCCTTGCCATCCCCAACACCTCCAAAGTTTTTGTCGTTGTGTTTAGTGATTTTTTGTTCATTTGTATCCAACTCTTTATGACCCCATTTGGGGTTGTCTTTGCAAAGATATTGAGGTGGTTTGCCATTTCCTTCTCCAGCTCATTTCACAGATAAGAAAACTGAGGCAAACAGGATTAAGTGACTTTCCCACAGTCACATAAGTGTCTAAGGTCAGATTTGAACTCAAGAATAGGAGTCTTCTTAACTTCAGGAGTGGCACTCTATGCAGTGTGCTATCTAGTGTCCCAGCTCCAAATTACCTTGTATTTGTTTCATTTATACTTTGTATAAACAAATATGTATATATTGCCTTCCTTTACAGAATGTGAGATCCTTTAAGGCAGGGAGTGTTTCATTTTCTTCTTTGCATTAATTACTTTGCTTTTAAGTAAAGACTTGTTTATATATTGATGAATTTCTGTGTTTCCCTGGCCTCTTTGTGTCTTTTTCACCATCTCATTCTGTGTTATATTTCTTTGAATATTTATTTCTTCAGCTAGGTTGTGAGTTCCTTTATGGGAAGGATCATATTACATTCATCTTTGTATTTTCCTTTTTAAGGCAGTTAGGTGATGCAGTAGGTAGAACTCTGGACCTGGAATTGGGATGACCTGAGTTCAAATTCAATCTCAAATACCTACTAGCTGTGTGACCCTGGGCAAGTTACTAAACTGAGGTTTTTTTTGTGGAATAGGGGAAAGGGAGCATCTGCCTCCCAGGTTTGTGTGAGACTCAAAAAGAGATAATATTTGTAAAGCATTTGTTACATAATAGATATGTAACAAATGCTTGTTTCTATCTCCAGTAAATGGTTGACCCTCCAGTTTTAACTGTACTGATATTTATCCAAATTCAGCATCCTGTTGGTAGAGAGAAAAGAAATTGAAATTGGGTGTATTGTGATTGAGCGGAAGGAGCAAAGTCTCTGTAGCCAGAGGAGTTGGGGTCACCTGTGATGCTCATGACGTGTATGACAATTCACCAAGCCTTGTTTTCCTCATCTTCTATAGCATGAATGGGCTAGACTAGATGGAATCTCAGGTCCCTTCCAATTCTAGACTATGATGTTAATGATTTAGTGTACTCTGGGTAGATTAGCTCTACCCCAGATACATTGTCACTAGCGTTCACCTTCAGTAACAGTTGCGAAATGCTTTATGTGCTGCTGCCAACTTTTCCATTACTAACAACTCATCAAATATTTGTTACGCACTCATGTGCATAAGATCCTGTACTCAGAACAAAAATGAATCCCTGAGCACTGTCACCCACCCCTTCAATTAAAAGAGACAGACAGAGACACAGGATGGAGAAGGGACATCATCAGAGAAGAAAACATAGGTGGAATTTTCTCCTGCCATATATAGAGGAAGGGGAAGCCTTTTTAAAAAGAGAGAGGAAAAAAGAAAGTATAAAGAATGTTTTGTACAGAATAGCAAAGAGGTGGAGGAATCCAAATTCCCTGAATGCAACAGTGTGACCATGGAGAAAGTACTGACCATTCTACCACTTATTAGCTGTGTGGCCTTAGGCAAATCATTTTACTTATGTGGGTTTCCTCTGTTTCTTTATCTACAAAATGAGTGAGTTGGACTGGCTTATCTCTAAGGTCTCTTTCAGTGGTAGTATTCCGAAAACTCATATTCCTTCATCTGTAAGGTGGTTTCCAAAAAATAAAGTCAATGGGTGAAGTCACTGAAAAGAGATGAAGGAGCAAGTCCCTCATGAACTTTAGAGAGAACTGTAGTTGCCCAACAGTCTATTTTGAAATCCGGTCTCAGGTTTTATTTCAGAGCTGACATCTAAAACACAGTGTGAGTTACTGTACCTTATTTCAAAATGACATCCTCACCCATCCCTACAAGAAAATCTAGTCCTTACTTTCTGGGTGATGATATTTCCTACTTTACGACAGTCACTTGAGAAGGGCAGGTGGTAAGGTTGCACTGTAGGTCAGCAGTCATTAGGGTATGTGAAATCAAGGCCTTTGGCCGTTTGCCCATATGGTGGCAGAGGCCCCATTTCTACATATGTCATTGGGCTTAGCTTCTGATTGTGTTATCATAAACTATGCAAGAAAAAGAAATACAGAATGAAGAAAACCAGGGTGTTTGTAGACCAAATATTACATCAGTGGAATCCAGATGAATATGTTCAAAGTCGGGGTAAAGTCAGACTGGGACCTTTCTTTCAAATGATCAAGTTACGATTTTTAAAGAAAAGTTGTTCCCTTTCTTCAGAAAGAGGGTTTAGAGGTTTTCTTTCAAAGGACCTTCCCCAATCCATCAGAATAACTTAGCAGGCCCATTCTTAAAGCTGGCCTTGGTTGCCCTGGAATCAGGTTTGCTACTACTACAAATGCTATTTACTGTGCAGGCTCTGAAAAATTACAGATATATATATATATATATATTGCTTATTTATATATATAAATATATATTTATATATAATATATATTATATATAAATATATATTTATATATATACTATATATTATATATAAATAAATATATATAAATATATTTATATATATTTTGCTTATTTTTGCTATATTGCTTATATATATATACATATATAAGCAATTATAGTAAACCTGTAGTAACCTGACCATCAGAAACTGCTCTCATACAACAAGTATAACATAACAGGGTAAACATGGAACTTTGGAGCTGAAGGGTTCTTACACGTTATCTTGACTACTCTCCTCATTTTGATGTAAGGAAATTGATGGTCACAAAGGAAGAGTGTCTTGCCCAATATTCTAGAGATAGTAAGTGGGAGAATTAAGATTCAAACCTCCATCTCTTAATTCCCAGTACAGTGTTATTTCCATTTTATTTGTGCATTATCTGAGGATATTCATTTAACCCTTTGTAACCATTCCCCATTTTAATTGTTATTTCCTGACATCGTTCTGGTTCCTGACTCCTTGAAACCTCATTGATCATGCTGGATAAGTTTAGTAGTGGAGAGTCAAGGACAGGACAGATAAATGAACTCATACATTATCCAAAACTGTAAGCCAGTAATTAATTCCAGGAGAATATAAGATCTTTGAGGACAGGGGGAAATTTTCATTTTTCTCTTTATATCTCCTCAGTGCCTAACATTCATTGCCTTATACATTGCTAGGTCATAAAAATGTTTGCTAAATTTATTTGAATTCCAGAAAAAAAATGATTAGTTTATCCATCTACTTTTTTGTCCTTCTAAGAGAGAGAGAGACAGTGACAGAAACAGAAACAGAGAGATAGACACAGAGAGAGGGAGAGAGAGAGAGAGAGAGAGAGAGAGAGAGAGAGAGAGAGACAGAGAGAGACAGAGACAGAGACAGACAGAGAGAACACAGAGGGCAAGAAAAAGAAGGAAAAATGAAAGACTTGAAAAAATGTCCAAACTAGAAATTGTCTTTGGCCCCACATGATCCACTTCAGTTCAAATCAATTTATTAAGTCATACCATGTGCAAGGCACTGTGTTAAGTGATGAAAATAAAGATAACCCCACACATACCCAACAATCTGCGACCTTCAGGACTTTACATTTTACTGAATAACCACAAGTCAGCTATTCTGCACGTATTGTAAATAAGGAGCCTGACAACTGAAGTGAGAGAGGAGAGAAGCAAAATCCTAAAATTGGAATTAAAATGGAAGTTAGGCAAGCAAAGAGATGAAGCTCTGAATCTTACCACTTCCTTAAAATGTGTTCTTGGGGTATTTTTAATTTGCTCATTTTCTTTTCTGGGTCACTGAGGTAGAGGTTTGCTTGCCACCCTATTTCATTCAGGAGCTTAGTACAGATAGGCCACATAAGTATTGGATGACCACAGTTATTAAAAATAGTGTGACAGATTAAGTCCTAGCTCCTCCCTCGCAAGGACAAATTGGAATACTACACCTAATTGCTGTGTCTCATTTTACCAGCATGCTTTCCTATATGAACGCAAGGATGGCATCCTTTTCTAAGTCATAATCCATGACAGTCAAATGATAATGTTGAGTAGGCAAACTTGTAGAACTTAAAGAAACCTTAGAAATAGAAAACTTGGGTTCTTGCTAAGATAAAAAACAATAGTGCAGATGTTTGGGAATTGGCATCCAATCCTTGGTTGATCCAAGTGAACTGAGACTACTTGGTATTTCTTTTCAAAAATCTCCTGGAATTTTCTAATCAGAAGTACCTGATGATGGTTTAGGGTGATTTACAAAGCAGTTAGCTCATGTCACGGAGAAGGTGCTCTGGAAGACAAGACCGAATGGCTTTTGAACTGTTTGCCTAGAATGTCTAAGCTTCCCTAGCAGTTTTCTGTAAGGAATGTTGCTTTTCCCATACTTGGACAAGACCCAGTTTTTCAGTGTTATATGTGGTAGAGCAAGAAAAGCCTCTTCATGGCAAGAAGCCTGCCCCAGCTGACAGGAGTGAAACCCAAGACAGAAAAAGGGAAATCCATCTGCTACGAGCAAGGCAGGCAGATAGCCAAAGTTCAGTAACTGCAGTTGGTCCAAAGCAGGATAAAGGAGATAACAATATTAACTCAGAGTAAGCTAGCAATCCTTGGCCTTTGGGAGAAGATCATCTGTCTTATGGATGATACCCTGCAGTGCCAAGATTTGATATAAAAATAAATCAGCACAGGTGTCAGGGTGGGAAGGCTCTAGAGCAAGTGACAGTGTCTTAAAGAAAAAGACTTGAAATTAATTCATCTTTAACCATAGGTTTGAGCACGGTCATTAAAGGTTAAAACAAAATACAACCGCAACAAAAAAGGTAAATTAACTTTCAGTTATCCTCTGCCCTGAGATATAGTGGATAAATGAAATCTCCAGAGAGCAGAGAAAGTTCCTTTTGATCCATATTTCCAAACTCATCTCCAATAGTTTTGCCCACAGCATTACAATGGAAAGATCCGTGCATGGGGAACCAGAGAATGCTCAGGT
>CM053771.1:409047820-409073726 GCA_028658325.1 Potorous gilbertii | reverse complement strand
TGTGTGTGTGTGTGTGTGTGTGCACTTAGAGAAAGATTGTCAGTAACTGTTTCAAAATCATGTCTATTTGTCCATGTACTCATGTTAACCTTACTTTTACAAGCTTTGTTATCCATGGTTATCTGCTACCTCGAGTTAGTTGTTGCTGTTGTCTAGTCTAATGCCAGATTACTGTTCTGGAGCCTCAGACTGCGGAATAAGGAGAGGGACTAGACCTATGATTTCGGTGGGATAGGTAATTCTCAGGAGAGGATATTCTCTCTCTCAGTACAGCCTAGTACCTTCTCTGACACTTCCAGTTTTAGAGTTAGGTAGAGTACTGACAGGGTAAGTGCCTTGCCCAGGATTATATAGTCAGTTATGTGTAAAAGATAGGACCTGAAGTAAAGAAGGAAGAAGAAAGGAATATATTCTTTGACTCAGGAGAGGAATCTTGGTTCTATGACACAATGGAAAGAGAAATGTCTCGAGAGTCAGAGCTCCCAGGTTCAAATCCTCTGCCTCACATTAACAAACTATTTGTTTTAGGCAAAACACTTAAAACTTAGTTTCTCTGGGTCTCAGTTTCCTTATCCGTAAAATGAGGTAGTTAGACTAGATGACCTCTGAGGTTTGTTCCAGTACCAGATCATGACGTCTCTAACGCCTAAGTAGTGATGGTGAAAGGAAGGCTTTACCAGTCAGTCACATACTCTACTTATCAGAGGACACATATTTTGTGTTGTTCAAATTTCGCCATTATCTTCTTTTGCATTGTCAACTGGAGCCATAAATAAAGAGAACCAATACAAACAAAGCCATGATTCACTCAGCTTGAGTAATAATCTTTCTTATAGAGAACTGAGATATGGGGAACTTATTTTGTGGATATCTAAGAAAATCAGCCCCTCTTTCCAGCTACTGGGCAGCTCTAGTTTTGAATAAGTGGCTAGTCTATGGTACCTCAAAGGTTGAATCATTAAATCTAGACTAGATTCATAGGTCTTAAACATAGCCACTAAAATCCTGTTTATCAAAGTACCATTCAGATTACTAAAGAAATAGACGTTTAATCTCCAGATGTGTAAATACAAGGGGACAAAGTGAATTAAATAATAATCCAGGACTTCTAGGAACTTGTTTTCGAAGACAGGTGACACTGATTAAAAAAAAATGAATTAGAAGTCAGGAGTCATGGGTTCCAGTATTTAATCTTCCATTTACTAGTTGAGTGACCTCGAATAACTCAAAAAATTTCAGCCTATTTCATTATTTATAAAATGAAGACATTAGATTAGAAGACAATGAAAATCTTTCTAGGTCATCTAACACTTAGTGATTAGAATTAGGACTTGAGGTAGGGAAGAGTTGTGTGATAGACCTAAAGTCAAGAGATCTGCGTTCAAGTCCAGACTCTAACAGTTACTACTTATATATTCACAGTAAAACCACTCAGCCTTCCTAAGCTTCAAATTCCCATCAAATAAGGATAACTATGTAGGATTATTATGGGAGGAAAGTCTAGACACTCTAGACATGGGTTATGAGTCCATGTGATGATTTAAAGGTAATATAGAGCTCTGAATAAATATCAAATGTATTCAATAAGTAAAAGACATTACATACATACAAACTCAGAGTAGATTATCAATCATGTGTTCCTTTAAATTTGTACTACCCATGTGCAATTTATGCTATGAAAAATAAGATGCTATATAAGACTTGTAAGTGGTATGATTAGCAACTCATATTCAGGGCTGCAGATAAAGTATTTAATTTTCTCCTAATATGAAGTTACTTTTCAAGTGTTTTTTAAGAGCTCTTTTTGTAGGGCTGTTATATTTTCTGCTCTGGCAGAGTGGTTCACAAATATTCCGTGCTTTTTTTTTCTTCTCAAGATACTTTATTCCACCCCCTCCTGGTGGTTCTCCCTTAAATTATTTACTTTTTACACCTTTTTACATAATTACATGTATCCATGGTATTTCCAACAATACATGGTAAACTCCACAGTAGAGACTTTCATTTTTGCCTTTCTATAATAAATGCTTGTCGATTGACAATTGATTCAAAGTGGTTCCAAAATATATGAGATGCTGTGACCAAATTTAGTTCTCTCATGACCAACAGAGAATGACATTTCTATGAAACAGTCTGGAAAAAAAGTAATGCCAAGTATATGATAATACCTTGATACACAGAAACCAGTAAATTATCATGTTACCACATCTGAACTGGAAAAGACATGAGAAGTCATTTAGTACAACTATTTTTCCCATACATGAATGCTTTCAACATCATCAGAAACTGATCATACTTTGAATACATTCACTGATAAGGAACCCAGGACCAATACTGGATAGTTCCAATTATGAGTAAGTTCTAACTTAGCACAAATACATTTTGATATAATATTTGATTTCCTTCACTTGTCTTATCTGTCTTCTTTGGGGCCAAGCAAAATAAATATAATGTTTTCTCCATGTGACAAACTACATAGTATTCATGCCTCTACTAAGCTTTTACTTCTCCATTTGAAATAATTCTTGTTTCCTTAAACAGCCCTGCTATGACATGGACTCTTAGCATCCTAACTGGTGAACTCCTCTTATGTGCCTCAGCTTGCCAATATCTTTCTTAACATCTTGTTTCTCATCTCTTATATGAAGTCACTTTACATGACTTCATATAAATCTTTTCAGGTTTTTCTGAAACCTGCCTGCTCATCATTTCTTATAGCACAATAGTATTGCATCATATTTTTATGGCAAACTGGTATCAGTCATTCCCCAATTCATGGGCATCCCGTCAATTTCCAATGCTTTGTTCTTCAGAATGAACTCCACCAACAATGCATTAGTGTCCCAATTTTCCTACATCCTCTTCACTATTTATCATTTTCCTTTTCTATCATATTAGTCAATTTGATAGGAGTGAGGTGGTACCTCAGAGTCATTTTAATTTGCATTTCTCTAATTAGTAGTGATTTAGAGCATTTCTTTGTATGACAGCTCTGATTTCTTCATCTGAAAACTACCTGTTTATATCCTTTGACCATTTAGCATTTGGGAAATGACTTGTATTATTATTATATATTATATAATCATACATATATATCAGATATTATATATCTGATTTAGTTCTCTTTGTATTTGAGAAGTGAGGCCTTCATCAGAGACAGTTGATGTAAAAATTATTTCCCAGTATTCTGCTTTCCTTCTAATGTTACTTGTAAAGGTTTTGTGTGGCGTATATCATTTTAACTTTCTGTATTTGTTTCCTTATATGTTAACCAAGGAGTATGATTGGAATGATTTCTAGAATTCCATTTAATCTTAACTACTATGATCCTATTATTTTGTTATCCAACATATTAACTTTCCCTTCTAGCTTCAAGGCCAGAAAATAATGCCCTTTATGTCTTGATGAGAGACATTGATAAAATGGTTTAACAGAAAAGAGTCTTGCATACAGCTCTGTGGCATGATACTAGAGACCTCCCTTAAGAGTGGCATTAACCATTAATCAGCACTCATATGCTCTTGTTCAATCCGTCATGAACACATTGAATTGAGCTATCATCAATCATGTAATTCTCTATTATGAATACAATGTAATTGTGAGTGATTTGTCTTGATGAAATTTAGTTTTCATAATAAATCTATAACATTTTCCTGATCTATAAATATAGTAATTGTCAAAATAAAGGACATGAATTTCATCTGAGGTGATTTTTTTTTATTTGTTAGTGTTTTAGTGACTGCCACTATCCTTTGTAACAAAGTGAAAACAGCTTCTAAATTCTCTTTTGGAATTCATCAACTTTTTTTGTTAGAATGTCATTAGTCTATAGATTACAGAATTCAACTTCTCCCTTTGAAAAACCAGAGCATATTCAATCAATATCATTTCTTTCTCTGGAAGTAGATAGTATGCTATATCATTAGTCCTTTGGGATTGTCTTAGATTTGCTGAAAAAAGCTAAGTCATTCACAGTTCTTCATCAAACAATATTGCTGTTGCTGTATACAACATTCTCCTGGTTCTGTTGACTTCACTATGCATCAGTTCATGCAAATCTTTCCTGGTTTTTCTGAAGTCATCTTGTTTCTCATCTCTTATAGAACAGTAATATTCCATTGAAATGTATATCACAATTTGTTTAGCCATTCCCCAACTAATGTGCATCCCTTTGATTTCCATTTCTTAGCCATGACAAAAAGAGCTGCTGTAAATATTTTTGTACAAACAGGTCCTTGCCCCCTTTTTATGGATGTCTATGGGCCATAGTAGCAGTGGTATTGCTGGATCATAGGGTATGTACAGTTTTTTAGTCCTTTGGGCATAGTTCCAAATTGCTCTCCAGAATATTTAGATCATTTCACCACTTCACCAATGGTGCATTAGTGTTCCACTTTTCCCACATCTTCTCTAATATTTATCATTTTATTGTTTTGTCATATTAACCACTCCAATAGGAGTGAGGTGGTACCTTGGAGTCTTTTTAATTTGCATTTGTCTGCACTATAGAGATTCACAGCATTTTTATATGACTATACATAATTTTTGTTTGCCAAGAACAGGGATAGAGAGACTTATCACCAGCAGATTGCCTTCTTTGTGACTGATTCTTCAGCCTTAGCAACCCCTGAAACAAAGGAAAAATAATAGGGAAATAGAATTCTAAAGCAAAATAAAATAATTTACAAACATAAAACATTGTGAAAAGTCTAAATTATAAAAAAGCATTACACTGTGGTCTCCTCTAGAAAAGTGATAGGGGGACATAGGTGAGACCCACAGGATGAAAAGGTGTTGGAAAGCTTCATCACAAGAGGGAATACTCACAAATCCATAAAGATATTAAAGCAGTTATTATCAGCCAGAACCCTTCTAAAAAGTTAGTCTTTCTAGTCAGAGCAAACTACATTCATGGGTACCAGGTGCTGCGATCCTATGATGTAGGTGAATACATACATAAATACAAGTGTATATACATAAAGTACATACATATGTATATGTATATATATATATATATATATAAACAATTTCTTGAGAGTCCTTACTAAAATTTTTTGGCAGGGGTGGAGTTGGTCAAAGCTTGCTCTAGAAAAACAAAAATTATATTCCAAAACCCAGAGAAAAAATTTTATGGCTGAGTTCAAAGTATATATTTAGTACTTTGCACATAGGCTGGCTGGGGAAATAAAGGAGAGGCAGCTGCAATAATTTAGCTCTAGACACAGGAATGAAACATTGAAAGTTATCTGGCTACATTTCTGGGTAATCACAATTTGACTCTTGCCCAAGTAATTACCAACAGTGGAATCAGAAAGGACATGACATGGGCAGTAGGAATGACAACAGTTTCATCTGGCCTTTGAGAATCACATTGCTGCACAGGATACTTTCAGAAATTTTTCATAAGAAAATATAGTTAGTATCAATTTCTGTGGTCACAGGACTGAATGGTGTCCCCTGAAGATTGATATTTGAGAGCTACAAAATGCAGGGCTCAGTGGGTTTGATGATGGGTTTGGTGAGACCAAGATGGTTGAACTTTATCCTGTGAGCCAGTCAGCATCATACTATTCCATGGTAATAGACTTCATCATTAACCCCATCCACACGTTTTCTTGTAAATGTTCTCATAGTTGCAATAGGATGAGTATGTGAGTGACTAAGAGTATCTTAGCAAACTTGGATGCTTTGCTATCTGTATCATTTGGGGGAATACCCATGTCACTGAGATCATACATAGAAGTAATGCCATTTTTTACATGGCTAACCTTTTATGTTTCCACACTTGAAAAGTCTAGGATTTTGTGGATGGGTCTACTCTCTTTATTGTCACAGAGCACAAACCCTCTGGGGCTTAGTAGAAAGCCTTTAAGAGTTGTTGGGCTGGCACATTTGATTACCTGTGGATGATAGGATGAGAAGATTCTCTGAACCTAGTTAGATTTGTTACTGTTCAGTTGCTTCAGTCATTTCTGACTCTGTGACCCCACTGGGGGTTTTCTTGGCAAAGATACTGGAGTGGTTTGCCATTCCCTTCTCCAGCTCAATATATAGATGAGGAAACTGAGGCAAACTGTGTTTATAGCAAAAAACTATAAAGCCTTCAAGTAGGAAGCCAGTAGCTGTTTCTATCTGGGCAGCCAGGTGGGGCAGTAGCTAGAGCTCAGGTCTTCATGAAAATAAGAAGACTTATTTTCATGAATTCAGACCTGGCCTCATACTTATCAGCTGTGTGACCCTGGTCAAGTCATTTCACCATTTGCCTCAGTTTTTTTCATCTGCAAAATGAGCTAGAGAAGGAAATGACAAACCACTCCAGCATCTTTGGCAAGAAAATCCCAAATGGGGTCACAAAGAGTCAGAAATGACTTAACAACAACAGCAAATGTTAATGGAGAAACAAAACACTTGACTCCAACACCTCTCTCTATCACCAAGGAAAAGTCTGACAAAACACCTTTTCATTTCAAGTTACTGCTTCGTTCCGTTCACTGTGATGTTGTAACCTCCTTTCAAATAAAATGAAATGTGTCACAGCTTCTGGGAACACTTTAAAAAAAACCACTTGAGAAAGAATCAGACATTAGTAGGAAATAAAACAGCTGTCTGCTATGTACAGACCATCAAGAGAAGAGAAATGAAGGAGATGATGGTCACGGTCACGTTGTCTCCATTTTGGTCATGTACACACATGAGAAGCAAGGGAATTATGTACAATAGTGGGAGGAACCATGTTGTCAGATAATGAACAAAGCCTGAGATTTTGTACAAAAGGTAAAGATAGAGGCAGTATTCCTATCATCCCATAGACAAAAGAGATTCAAATATCTTTTTGCTAGAAGGAGAATTTAATGACTGCAGAAAAGCATCCCAGTTTTAGAGTTACAAAGGGGAAAGTAACAGTTTTGCCATCTATCCTGAGATGGCTTTTCTTACCCTGTGAAATGTAGGTAAAGTATTTGATCTACAAAAAGTATATAAGGAACCAGTAGGAATTCCACTTTGGGTAGAGCCAGAGGTCAGGCTTCAATCTACCAGAAAATGGGTGTGTGTATATGTTTGTGTGAATGAAACTATTTCTGTCCGATCTCATATCATTTTCGCTTTGAAGATGGAGTTCATGCTATTTTCTTTGATGACTAATAGTAGTTTCATAATCAATAAACGTAAGCATGACAAAATATATAAAAACATTGGGCTTTTTTGTGGTCCTGTGTACTTTTCAAGACTTTGCATTTAAATAATCCTAGGAGATAGGCGGATTAGGATAGTATTCTTGTAGATTCCCAACCTTTACTCTCTGTACAGATTAGAACTATAAGGGATATAATGATAAACTATTATTATTGCTGTGATTTTAACATCAAAAATAATCAAATAAAATTTTTCAATGACCTCTCCGTTTTCCACATGCAGAATGAAAGCTAACACAACAGTGGAAATCTCACTTGTCTGCAATGAAAGAAGAGACGCAGAGAGGGAAAGTCATTTGCCTAAGGCCATGGAGCTAGACAGGGAGAGAATCCATGGACACCCCCACCCCCACCCAAACCTAATACATTGTTTTTCTCTGATGCAACTATTTTGGGTTGTGCAACTAGTTCCAACAAAGCAAGAGGGGTAAAGGTAACTGGAACTATAGGAAACAAAGAATACTTTTCTTTCATGTTTGTGAAATATTCTGGGAAAGGAACTTTCCTTCCAATTCCAAGGTATGAGAATTCATTTGATCTTACTTGTAAAAGAGATTCTACCTCACAGATATGGCCCAAGAAGGAAGCATAGTGGAAAAGAATATAAGATTTACAATTAGAAGAATCAAAAGGGTGATATTAAGGGATGTATGGGGGTGATAAGAGCAGTGTGGCAGTGAATAAAGAGCCAACCTCATAGATAGCAAGACAGATTGAAATATCACCTCTGACACATATTGGCTGTATGGCAAGTTACCTATCCTCTCAGTGCCCTGGGCCACATATGTATACTTGTTTGTGTATATTTATGGTTAGCTTAAATCACATTTGCATAAGGTTTTTCTCATTGGTGGAGATTGATTGCTCAGCGTTCTGAGTGTCTGAGGGACAGATTTGCTGAGTCATAGAAAGAGAGGTCCTGATCCTCTAATTTCTGGCTCAGAGAAAGAAGATGTGGTTCCAGAATCTCTTCAGGTCCCTAAATGGAGAGAAAGATTCTGGGAAGAAGCTGACATGTAGAGGAGTTAACACTGAGCCATGTTCCTCTTTGAAGTGAGATTCAGAACCCTCTTGGTTGAGCTCCCAAAGGAAGAGTTCAATCTCTTTTGTGTTTTGTCTAGGATATATTCTTATATTTATATCTTATATTTTATTCTTTATATTTGTCTGGGATATATTCTTATATTTATGTTTTATTCTTTATATTTGTCTGGGATATATTCTTACATTTACTTTCTCTGATTTCTGTTTTCCTATTGATTTGGACAAATTTTCTATTGCATTTTAGTAACTTATTGTAGATGTTTATTATAGAACTTGCCTTTGGTGGGAAGATTGTCAAAGCCTGAATATTTAGCATGAGATACACCTTCTCTGTTTAGGGATCATGACTGAGAGCACAACTTGAACCTAAGCATGATGTCCCCTAGACTAACAATATTTAAGGGAGTAGAAAGATCATCCTAGCCCAGTACACTCTGTGAAGAGAAAGGAGTGGCTAGCCTCTGACTCTAACCTCTTGCTTCCCCTCCTGGTAGAAACTGGAATTGAATTCTCCCTTGGAGAAGGATGGGGAGAGGAAATTCTGGAGTGGTCTCTTCTTACTTCCCTGAGAGCCACATCTAGACAGACCCATGTGGACATACATAACCTACATGGGTGAAGCAACACAGTAGATATGTTCCCTTACATATACACACATATATGCACATATTACATATTAGTTTTATAATTTATGTGTACATATATACGTACATATACATATATAAAAGAGAAAATCAGCTTCCACTTAATGATGTCAGAAACTGTAGAGTCTAAATATCATAACACAAAGCAACATAGCAATGCTAAATGAGTCATACCAAGGCTTTTAGTAACTACCCTGTTTGAGCCCGCCTGGATACTCATTAGGAAAAGACTAGTGAGGCTGCCCATGAGATTCTCCTTTCATCGTTATAATCCTTGTGTACCTTTAAAGGGTCATATGAACTTTGAAATAGATAGGCTTATTAATCTGGAATGGTGCTTTCTAAAGAATCACATTTATTCTGCCGTTCCCCCACCCCAAAGCCTTCAATAATTTTAGAGAAAAGTAGAGCCAATGCCAGACTGTCTAGACTTCTACAATTTAGCCGCAATCTTTCTCTCTAAACTTGACCTACCCACCCCATTCCTCCCTGCAACCTCAAGCCATAACTCTCCTCTCCAGTCAAATAAACCTGTATGCTGTCTTCCAAACATGAATTCTACTTTCTTTCCTTTCATTATGCCATTTCCCTAACTTGGAATGACATCAGCTGTACTCAATCAGTCAGTCGCTTAGTATTCAAACATTTATGAAATGTGCCTATGTGCTAGGCACTGTGCTAAAAGTAGGGGATGTAAAAGAAAGGCAGTCTATGCTTTTTGAGCAGCTCACATTCAAATGGAGGGAGACAACATGTAAATCTCTAGGTACAAACAAAAGAGAGAGTGAGAGACCGGGAGACAGACAGAGGGATAGAGACAGAGAGACAGAGAGGATGGAAGGTAATTTCAGAGGAAAGGTCTTAGCTGATGTGGGTGGAAAGGGACAGGAAGAGCAGGTTCAAGCTGGGAGTCATTGTTCAAGGCTCCCTCTTCCATCAAGCCTGAGATCCCAGACCAAGGTAAACTTCTACTCCTCCGATGTGACTTACTTTTAGTGTTATTCCTTTTGGTAGCCACTGCACTTAGAACAGTGTTTCACACATATTAGGTACTTGACTACTACCTTGTTATTTAATGGCTTCTTTGCCTTTCTTACTACCTTTTCCACCCCCAATCCAAATTCCTTCCCCTAAATACCAAAACATGACATTTCCTTAATGCCCTTTCATTTTTTTACCATATGTAGTATGAAAGCTGGTGTGATTCAGTGAAAGGGTATTTGCCTGGTAGTCAAGGCACCTGAGATTGTGGCACAAGGGAGCCTTAGTTATGCCTTTTTTCCTGGCTGTGTGCCTATAGAGAAATCACTTCACCAATATAGGTTTCATTTTTTCCCATTTGTATAATGGGGAGGGGATTTGACTGTCAAAGGTTCCTCACCTGTTTTTTGTGGCATAGACTCTTTCGGTAATCTATTGAAACCTATGGACCTACTTCTTAGAATAATGCTTTTAAATGTATAAAGTAAAATACATAGCATTACAAAGCATCTAATTATAAAATCACCAAAAAATCCCTGGCTAGATGAACTCTAAAGTTCCTTGCAGCTCAGAGACTTTATGATTAAACCATGTTCTGGTTACTTCAGTCATTCTGACAATCAATACTGATTTCTAACATTCTATATAAAGCCTGTTTGTCATAGCAACAGACTCAGCAGTTACAGCTTCCACTTACTATGTCAGAAACAGTAGCTTTTATCCATTAAAACCACATCTAATGCCCCGAATAATAAGAAAGAAATTAGAAAATTGAGGGTAAAGTTGAAATTGTACCCCCTTTCTAAATTAGTAGAAACAACTAGCAAAAATCATAAATTTTGATATGTTTTCAGGGTTAAAGGGCTTGGGAGAAAAGGTGACTATTGGGACAGAGGAGGTTAGGGGTGATAGGGTGATATTCTCTGTCCAAAGTCCTGTTGCTAAATTACTGTTCATTTCTAAGAACTTCATCCATCTGTTGCCTCTCTAATACCGTCTAGACAATTTCAATGACTTACACAATTCATTGTAACTGACTATTTTCCTGTTTACTACAGAGTCAGTCTACAAAGGTCACCGATAAAATAATCTTTTGAAAATGCTATGGAAAACATCTCAAAAATCCAAAAAATTCAGAAGTCACCACCAACAGTAAACTGTTGCTACTAATTCAGGGATAAAATATCACAATAACTGAGCTGGCTGAATTTTATTTCTGGCAAAGCTCTGGATGGTGTCAGAAAAGAAGGAGCCAGTGCAGCATGCCAGCAAGATGCAAGTTCTCATCTATGGACAACTATGCCTTTTCATAATAAAAGCTGGACTGTAAACAAACATTGGTAGCATAGAGGAGTTTTTTTGCTTTTAAACTATCATCTGAGCATCTGAAGAATTTCCTGGTGCAACACTTTTTAGCAACTGCATGGTTTTTTGAAATACCATATTTAATGGGGCTATGAAATACTTTTGCTTTTGACCAAAAGGAAAAGATGGGAAGTTTGTGCTCCTCCCCTCAGGGCTGCCTTAACTTTAGGATTCCTGCCAGGATAGCTCCACTGCAAATGCAAAATTGGGTTTCCACCAGTCATTTTCATAATCATATTTGTTCATATTCAGCTTCCAATAAAGCTATACTTCAATGCTTCTTTGGGCCATCGAGAAAACCAGTAGTTCTTAAAGGTCATGCCAAATAGAAGCCAATTTTGGGCACATCCTAAAAAGTTTGAAAGACTTTAAATATCAATCTGGCAAATGATGTGTGTTTGTCACCTGAGGACCAGTTTAGATAAATTTAAAGGGTTGAAGAAAGAGATTCACCAACTTTTTTTCTTTATCATATCGTATCATGTCTTTATTTGGTCATGTCTGACTCTTTATGACCCCATTTTGGACTTTCTTAGCAATGATACTGGAGTGCTTTTCCATTTTCTTCTTCAACTCATTTTATAGATGAGGAAACTCAGGCAAACAGAGTGAAGTGACTTGCCCAGGGTCACTCAGAGGCTGCCTGAAGTCACTGAATGTCAGAATAGATGATTCCAGATTCATTATTTCTATCTCCAGCCTTTTTGTTTGTTTTCATTAATTATATTTAAAAATATATGTATTTTCCATTTAGAAAAATCAATCTTTTGGGGAAGCAACTTGGATTTATTTGAAAACAGTGTAATTTTCTGATCTTTAGCCCAAAGATTCTACTATTGTGCAAGGTCAAATAAAGAAAAAAAAGACACAACATACCTAAGTATTCATAACAGCACTTCTTGTGGTAGCAAAACTACAGACAAAGTAGATTCTCATTAATTGTGAAATAGCTGAACAAATGATTGTATGTATATATATATATATATATATATATATATATATATGTAATTGAATTTTTTTAGTAACAGAAGATATAATGAATATGAATAATTAAGGGAACCATGAGAAATATATTGATATAAGAAGAAACAGAAAAAATATACAACAATGTGAATGAGAAGGACAAAGTGTACAATATATAACCAATATTGACTCCAGAGAAAAGACGAGAGAATAGGGTAACTATGACTACGGAATATGGTGCTAATGAGACAAGATTGAAGTATCTGCCATTTGATTTTATTTAATTGGGCTTTTGTTTTTCCCCTGTAAACAGTGGAATATAGTAAGTACTGGATGATCATGGGGAGGGAGAGAGGGCCCTACCCAGAAATGATATTTTTAAAGGAAAGAACACTTAGATCATTGCTCTTCCTTACATGACTTTTAACTATGTTCCATTTTCTGCTGTCCTTCATATTTTCTCCATTTTTTTTTTTTGCTTCAGCTGATTTACTTGGCACACGTACTAATTTGACATGACTTTCATTTATTTTACCATTCCTACTTCTTCCTTGGATTTGGTATTTCAAATCTCTTCCTGATTCTCTTAGTTGAGCTCTCATTGCCAAAGAAACACGTGCTAGTTTCCACATAGAAACTCCTATTTGACTCCAGAGGTCAACCAATAGCTGGCAGGAGACAATATTTATGAGATATATCTTACCAATATTTATCTGCATATTTCCTAGGACTGTACCAAAGAAGTAGGTCAAAAGTCTCATTGAGAGCCTTTTAAAAATAGACAGACTATGGGTGGGCATTATGGCTACTCACCAGGAGCAGGGAGATCAGAGTTGTTTTTTTCTTTCCTCACTACATATGCAGAATTCCTCTCTATAGTTATAACAAGTAGTTAGACTATATATGCCTGCATATATTTATTTATTTACCTGAATGCTAATTAGTTCCATACATGTTCAATCTCTACTGCCTTTCACCTGCATTGAAATGAAAACTTCATGAAATTTAAATAATTGACCACAACTATTTGCTGTGCTGATTGTCTACATGCATATCAAATATCCTTTCCATCAAATGTCCATGGGGGAGATCACTTTCTCTGCTTCTGACACCAAGATCAGTGCTTCAGTGCTTTTTTGCTATGGAGCTATGTCTAAATTTTGAAATATGGCTCTATAAAGATGCCAAGCCAGTGCAAATAATCCATCACAAAGATGTATGGATAAAGAAGCACATCACAGTTTCATACACAGAACATTCTCATGAAGGCAGGGAGCTACCCTTGCTTTCCCCCAATTCCCAATCCTACATTTCATCATATAATTTTAGCTCTTGCACTGGTACAGTGCTGTTCAGAAGTACAGTTCAGAAGAGGAACAACTACAGTTGCACCATTTTCATTTGAAAATGAACATTGTTGTATTGAAAGGGTTAAAAAAAAAACCTGACATCTTTTCAAAGAATGTCCTTGCCAAACAAATAGCTTTTAAAGTCCTCCAACTGTCCAGGTGTGGACCAGTATTGTTGTAGCAATATATAATGTGGGTCTATGTAAGTCTTCATATACCTGGAAGGCTTAGTAACAGTGGTAAGGTAAACAAGGATACTAGAATTTAATAGGATAAATGAGTGAGTGATGCTCTTATATTAATGACTTGAAAGACATTTTGACAGGATAATTACAAGTTTCAAGGTAAAACATTTTTAGAAGAAATTGAAAGACTCTGCCTACCAAACAGATACAAATTCCAAATTTTTCAGATTTAACTTTCTTGAGAGAATACGAGATCAAGAAATTATTTTGCTAACATATTGACTCAGTTTCAGAATTGCATGTGGCAAACATGAGCTAACAAATTCACTTCCTTTTTGGACCAAACTCTTAAAAATATAACTCACAATTCCATAGCATATTAATATTTACGAAGTATCTTAATCACAACCCTTTGAGGTAGGTAATGCAAGCATTTTCATCCCTATTTTATAAATGACGAAAGTGATTCTCAAAGAGTTAAGTGACTTTCTCATCATCAACCTTCTGGTATTAGAATTTGGATTTGAACTCAGGTCTCCCAAAAGGCTATATATGGCATATAATCTTATTGTCATGACATCATCTTGTGCCAATTACAACATGGTGATGCTGACATTAGACCACTCAAGCGCCTAGATCAATCACTTTCATGATACAAGTAACCCAGGTATACTTTGGAGAACTGTCTCATTTGTATGCTTTGACTCAGGAAACTTGGAAAAAATCTATGCATCTAATATGCTGAAAATAGCTCCATTATCAAGTACAAAGCTCCCAATATGACAGAAGAGAACTTATTAAAAGGATGGAGACAAGATATCCAGAAATGAGTAACATCTTCTAAAAGGCTATATGAAGTTCCTGGTCATATTTCTCATTATAAGGGTTCTTCTTCCAATGCAGTTTCTTAAAACTCCAGAAGTTGGTTTCAGGTGTTATTCTCCACTGCTCTCCACAATGAAGTGACCTATAATATACTAGGGCTTGATTCATTCATCAGAATAGCATCTGATAGCAGGAGTATCTGGAGGACCTCACCATCTCTAATGACTCTTCCTACTCATGGATCCAGTGATGTGGATCCCTCTGCAGTTCCACCTCTTGATGGCTTTGGGTCTAGGCATTTGCTGCTTCTTCCTGCTCATCTGCTGCTATCTGCTGATCTAGCTCTATCTGTCATTCCCTATAGTTTTATAGTACTCTTGTTTGGTAAGGTGAGGCAGGGAGGAAAAGTAATCTTTCTTTGTGGTTTGAACATGATCTTAATCAATAAAGGTAAAAGAACCCCAAGTGTTTCTAGGACCACTAAAGGTACAATTCTCCCTGCAATACCTCAAGGATTCTTACTGAATTTATTCCTTTTTGTCACAATTCCCATCAGCCTCTAAACTAAATGGGAACTTGTCCCAGAATGAAATGTAACTCTGGGTTCCAATTTTATGAATGTTCTGATCACATGGTAACCAAATATGTATAGTAGATATAGTAACCAAATGCTTCATGGTCTTTGTCCTCCATTCCCTGTATTTGTAAACTTCTTGCAGAGAAGAACCAAGTAGTTTTTCATCTTTAATACTAAAGACAGTGATTTACCCATAGTAGGCATTTAGTGACTGTTGGTTGAATAGATTGGCATTCTCTGCTTCCTTTGGAGCTGACAAAACATCCCAGTTATTCCCTAATTACCTCTGTTAACCCCTTAGTCAAAATTACTTAAATTACTCAAGACTTGGGAATTTCTGCTATTTTTCCCACTTAAGGTAGGAGCTGTGTGTGTGTGTATATGTGTGTGTGTGTGTGTGTGTGTGTTTAGTCATTCTCTAATTCACAAATGCATGAATGTCTCCAAGCTGATACCATTCTGAGTTTAATGGGAGAGAAGACAGCAACACTAGCTACGCAACTATAAATTCAATATAATTGCTCATAAACATCAAAGCCTCATTAAGACCCTAAAATACACGCTTCGATGATGTTTCAGCATCCAGTGGTACTATGAATTTATTTTCTATTAAAAAGAAAAGTTTGCTTAAAATCAGCATCAAATGTGTTTATGATCAATTTTCTGTTCATGATAATGCAGGAAGGGCCTACAAAAGAATAAAATCAGTTTGTATATGGCAGTCAATAAGATAAATTTTCCTGTTTTTTTTTAATTTCAGTCTCTTACGATCTATTCTTGCACAAAATCCAAATGGAAGAGTGATTCCCTACACATGCTAAGGTCCTACAGATGCTTCCGTTTTCAGATGCTATTTTGATGATTGCATCAAGCCTAGGATAATATAGATCCTCTTCAGTAAGATCTATGATTGTTCAAAAGGGATTAGCCTAAAAATAGTAGTTAGCATTTATGTAGCACTTTAAGGTTTGCACAATATTTTATGAATTTTATCTCATTTTACCCTCACAACAAGCCTGAGATTTTAGTTACACTTACTATCCCCATTTTACAGATGGAGAAACCAAGGCAGACAGGGGTTTAATGCCTTACTCACAGGGCACACTGTTAAGAGTCTGAGATGGATCTCACCTCAGCTCTTCATGAATTCAGGTCTTGCTCTAGCCACTGTATGACTTATCAGCATAGCAATTTATAAAGGAAAAATCAAACAGATGAAAATATCTAATGGAATGTTTCCAAAAATGAAGGTTCCCCTTTTCTGAAGGTCTTAAAGCAACATCTGGGTAACATTCGTCATGAATGTTATAGATGGGCCTGGAGTTTTTTCAGGTACAAGTTGAATGGTGTAGTGTCTGAAGCTCCTTCCAATTCTGAGGTTATGCAGTCATCTCCCTACAATAGTGAAATATCAAGGAACCTTAACAGAGAGAAAAGAAAGGCCTTTAAAAATCATTGCTATTATCTTTTGTTTTGTTTTCATCTGTATTTCTTAAAATATGTCTATTCCCTCCTCATACATTATGGCAAAGGATTTAAAAGTAGGAAAAAACTGTTCAGAAGTCATACCTTCTGTATGTTGTTCTGCATCCACAGCCCCCATCTTTGCAAAGAAGCAAGGAGAGGAATCTTCCTGTATCTCTGTGGGATCAAACTTGGGCATTCTACTTTAATAGCATGATTTCAATTATTTTATTGCAGTTATTTTTCCATTTACATTGTTGCTATTGCTTTCCTTATTCTAACTTCACCCTGTATCAGTTTATGTTTTCCCTCGCTCCTCTTTATTGTTAACCACATCTTTCCACACAATAATATTCCATTATATTCAACCTTGGTTTTAGCCATTTCCTATTTTGATGAGCATCTAATTTATAGCCAACTTTTGCTCCTTCAAAAAGTGTTGCTATAAATATTTTGGTATATATCAGAACTTTCTTTTTTGTAAAGAGATTCATTTTAAAGGAAAACAAGAGAAACAAAAATAGATATAAGAATCACAAGGAGGAATGAAGGTGGGTCAGAGAGGAGCTTGAATAGATAGGTAAGCACTGGCAGAGGCGCAGTCTGATTTTCATCTTCCATTGTTGGGGGATAATGATTACACCAAGGCCATATGATGAGGGAAATCTGGTGTGTGTGGGGGTGGTGTAGGGGGAGAAGATGTGATTGACTGTGGATGGCAACTGTGTCACAGTAGAGGACTGAGAGGTAAGGCATGGAGATGGCAACTGCCATAGAAAAACTCTGTACAAGAAATCTGGCCCTTCCTCAACACAGATGTTGGCACTCTGGATCAAAGCCCCTCTAATCCCATCTCAGTTATGGCTCTGGTCTAGTATCCTTTGATGAAAAAACTATACAGCAGAATAGTTTAGCTATTTGAACAAAGAAAGGGTGGCATAGGATTATCTGCTCTGGTGTTTGGTGGAAGAATATGACTTTTTTTTCTTTTAAAAAAACCTAGATTGAATAAAGATAAACTACAATAAACAATCTTAGCTCCAAGGAAAAGATAATAACCTATACTACTTTTCTTATTAGAATGGTTGGTGGACAGGAGTGTAGGGTAAATACAGTCACATGAAATTGCTATGTTGGTTGATTTTGGTAAACATTATTTATTCATTCACTAATTTATTTGTTTATTATAAGAGTTCTATAATAAGAAGTCACTGTGACAGAAAGACCAAAAGATGTTAAACACTTTGCAAAATACCAATGCAAATAACCCAGTGATGAACAATTAACATAGGTTGCAGACATAATTTTAAATATGCAGTATTTATACAGATAAAAAGAATACATATTCATAATATTAAATGTCTATAAAAATAAAATAATTGACAAGAAATTACCTCAAAAGGTCATTCAATTTATATACCTATACCAAAATTCAACTATTTTTTATTCTCAAAGAATGCTTTCTACAATATTTTCTAAAAAGTACTTGTCAGAGCTTTTAAAATTTTCCTTAAGATTAAAAACTATAAATTAAAACCCCAGTCTTATTTTCTGCTTTCAGTGTAGTTCCATATATTAATCATTTCTTTATGTTACCAAATTAGAGATAGAGTTTTTACAGCCCAAACTTTATGGTTTGAAATAAGTAACTAAATCAGCCCAGGTGAAACAGATAAGAAAGGCAAAGTTGGAGCAATCTCTTTATGAGAGTAGAAAAGCAAAGAACTCATACCTGAGATTGGAGAGTTTGAATGAGATTTTTATTCCTGGAAAGCAGGACACTTATTGGAAAATCTAGAGAGTTAGAAAGAAACTGAAAGAAAACAAAGAACCTTCTGACTTAAAAAGAAAATAGAAACTTTAAAGAGAAATCAGCTTTCTCATGAGGCAAGATCAGGGGGGAAGAAAGCCAGACACCAGAGTGAAAAAGAAAGTTCTGAATATTTTTTGAAAAAACAATTTCAGCTTCCATGTATTAAAAGAGAAGCAAAAACCTTCCTTTGAAGTCACATGCAATCTTTGAAGTTTCACAAGGAAGACACGAGGAAGAAAAGATAACTGTGCATCAGAATAGTTTATTCTAGATTTCTAGACCTTTCAGATGGGAATTTGGCATTATCTGGTCCAGTCCTCTAACTTCAGGCAGATGAATTATTAACCGCATCTTTCAGATGATACTAAGGAATCTAGAGAAGCTAAATGATTTGTCCAAGGTTATACTTGAATTAACATTAGAAGGGAGACTAGAACTAGGTCTTTTGCCTCTTGGTGAAGTTATTTCTAACGTAATTTTGTTTGAGCAATCACTTTGAACTAAATGCCTTTAAATGCCTCTCAAGAGACAGTGCAATATAGTACAAAGATTGTCAGGTTTTTGTCAAGAAACTGAAGTCAAATTCTGCTACTATACATTACAATGATTGGAGCACTGGTTTATGGATTTCTAGTGAACCAGTGAGTCATTATAAGAGGTTCATAATACTATAGGGGCACAAAACATTTTCGTTTTTCTATTATTTTATTTTATCAATTTATGCTAATAAATAACATTATTCCCACATAGGGTTGCTTTAAATTTTTTTACATGAAAAATGTTCTCTCATAGTCAAAAAGTTTGACTTTAAAATATATGGTTCTAAAATTTGATATTTATTAATTAATTGAATTTAAGTTGTTTTATTTTTAAAAAGTACAATGTGTGTGGATATATTCATCACATAAAATGTAATTTCTACAAATTGTCAATGTAATATTCACTCTTACAAGGAGGATACAAAAATGTAAACTCTATGCAAGTAGAGTTTTTTTTTTCCAATCTTTGAACTGATATCCCTAGCACCAAGCACAATTCCTGGCACATATGAGGATTTAATGTTGTTTGGCTTTTATTTTTGATTGAGAACCAAGGACGTCATGGGGTTGTGTTTTGACTTGTGTGTGGATTTAGGTGAGGCAGAGTGGCACAAAGTCATCATCTTCACTCTTCTAGAGTCATCAGAGTCCAACAGAAAAAGTTGTAAGTCAAGAGGATGGCTCAGGATGCAGTGGATGACATTGGCGTCTTTGATATCTGACCTAGGACTAGCATCTCTAGTATGGGAACTTGCTGAGCCATTTTCAAGTCTGTTTATCCGCCTTTCCCTGACACCCAATTCTCACCTGCGGCTCCAAGAAATGATAGCCTGCCTAGCAGTCACATCCCAGTAAAAACTTCTTGGCAGATGGGATCATTATGTGATCATCAAGGTTGACAAGCCTCGAGTCCATTGGTGAGTTAGGGGGATGTCTACCTGTAGCATGTAATGACATCCCCCATGAAATAGGCACATGAGAACAATTTGTTTGCAAACAAGTAATATTTAATAAAAAATTGTTGATTGATTGAAGACATTTACATCCAAATCTTTATCAACTTAGGTTTCAGCTTTGGTCTGACTCTGAGAAATGAAGCTACATGTAGCTATAGTCTGGGAAATCAGCTCTACCCTTACAGTAGATCAATTCTGAATTATTTTCAGATGTTTCCTGGTACCTTAGGTTATAAACAATCATTAGTCAGAAAAAGCTAAACACAAGTTACACTAGCATTCAGATTCTAAACAAGGCCATCTCCATTGCTGGGCTGCAGACTGGATGGTAAGACTTAGGATGCCCACCACCTGGCAATCTCCAATGTCAGGATGTCTTCAGGGGGCTAGATCCCTTCTACATCTTGGCATCCTGTTTTAATTTTCCAGAATAGGCAAGGCACCAATGCTTCCTGATAGGGCTGCCATTTCTTTCTCTGCTCCTGCCTACTATGAGACTGACCTCCTGGGATCTCACAAGATGTCATTGCCTACTGTAAGGTTCTAACAAAAGAGCACCTCAAAAATCATTCATGTTTTAGCATCAGAACTAGTCCCTTCTAACAAATGGTTTTATACAGTGACCATGTGATATAATGTAACATACATTGGACATGGAGTCCAAAAACATAGGTTCAAATGTTGATTCGATTTCTTATTGGTTATATAATCTCAGGCATGTTATTCAAGATCTCTAAGTACCAGTTTTCTACCTATGCAAAATGGGGATTATACCACCAACACTATCAGTTTCATGGGGTGATTGCATCAACTGAGACAATGAATGTGAAAGTATTCTGGAAATTATTAGTAACAAAAAGGTTTGGGTCAAACTGGCATATTATAGTTTTATAAATTGATATTTTTTTTGTCCAAAAATGTGTCTGCCATCACATAAGCCTTGCAAATATCTCTATTCTGAAGTATTTTGTTCAGTGAGATGGCTGGGTGCACTTATTAAGAGAGTGAGCTAAGATAAAAGTCGGCTATGTGTACACCCATAATTATCTTGATTTTTAAAACTACCGAAAGGATTCTTCTCAATGGATTCTAGGGAATCTGATGCTAGAAGCAGATTAACTATGTATTTTCTTTTCCAAAACAGTATTTATTTGCTATTTATTCACTGACCTGTCCATTCAAAGCACTTTATAATACTTCTTCACAGATCCAGAGCTCTAAGGAAACTCAAGAGATTCTAGTTGTTTCTTCATTTTACAGAAGAGGAAACTGAGGAGCCAAATGATTTACCTAAGGTCACATAGGCAATAAGCATCAGAAGTAGAATGTAAACCCAGGTTCCCTGGATTGTTCAGAAAGAAAGTTCAATGTTCTTTTCCATTTTGCACCACTTTCTCCTCCCATATTAAGGGCAGTGTCACCACATCTCCATTGCATTATAAAATTACACGTCACTTTTTTTTTGTAGCATTTTCTCCTGCAGCCACAGACTTTAAATCACTGGAGAGAAAGAAGTCAGAGCAGGGCTTTGAGTCACTGAGAGAAAAACAGCCTCAAAAACATTTTGAAAAGGAGCAGGTGTATGCAAGCCACAGAACAAACTCAAGGACAAGATCCCATAATGGATCAGCGTCAGATGCAGTCAGAGGTCTTGAGGTCACAGGCTAAATATATGATTCAGGCCTCAAGTGAAACCCATTTGGTTGTTAGTCCTGTGCGTCACAGGCTGCTTTCCCCAGGAAGGAGTCACGGGCTTCCTGCGTCTTATGATTGATGTAACACTGGCAGATTAACTGCAGCTGTTTACGTCGTATCTGCCCATAACATAGAAGAATATAGTTTTAGAGTCTATTAAGAATGTCAAATTGGGAATATCTAAATAAAACTCAATTTATGGTAAATCATCCTTGTGTTTCTGTTTTACAATTTTAACTGCCTTCTTTGAAAAAATCAGCATTGAATGTTCACTTACACATTTTTTCATGTAGAAAGCTTTGTTCTTTCAGGGTAGACTTGGAGTCAGGAGAAATTTTAAATTTTTAAAGGTCACTTTTGACACCAGCTCTAGGACTGTAGGCAACTTAAACTCTGATATGTTAGTGTCCTCATCTTGAGGATGATACTTGTGCTATCTACCTCATGTAAATCACAATATATATTAGCTATCAGTCATTCTCAAGGTAATATGGACATTGCTTTCTTACCACAGCTAACATTCTAAGACAATTAAAAAGATTTATGCATTTTATTTCAAATTCTTTATAACTATCATCTATTGTCATTGCTCGGTGCTTAATAAAAACAATCAGATATTTCATAAACATGTTTACAATGACATTCGAAATGACGTATTCATTTAAAAAATCATTTAGTTCAGCAAACATTTTAGAGTCCCTCCTAGGCACCAGATCCTGTAGTAGGCAGTAGGCATACAAAGACCAAAATAAAATAATTCCTGACTTCAAAGATCTTATATTCTTCGAGTTTACTTTGAAAGAGCTTCCATTAAATGCTTATTTTTACAGGCAATGTGTTGTAGATAAGGAAGTCCACTAGGCCAGGTGCATGTCACTACCCAGCTAGTCAGGTGTTATATATGATTTCTATGCCTGAAATAAGACAGCTATAATAATTGCAGCTGAAATTGAAAGAAACTTATTTTTCTATATACAATTTCCACAAAGTTCCTGCTTTTTGTAAGGAAGGATGATGTGCCTACTACATGCACCTTCACGGCATTTTGCCAACATCATCTCATTGGTTCCGTGCAGCAACTCTGGGAGGTAGATATTGTTCTTATTTTCATTTCATAGTTGGGGAAACTGAGGCAAAGAGAGGTTTAGTGATTGGCTACAGTTACTCAATGTCTGAAGTCCCATTTGAGTTTGTGTGCCTTCCTCCAGACCCAGCGCTCTATCCCCTGCACCACCTAGGACTGGTAGGCACGAGTGAGATAAGACGTTGAGATCATTTCTACCCTCAAGAGACTTACAGTCCCATGAAAGTAAATCACTATATTATATTATTATTGTATAATTATAATTATACATAATAGATATTATATTGTACAATATATCATATTGTGTAAATATTGTACAATATTATATACAAATTTTATTGGAGAATTCCAAGAAAGATGATCTAGAATTAACACGTATTATTGTGAGAGCCAGAGTTTGGCTGAAAAGGTTTTCTCTATTCTCCGTAGGAAAAGGATCGGTCTCATCATTGCATCTGTCCGTAGAAGCTCCTCTTTGCTCACCATCTCCTCCACTGCCATTCCCTTCTACCTCTTTCCCATACTCCTCTCTGCGTTCAATTTAAAAATAAATGACTCAAAACAATTAAAATACATATCATCTTTATTGAACATCTATATTAACTTATTATTGAAAGCATCAGACAGCTCCAAAGCTTAAGATGTAAGGGAAAGAAATGGAACTCTGAGAACTACTTGGATTCTCAGGGAAAAACAATTCTATCAAGTGACAGCAGAATTGTTTTACTGAGCAGAGTGGCAAGCAAAGAGAGGCAGCGGCAGCCTGATGCTCACTAGCAATCTTTACCCAGGCATCTTTCATCACTTCTACTGCACCATCTGTGTCTGTGTCTACCTCTGCATCTGTACCTGCCTCCCATGCACAGCCACTCAAGTATTTCCCACTATGGCAGAAACACTGCCCTCTAGCTCAGTAATTATGGGCAGTCCAGTCTCTTCCTGAGCTAGAGCCTACAAATAGCAGGGTCCCCAGAAGGGCTAAGCTTTTTAACCCCATTCGTGGGTCTACCTGTCTGATTTATCTGAAAAGGAAGACATATACAGAGGATATACTCACTCCTTTGGTGCTATCTCTACCATTATATCTGTTGGATTTAGCTTGTTCCTTCACACTCTTGAGGGCACCAGTAACATGCTCCCTGGGAAGATCACAGAGGAAAAAAGACATCTCTCCACCTCCTACATCATTACCTCCATAACCTCACAGAAATTAAGAGCAGAAAGATCCTTAGAGATCATTTAGTCCTGCCTCCTCATTTTACAGATGAAGAAATGTTCACCCTGAGAGGTCAAGTAATTATGCATGCCTGGGTGGAGTGAATTTTTCCAGAGGCTGCATAGCTGCTGGAAGGGAGGCCTAAGTCTATAACTTCATGTCCACTTCAAAGGTGGTGTAGTCATTTTCTTCCACTGGGACAGAAAAGAATTGGCTGTTAAATTATTCCGTGTATCTCCTCCATATTCCACTAAACACCTTACCCAGCCCCTTGAGTAACTTTGTGAACAGGAAGAGGAAGGGGTTTAATTCCTCCAAGTAACAACACACTAACTGCATAAGATAAAGAACATTATTTGCTTCCACCCTTATATAAATGCATGTGGAAACCAAAGCCATTTGGGGAACTCTGCACATTTAGATTAGAAAAAACTCCATAGCTACATAGTTAAAAATTATACTTAAGAGAAAGTCATGAATTCATAGTATTTGTGGAATACTAGTAAGGAAAATATAGCCTTAAAAATGACAAAATAAAGCAAAAGATGTGGAAAAATAATTGGATGAGCTCCAAGACAAGAATATTATAAAGGAAGATATATCATGGCCAAACTCAGACAGAGGTCTAGAATTCACCAGCTTGTAATATGAATTAGGGTTCCAGTAAAATTAATTGGTTAGTTATCACATGTTCACTTTTCCTTAGGAAGGAGTGACCAGGTATTTTGTATTTTAATGCAATCAGGTTCACCATTTGATTTTTGGAAAGAAAATGTAACTGAAAAGTTCTAGAAGAAAAGATTCCATTTATTTCTAAATTCCTTAGTTGGGGTTCTGTGCTCAAGTGGGAAAATGCAAAGGAGTTAAATATGGAAGTGTGTTCATAAATGTTTAGTAATTGACTTCCCAGGGGGAAAAATACCTACTACATACTTTTAAGTTTAATCCGCATTATTAACATTTCGTTGATAACAGGTATGTTGAGTTATATAAAGAGATGATGAAATCATAAATTTAGAGCTGAAAGGGGGCCTTGGATGTTATCTAATTAAATGCTCTCCTTTTAAATATTTGGAAATTGAGATTAAGTAGGTGATTTGTATAAGGTCACATAACTACTAAGAGGCAGAGTAAGACTTTAAACCCCGAACCTCTGACACCATGCGTAGTGCTATATCTAATGTATTAAGATGTGTTTTTGACATTCAATGCGGTTTCCTAAAGAGAAAATTTATTATTTGAGGCCTTTTGAAAAGAGAGACATCTGCACTGTTAAGTTGACAATTTTAATTAGATAAATATTCAATAAATTCATCTGAAAGTGAATTTCCAAGGAGAGAACCTATCATCACTGTAAGACTTCTCTCTCTCTCTCTCTCTCTCACTCTCTCTCTGTCTCTCTCCATATATATGTGTATGAGTATGTATGTATGTATATATATACATATGTGTATGAACATATATAGACATGTATACATACCTATTGAAATATACATATTATTAAATTATATATTATATATAGTTTTAGCAGCTTTATCTATTTATAAAATAAATATGTATTTATTTCCAATGATATATAGATATTATTAGAAATTACACTTGTGTAATTGGATCATGTTTACACTCCTCCTTGTGTATATCACATATATACCTGTTAAAATTATACTTATAATATTTATATATTGTAATATATAATAAACTAGTAAACTAATATATATTGATATCATATATAAACCTCTTAAAATTATATATATGCACATATATATAAACTACATGGTTATATACATAGTTTGTATTTATATTTTATTTCATTAAATAGAGTTCTGCATTATAAGCAGTGATGACTCGCTAATGTTCACACAGTATGAAGAATTATATGTAGTTTTAACATGACATATATAGAGGAGAGAACACATAATCTGGTTATACAGTTGTCATTTCCAATGATTTTATATATATGATATATTTATATCATATATATAAATATGGTAAAACTATGTACATTATGTGTAA